>LQNS02278097.1:12425650-12436122 GCA_001587735.2 Parhyale hawaiensis
TCATATTGATTATGATAACGAGGTTTGGTGGAGTCAGGGGGAGTGGAACCGATGGGGGAGATGCGAAGGAGTCTCGGAAATAAGGAGTGAGGGAGGCAACGACACACACATACAGACACACACTCGTTGGTATAGGGACCGTGTCGGCTGGATTTCTTTCTAAAGCAAAATGAACGAGTGTCCGTTTGGGGAATGGTTATTTGTTATATTTTGAATTTTATTTTGTCACGTTTGCTGGTGTAATTGATATGGTTAAGAATTATAACCGATATATGGTAGCATATTGTAAGCTGTAATTCTGTTGTAGCATTTTTTACTACAGTGCGACTTCCCGATATGCTAATATACTGTATCTATAATGTTATAATTTGTTCGTAAAAAGTTTCCCTCCTTACCTACTGCCGAAATTCTTTTTGTAATTATGGGCTAGGTGTTTACATTGAGATCATTTGCGCTGGGTACCATTCATCTTACTCGTACCTTTCTTCCAGCTAGCGATGATTGCAGTACTGCATGGTTGATTTTTAGAGTGAATTTTTTTGCCTGGCGAAATCGCAATCCTTTTCCTCGTAACAATATATAATATCTATGTAGGTATAGTACGAGTTTTGCACTTATACATATATTCTGTGACCACTTAATGAGATTAACTGACTCAAGCGCAAGGGAAGACGATGAGCTGTCCTCTGTCTCTCTGGGCAATTTCAGCATTGACGATTATACAAATGCATGGACTGTATATTTTATCATTTATATGCATTGGCATTCCTATTACCGACATTTCTCCCATTACTCTCACCATTACACTAATTTAATTATTATTACGCCCACTGCATTGCCTGCATTACCCCTGTGATTGCATTACTTCCATTAGCAGGAACAGCGATGTTCAAGCTCCGGATCACCGCGTGTTTGTGCTCAATCATGCGATATTTACGCCCTCCAAAAGCTAAACGTTTGGCATGAATTTGAAGCCTGATTGATGGCTTCATTAAAGAGGTCATAAATTAAGCATGGTAATATATGCACGTCAGGTGTCCAAGGAGCGAGGATAGACAGTCTTGGATATTCTGATGATAATAATAACAATAATAATGAAATGTTCGAACTCTTCCTGATCGAATTAGCGCTTGGGATATCAGGGTAAGTATTAAGGTCGGGAGCTGGAGTTATTTCTAAAGCGGGCAGTTCTCACCCTTGGGGCACTGGATACACCTGGTATATGGGATGGGAGATGAGGCTATAGAAAGAATTAGAGGCATAGGAAGTACAAGTAGTTAGTTATTGCCAAAGACATGCAGAAAATGTAATAAAAATGATCAATTTGTTTGCATGTACGACGAGAGGATTGTGATAAGACTACGTGTATGAGGAGGAATGGGTGCCAGCAGGCCGCCTGTATGTGGAAGTCGTGGGTGTAGAGATATCACCTGTATGATCGAGGAGTGGGCACTGCGAGGCAACTTATGAGGGGGAGGAGTGGGAACTAGTAACCCCAATGAAAACCAATGGGTTGCCTTGCAGTCCAGATAAGTTTTGGGCACTACGAGTGTGGTGGAACTAGTCTCGCACATGGAAACAAGTGACAGATTTGATAGTGCAAAAACGTCTCGTAACTCGAGCTTAGTTCGTCCCATAATCGGATTACCCGAGTGGGACCTTCGAGTAACGAACAGAACTGAGTTTGCAGGCCAATGCTAAAACTATACGTGGGCTGTACCTCAGATGCTCGGTTAAAAGAATGGCGTTCTAAAGCGAAGTCCCAATTTTTATAATATTTTATATTGTTCGAATTTATCTCTTCAGATAATAATCTTTTCAACTACTTTATGGAGGGGATATATTGGGGTCACCGAACTGGAATTACATAACATGGGCACCAGCTTGCTGCCTAGGCTCTGGAAATCTTTTAGTTAGAGCGATTTGCATGCGGGGCCGTGGCTACATCCCTACAGGCTTGACATTAATTAAACCTGTAAGAACCTAAATTATATAGAATTTATAAGCAATTTTTAAAACAAGAGTCATCCCAAGAGAAACTGATACTTCATTTGAACCTTATTAGATCTTTTCAAGGTGTAGAATGCAGTTTTTTCGGCTATTGGAGTTTTTTTGGAAAGATATTCCTCAGTGATGCATTACCCTAGCATGATGAACAATGAAGAAATGAGGGGAGTCAGCATAAATAGTTGTAATACTTGGGGCTAATTTTGACTAGTAAAAGCATGGTTAGAACAGTTCACTCTCCATGCTACAATTACTACAATATATATATATACCTATTTAATAATACTCAAGCATCATTGCTTTCAAATCTCAAAAAAGAAAGGCTTGTTGAATATTTTAATAATCTTCAACATGTAAGTAATGACTAAACTGGATTATCAGATAAAGTTTTTGGTTTGCTGAAGCTTTCTTCCCACAGATCCTTATGCTTGCTGGTCCTGTAGCAACCTCCTATGTCCAATTTTATCTTGTCGGAGCCTCCATAGCGCGTTGGATTGATACTGGAATTGATGCACTCACTGTTTATGGCCGAGTTGAGCGTTTCTTAAACGCTGTCACTACGGTCACTGTACGGGCTGTTTGTACGGTTGCAAGGTCTAGGTACCAGCAAGCAAAACATACTTCAGCATTAAGTTCGGTAACTTAATAGCTAGTGAATATTAGCATTATGCCACTCAGGCTAGGCTGTTTCGCTACAAGCATTATCGCTCCTTTTGTACCGCAGCATGAAAAAGGCGTTTGTAGTGAGGCAACACACCTTGAGTATAATTGAGTTCACCTATTTACACCCAAGATAGATAAAGTTTAATTTCTCATATGAACAGTGGGTGTTATTGGGTTGAAAAATCAACCGTTTCCGACTATTGGACCAACTTCAAGGTTTCAAAAACCCCGTTACCACGGTAGTTTTATTCCGGCCCTGCTTGCATCTCGCCTCTTCGAAGACCCACACCTCCTCCTCCTCTTCCTTCCCCCCCCCCCTCAAAGGCGGTGTCTGCACAGGAGCTATTCATATCACCGAGCGAGGCACTCTTGCATCGCCGCCTGTTTGCGCTCCAGCTTTTTTAACCATCGTTTTAGTTTATTGGAGAATAATACGAAGACTTGCAGGGGCTTCCGGGAAAATGGGATCCTCCAGCGACTGCTTCAGCCCGGCAGGGGAAACGAGCGGGAGAGCGCAGTGAATGTGCATGGGTGAACGAGCCTTGGTGAGGTGCAAGCGAGTAGGTGAATGAGATGTGGTTAGTGCAGGCGACTGGGTGAATGAGATGTGGTTAGGTGCTGGCGACTGGGTGAATGAGATGTGGTTAGGTGCTGGCGACTGGGTGAATGAGATGTGGTTAGTGCAGGCGACTGGGTGAATGAGATGTGGTTAGTGCAGGCGACTGGGTGAATGAGATGTGGTTAGTGCTGGCGACTGGGTGAATGAGATGTGGTTAGGTGCTGGCGACTGGGTGAATGAGATGTGGTTAGTGCAGGCGACTGGGTGAACGAGACTTGATGAGATGCAGGCAACTGGGTGAATGAGATGTAGCTAGCTGCAGGTGACTGGGAGAATAAGATGTGTTTAGATGCAGGCGACTAAATGAATGAAACTTTGTGAGGCGTAGTCGACTGAGATGTGGTTAGGTGTAGGCGACCAGATACACGAGACTTGGTGAGGTGCAGGCGACTGGGTAAAAGAGCTGTGGTGTGGTACAGATGACTGGGTAAGCTGAATGAGGTTGGGTGCATGTGACTCAATGAGCCAGAAGTGGTGGTGTGAGCGTGTGTATGCTCCCGCCGCTGGTGTCAATATCATTAGGTTTGTTGAGTAGCTAATCTGTACCGTGCAGGAACTTTGTAAGTGTCTGGCAGGTATACTAATGAAGCTATGAGAATCACTCAGAGCTATGAGACAAGCCTGCCAAAAGAAATTTTAAACTCATATCAACAGTACATTGCCAGCACATATCAGTCATAAGTTTAGTGTAGTAGAACTACCCCAAATATAAGGGTGTATATATGTATATATTTCCATACGCAAGTAATTCACAAGGAACAACGTACGGTATTAGTCTGTTGCACGCAAATAGTACACGTAATGTCACGTTCACCGCATAGGCTAACTGGGAAGACCACACAAATTGATTGGTGCTGCAGATAAGGTAAATATCCATCAGGGCCTAGAAGACTGAACGACTGCTTTCGACCACAAATTGTCAGATCCACGGGGCCACACGAGGAAGAGTCGAATGATACAATGACTTCCAATAATCCCAATGCTAGTAAGGTCAGTGCCCCTGCAGCGGACAATGAATGACAGAAACACTGACGCTGCGCTTCCAAATATCTCATGCCTTCACCTCCTTGGCTAAAAAGCGAATTTCAGACCACGAGACTAGGAACGGGTTTCTCTAACCACTCATCACAATAATTATATGCCATCATTTTTGGTGAAAAGCTCACCAAGGATTCTCAAGTAGCAACTAAAAGGACTGGAGCGTAAGCCCAAGCTGCTCTATGGGATTGGGCCTTTTGGTTCTTTTACAACCAGCCATCTAAAATGCCATTGAGGCACTTATACGGACAAAAAGTGACAAAAGCTATTCTTGACTCGCTAGTTCTTGTAAATATAATGAAGCATTTGGAACGAATGTTATAAAGAACTAAAGAGAATACACACTAAAAGTGCGCTAAAATATTTTCTCGCATCCCGGAAATGAAAATGTCGAAATTTTTCACATCTTCGGAGGTTGTAACTAAATTCCCTGGCGATTAAGGAAAGTTAACTGGCACAATGTATTCAAGTTCCTGCAGTCTCCATGTTGCACATTGAAAAGCAAAGCAGTTTTACGAACCAGAATAGTCGTTGCGCAAGAATCCACAACTGTCTTACGCAGATGGTAAAATCGAATATTAGACTAAATTCTACTCTCTCACTTATTAAAAACTAGATTTTTTTGCACATCCTGTACTCTATTGGCTAAAAAAAAATCTACGGTCGGCCTTTTAGATCACAGCCTCCGTGTGCTGATCGACCCCCTCGGTTCGCGATCTCGATCCCGGGCCCAAAGATCATTCCGACATCATTATCATCAAAGCTCAGGGAACAGGCCTTGCCTTGTTCATTACAGGCCAGAAGGAAGCCCTAAATAAGGCTTTTGCAGAGGCCTAATGGGCAGGACTTTTGCTTGAGTGCACTTTTGAGAAGAGACGGACGGGGGGCCGGAGCTCCACGTCATCAAAGAACAATTGAAATGACGCCATTGTTGCCCTAACTGATTGAATTCCTTCCTCGTCATTGTACGCACAATTACCTGCATTTTGGAACCTACTCTTGCACGGGCACATTGCGCCGGTAAACATTTAGCTTATAACCGCGTCGCATAGAACATTTAAACAGTGTCTGCAGTGACGTGCTTGTCTCAATGCTGAAACAAACTGAGCTTAGTGCCGCAAAGCGTTGGTGTAGCGGGCAGTGCATCGGAAAAAAATTAGAGAGCTATCGTGTCACATTGAAAAGTGAAGAACAGCTTGTAGTGAAACTTTTCAGCATCTGAATATGAAAATGGCATCTTGTACACTGAAAAGAGTGCTGTCTTAAAACCAGCACGCTTATCCGTGTCCCAGCAGAAATAATGTAATTTTCGCGCAGCAGCAGCCCACCCCCCACAGCATGCTTTTACCTTGGTGCAGGGGAATTCATATTGGTTGTGACATAGTACATGTTTCAGAGTACTCGTATATCATAACTTGGTTCGATTAGTATTTAGAAGACCTGCATAACCATTCTCATTTAAATTGTTACATTATCAGGGCGTTCTACTTTACAAAATAATACTAGCGACATTAATAATAATATAATGATAATAATATAGTAATAATAATAATAATATTTTTATCAAGAACACAAGTTCACAAATAGGCCTACATGTAAATACATAGTAAACAGCATTACTACCCTGGTTGTGTGTCCCACAGTCAGATTAAGAAAGCATTACGCTTTATGCTATCTTATATCATAACGTTGCCCTGTAACCTAATACCAAAGCATTACTCTCATCATGCGTTATAGGATCATGGTATTAGGCTTTACAGAGCGAAGTATCTTCTTATCAATGAATTAATAAGCTTTATGCTGCCATTTTATTACAGTGTAAGACTTTAAATTATCACAGTATTAAAGCATTATACTTTGTCCTATCGTAGTAGCAAAGCATTACCTTTCGTTCTACCTTATTATCAGGAGACTACGCTGTGTCCTATGGCATTATAAAAGCTTTACGCTTGTTAATTAAATTCTCAAAGTATATATATGTAGATTGATAATGCCATTTCACCTAATTAATACGCTTTACACTATTATACTATGAAAGTGCAAGGCTACTTACTGTCACCAAATGCTTCATTTTTTAATCATTGAGAACTTGGAATGGTTCATTATTTGGGCTCTAGGGGGTATTGGCTTCTCTAATTTAATCTGACATCAGGAAAACAAATAGCTATCGTGTTAAAAGCTTTTAGAGTAGAGCATCACGAAGGAACAATACCAGGGATATCTAAATTATAATGTTAGAAGTTTCCTGGTTCTGATGCTGCCACTAAAGGTTGATTTTTTTTATTTAAATATAGAAAATTATTTACTGTGCTCTATAGTTTATAACACAAATAGAAATGACTCCATTTATAAATATTTCCCGTTTAGAATAACTTCACATTTAGCTCTAGTTTATCAGAAGGGTAGCACCGATAGAATTAATTCTTTTCACAGTTGTACAGCTCCTGCAAGTCCCAATGACAGTTTCCACGAAGAATAGTTATCTATTTGTACAGTTTCACGCAGCGCCCAACTACAATTTCCACAAAAAAAAATGTTTTTAGTTCAACTGTTTCACGCTACTCTCAACGCCAATTTCCACGAAAAACCCCTACTTGCAGAGTTTCACGCGGCTCCCAACGACAATTTCCACGAAGAAAGGAAGTTAATCAAAGCTCGGAACACGCCGAGAAGAGCGTCACTTCAATCCCCATATCTTCGGAGGCTGCCCTCATTTTTCCTCAGCATCGGCCATTGTTTCCCTCTTAGCAGAGGGTTTTCCCTCACTTTTGCGATCCGGTCCTTTCTGTGAGATTTTTGCCTCCCTTGAGGCTCTCAGTCCAAAATGCCTTCTTAATTTGGCTCGCCAAGCAGCGAGAGACGGGAGACAAAATGGGTGTGATCGAAGGACTGTAGAGCGAGGGAATTGGTAACAAAATAGGGAAGTGTATAATAAGATCGACTAGCATATTGGCCGCGATACTTTGGTCTGCCAAGCAAAAGAGAGAAAGACTGGAGACAAAATGGGAGAGATAGTAGGACTGTAGAGCGAAAGAGAACCAAACGAAGGCAGTATAGCAAGGCGAACTAAGGCAAGTAGTGACAAAGCGGATGTCTTTAAAAGATGGCCCAGTAAAAAATTGGTAATCGAAGTAGTAAGGTAGGTTACAGGGAATTGAAATTCTTCCTGTGACACCTTAAACAATATTGTAAGTAGAAAACACTAAAACAGTGACATTTGTTTCCTAATTTATGCCCAAACTGCTCAGTCCTATTTGCAGTTTAACATAGAGTTCATTCCCAACAATTTAAGTCCAAAGTTGAAAAAATTCTGTTATTATCTACATACTACAAATCCACTGTGGCTACTATGAATAATTTAGAAAAGAGTGAATAGTAAAACGCACCCGTGCATTCCTTCATATGGTACCAAAACACGAGGGTAACCGTAACGACTTTTTTTGCTAGGACACCCGTCTGAAGCCTATACCCCTGACGACAAGTTAACATAGACACAGAACAACTCCCAAGCATGATAGTTTACTTGCCACTGTCGCGATCACGGTGACAGAGATCACGGGCGCATGACAGAGCAACGGCGTCTCACTAATGCATCAAAGTGCATTGTTCTCAGATACTTGGTGGAGAGTCGTACACTGAGATGGTGCAGCCGTTCGTACTCGAGGCCTGTATTGTGCAGATCGCTGTGCAGAGCATTCCGTGTTATGCAGAGTGTGCAGCGTTGTGAAGAGTGTGCAGCGATGTGCAGAGTATGCAACGCTGTGTAAAGTCTGAAGCGCTGTGCAGAATGTGCAGTACTCTGCAGAGCGTAGGCGTCAGTGCAGCGCACGAACACGGTCGGCACCGAGCCCCTCGAGAAGAAACTTAGCGAACTTAAGTGTGAAGCGATGAGGGGGCGGGGGAAATGGGGGAAAGATTTGATGCAAGGGAGTTGGGGGGAGGGGTTGGTGTGTGAAGATTGATTTGTGTTAAGATACTATTATTTTTCTCCTTAACTAAACACAGATACGAGAGCTAAGCAAATCTATAAACACTGTGTTCGAAGAGCACAGTCTTTATAAATACTGACTTTGTTCCATGGATGCGATAACAACTGTTTTCCAAAACTATTATGCATGCCATCTTAAGAAAAGAATTATTAACATATTATATCCTGAAATACGAAATCTCTTAACCAGTCGCAAAAGCTACTTTCATAAGGAATTCTTCACATTTTATTCGTCAAATGAGCCGATTGTGACTATAATAATGATGCTAGAACTTGTGGAAATATTCAAAGAACAAAATCGATACGAAGAGCAGAAATACTCCTGGTATGCTTAGTCAAACTTCGCCCCTACTACCTGTGAGCAATTAGCAATCAGGCTCATGTTGCCCCCGAACCCGCATCACGGAAACTTTATTTCTGTCCTATTTACTACTGGTAGTATAACTCATGGACGGCCTTATCTACTAACTACTTAACTAGTAAAGTGACAGGAGAACTTGGCCAATACTAGCTGTGGTATTTTGGTATCCGAAATTAGATGGACAGAAACATAGCGACTGACGACAACACTGTCAACAACTTCAGTCGGCATCTTCAAATACACGAAAGCATTATTGGAAATTGCATCTAGATCATGAGATTAAATAGGCACATAGTTATACCAATAGCGAAATCTATGAAGCCTGAATAGCGAAAAAGGATTATTTCCTGAAGAGTGTATTCATTGTTGGGTTGACTTATAACATTAAGCATGTACCCTGTTAGATGGAATGGAAGGCACCAGCAAACAAACACACAAAAAAAAATAAATAAATAAATAAAAATAAAAAAAACATGAGATTTTTACCAAGAGAACATGTTGTGCGGCTATAATAATTTTTACGAAAACCTGTCACGGCTCCGAATATCAGCGAATGCTGATATTGAACTTAATAGGGCTTTCAATTTCTTGAGCACCCTCTTATGTACATATATGACAGCCACATTACATGCAGCAATACTCGAATAACGTAAAACAAACAAACTCACGTAAAAACGAGGTGGTGGGGCGGCATTTACCACTAGAGCATGTAATTAAGAATTATATTTTCATCCATTTGATACATTTTTTTGCGGTTCACCAATCATCGCGGCTTGTCTTACCTCATCGTCATTTTTAGTTCTCGCCAAACTTTGCTCCCCTGAGACGCCAAATTAAATTCTTTCCCGCCTTTCTTGCGCATTCTCTTAGCGCTTTTTCTGACACTCTGCGGGGGACGCAAAAAGAATAAAAAAGACTTAAAAATGTGACCGCGAGAAAGTGTTTGCCTTCTTAATTGCGGCGGCGAGAGGACAACTGCTGCAACTGCGCTGCTGAGATCTTAATGCAGTTCGTAAAACTGCGACGTTGTTGTTTTGGGGGCAATACTTTGCAGTGTGCAATGTACTATTTTACAGGGCGTGTAATGCAGTACCGTGTACTGTATATGTTACCAGTGCTGTGTAGAATGTATGATACTGTAGTGTTAATGTAGTACTGTGCAGTGTATATAGCAGTGCTGTGTAGAGTGTAATACAGTATCATGCTGTATGTAATACAGAGCTGTGTAGAATGTAATACATATTTTGCACTAGCATTACAATGTTGCAGAGTGTAATGCAGTGTGCAAAATGTGTTACAATATGTACTATGCAGTGAGTAATGTACTATGCAGCGTAAAAGGCCGTGTTCTGCAGTGTTAATAATTCACTACTGTACAGCAATACAAAAATATATCCGTTCTGTACAATGTCACAGTTGCCCATGGTGTGAATGCACCTGATAAAAATATGTGCAGCAATGTAAAAACAGTTGTCAAAAGTTAAAATTAAAGTAGAAAAAGAACTCCGTTGAATATGTAATGCGGCAGCAATACGTACTGCAGGTACATAGACAAAATAGTTCCTTACTCTGTATTGACAACAACGCGGGATGAAGTTCCTCATCAGAACTGTATAATAATTTACGTCGCGTTTTTATTTACTTATAACTATACTAGTGTCCCGAGCCGTCATTGTAAATGACGGCTTATTGGGTTATTAATGACTGGTGCACGTGTGCGATAAATGACGGCAGTAAGTTAGCCCTTCAGGAAAACCCCCGCTGGCTTCCTCATTTTTCCCCTATCTAATACTGAA
>LQNS02278097.1:12436271-12452399 GCA_001587735.2 Parhyale hawaiensis
ATAAATAAATAAATAAATAAATAAATAAATAAATAAATAAATAAATAAATAAAAACACGACGTGAATTATTATATAGTAGATTTATATCTTTCCTGTCACGCTCTATGGGAATATGATAGAAGAAAATTCAGGTGCCGGAAACGGTATCTTGGTTCCGGGGGTCACAGTTGCCTGCATGATCGTGTCTGCACATGTTCAGGTGTCGAAGACAGTATGTATCTTGGATACGGGGGTCGCACTTGGGCGCTCCAGGCCAAGAAGCTGTATTTTCTTTAAAGAAGCCTATGAACAGTAATAAGCACAGAAGACAAAGGGGGATTTCCTCAGGTGCTAATTTTCTACCGTCATTTATAATGACGGCAAGGGCCACTAGTCATGTCATAATTGGCATAATTATGACATAATTTGATACAAGTACGAAGAGCAAGGTGTCTTACCGCAAAGTCACAATTATGGCAAAAAAAAAACGCCATTGATAGAAAATCAGCAAAGGAATACATAATAAAGGTATACGGACAATTGTTTTGTACTGTAGGTACAGTCACTAAATGAAAAAGTCCCTAATAGTGAAAAGATTTATGGTAATACGTAACACAGATACGAAGATCAATGTTTCTTAGTGCAATGTCACAATGTTAAAACGACTCTCCTGAGCGGTCACCATCCCAGTAATACAGAACACAAGCACAAAGAAATACGATTCTTACTGTCCAAAGTTACAGAACCGCAAGATGCAGAAAATGCTCGTCTCGCCTGAGGAGGCCCCGTCGCTGAGGCTGCAGAGCAGCTCCGTAACGCTTTATCAGGCGTCGCCAGGAGCTGGGGAGCGTCATTAGTGAGGAGGCTGAAGACACTAGGGGGATGATGGTTAGGAGACAAGGAGCGGAATGGTGTGTCAGAGACGTAGGAATAAGAGTACGTGAATGCAACGGGTGAGTTGGGGAATGAAATCAGAGAGATAAAAATGAGAAGGGAAGAAGCTTAGCGCAGGAAATGGGAAAGTGAGAAAAAGAAAGAGGTGAGAAGCATAATGAGAGGCTCTGTGAAGGTGGTGAAGAAGACTATGAGGTGAGGAAGTGCAAAAAAAGTGATAAGGAAAGGGCATACTTGGAATGGAAAATAAATTACCCTGGAATACACAAAGAAGATCCTGTGAAAATTAATCTAATAGCTTCCAAAAACGAAAGAAGTAAATGAAATGTTGGGTAAAAATTCCCTAGACTTTAGTTGACAGATGCAAAGGAGTTCAGTGCGGCTCTCTAGCGATGAGATAGATACTACGTAGTAGTGAGGCATTGCAACAGCATTTCCTTTTCTTATAATTCTTGTACTTGTAAATAATAGAAACGGCCGTTTTAGGTTGGAAACCCGGTTGTGTCACACACAAAAAAGGAGATGGCTTCGTTGTCATATTTAAGAATTTACATCGGAGAGGCGCAGACGTAAAGGAGGGCCTAGTAAACTAAACTATATATATTTATATGTATTCATTATTTTATCAGATGAAGACGAAATGATCACCATCCTAATTCTCGTCGATGTTAAAACAAACTGAAATGCCGAGGATTAAAAAAAAAGGAAGCTAGACAGTGAAAGACCAGAGCTCAAAATAAGAAGTGACACCAAATCCCAAAATTTTCACTTTCATCAAATCGAAAAAAGACTGAGGAGGATTTCCTTAACAAAAAGAGAAATAATACGGAGTGAGGGAGCCCAAGTGAGTGAGAGTGGGGCAGCATAGACGCAAGTCCAATAATAAGTTAGTGTGGAGTTCCTTACGGGGGAACTTGTTAAGGAAGTTGTTATGGGAGGGGCTATTAGGCCAACTTGCTATTATGGGACAGAGTTTAAGTTGTAAGTGGCAGTTAGAGGAGCTTCGTGAAGACTCTGAGGATTTGCTCTGCAGCAGCTTACGTGCTGTATGGGAGTGCAGTGTTTATAGAGGTGTGTACGTATAATGTGTACCTACTCCGATCCATGTACGTATATACCGAGAAAATTGCTATCCTGTGCACCGACGGAAAATGTTAAGCTTCGGGTGTTGGTTTAGCACAAAATATTCAATTTTTAAGCTACACAATGACACGAAAGCAGTCATTTCACTTCGGTACAAGGGAAAACTTGCTGATTTGGGAACAATGCCTTCACTTTGTACTTTTGTGTGTAAAATTCTCTGTGCATGCTAGCGAATAGGTACGAGTTTTTGTTGCGGGTATAGGCGTGTGTGTTGTGTATCCATGCACTTGTATATGCATAGTGAAAGCATACATTCAGATGAGTCTGAATCATGTGCATGCATACGAATGAGCGTGTGTAATGCGCGCATGTTTGCGGTGTAGGATATATAGATGCTGTGCGTGTTTTTTCTCGTGCCAAACACTGTCAAGCACATCACCATAACTGCACATAAGTAAAAAGCAGTAAGTAACCCATAAATGTAACCATTTAGGTCCACCTATAACTGCAACAATTTAGTTCCACTCATAACTGCAGCCATTTAGGTCCATAACTGCCACCATTTAGGTCCGCCCATCACTGAAACCATGTAGGTCCACCAATAACTGCAGCAATTTATGTCTACCCATAACTGCAACCATTCAGGTCCACTCCACCCATTCAGGTCCACTCCACCCATAGCTGAAACCATGTAGGTCCACCAATTATTGCAGCAATTTATGTCTACTCATAACTGCAACGATTTAAGTCCACCCATAACTGCAACCATTGAGGTCCACCCATAACTGCAACCATTGAGGTCCACCCACCACACGCCACCATTTAGGTCCCCCCACCACACGCCACCACCAGGGCTGTGCCTAAGATTAAGCTTTTTTCACCACGACTGGAGCAAATTCTGTCCACACGCTCGTGTTTTTGTGACCGGTAAAATTAGATGTAAATAATGTGCCTAGAAAATGCGAGGAGGTCCTGTTTGGTGAAGAGCGGGCACCGTGCGTGGGATAGGTGAAGTGGAATGGGTGGGTGAAGTGGAATGGTTGAGGAAATGAAGCTGGGGAGAGCTGTTCCTAGGAGTGGAATAGGGGAATGTTGTTCAGCACGGGGGAGGGGGTTAAAGTGAGGAAGTGATATTCCTGGGAGAAACGCATGGGAATATTGTTCCTGGGGAGTGAAGTGATGGAGTAATATTCCTGGGAGAAGAACAGGGGAATGTTGTTCCTGGGGATCGAAGTGAGGGAGTTATATTCCTTGGAGTGAAGATGGGGAGACAAGTTTCTCCAGAGTGAAGCAAGGGAGTGATGTTCCAATGAGCCTTGTTAACTAGAACGTGAGATGCAGAAACTCTTTTCAGGTAGGGAAGTGAAGGAATGTTATGGGAGAGAAGCGGGAAGAGGTAATATTCTTGGGTGAACTAGAGAAGTGAATTTAGTGGACAGTGAAGTGGTTGTTGTTCCTGGGGAATCTTCAGCTTTACGAGGAAAACAATTACTACATAGATCTATAGAACCAAAGTTTAGCGCTTGACTACTCATTTGTACTTAGTTATAAAACTGGCTAAGTTTGCCTTAATCAGGATATGTTCTTCGCTTACTTCGATTAATCTAGCAAAGTCCGATGAGCTCAAGTTGTCGTGACGTCCTTAATTATAAGTGTCGGACTAGCCAGTTCAGATTGAGTTGCAAGAGTTAGTTCTAAGCCGGTAGCGACTGCGACGGCCTTCAGTTGGCTCCACCGTGCTTTTTACGACGCCCGAGTTCGAGACAACCCCAATCCTGGTCTCTTTGCAATGAAAGTCCGAAATTTGATCCAAATTGGAAAGGTAAACCCAAAGTCAACTTGACCACACCCTCAACTGGGAAACGAACGCACCCTGGTTCGTGCTGCAGGCAACTGGCCACAGAGGAGTACGTACGGCTGCAGTCGACCACGGTTCCTCAAGAACTGTGACGCCATCGATGGAATGTTGAAAGACCCACCCTCTGAGGAAGGTAAATGCCCCCACACTGCTGAGTCAGTGGGCCTAGAGTAACAAAGAGCTTGCATGCCTGGCTAGGGATCGAACCTAGCACCATTGGCGCCGCAGTTCAGCACGCAAGGCTGCTGCTACCGTAGAGAATCTATCACTTAGAGTGGCAGTTTCGGACAAAATGAAGCTAATGTGACTCAGTCATCTTGAGTGCAGGTCGCGCAACAAAGACTCCCGAATATAGTCAACACGTTAATTCAATAAGTCAGAGTACACCTGACACAGGACCTCTCCAGTAATGTTTTTCCCCTCGATGCTTTTCTTACCAGACACCAAATGTTTTTTTTTGGCAGTTATAGAGTTAAATCTCTAGCGATCAAGAGAATCGTAACTTTTGCTTTCAAATAATTGTAGGCTGACGACAGTTGATGGTTAACTGAAAGAATAAAGGGATAGCTAAATCTATTTTTTCACATAGTTATGTATGAAATTGGAACAAAACTCTACCAACTAGAACGCATTCCCTTCAACTTTCCATTTCTCTTTGAATTCCAATCATCTCTTTCATACTTACAGGAATGTAATTCAAGCCTGTTGCATTTATATCAATATGTTTTTGTTAACCTTAGTTTGGGATGAGAATGAAAATCGCTACATTCATCTTCCACTTGCTTACCACATCGTATAGCGTATGTGGTACATCTTTTCCAGTTTATATTGTTTACATTAGCTTGGAATACCAGTGAATATAATTCCATTCACCCTTCTCACGGCTCTTCCATTGTAGTCCAATTGCATTTTTTCATTGCAACATGTTTTAATAATTTTAGTTTTTGATCCCGGCCTGCAAACTTAATTCCAATCACCTTTCCCTTGCTTACCACATTTTAATCCAAATGCATTGCTTTCATTGCTATATGTTATACTAACTTTAGTTTGTGATGTGGGGCGGTGCAGCTGAGCCCAGGGCAGTGTAGTGTACAGAGCTGCCTGAGTTATTGGTGAGGCTCCCGGCGGCTCTGGTCAACCTGGTCATGTCAAAGCGGCTGTTTACGGTCAGGGCATAAATTCGGCTGATTAATTTGGGGCCGTTTGCATACAATTACTAATATTTCCCTGCTGAAGATTTGTGTTAGCGTAAAATTACGAGTGAGCTCGTGTCTGCAGAGCACATGAACATTGAACAATTCTGCCTCAGTTGATATTTATTTATGTTTAGAAAGAAGGCAAATAAACAGTCCTTTAGTCTCATATATCCATCCCAGGACAATGCAAATGACGAGGAAAACAGGAAATGAGCAAGAACAGAGATAAAATAACAGTAAGATGGTCATTACAGATTCTAGTTTTAGCGACGTATATTGAAATAGAGTATTGATTATAGATACTGATCACTTTCCAATAAGGTGGAAGTAACATAGAAGTAACTTTTACCCTTGCAGTTTCCTGGAAGGCTACACAGTTATTCTAACTTACAATCATCATATATTTGTTAATACTATAACTATTGATATTAGCCTATTCAGACTGAAATTGCAGCTCTTTCGCATATAACTCCAATACACATCATACATATATCTAACGGTAAATGAAACTATACCAAATAATTGTAATTTTACTACTTCTCTTATTGATGAAAGTTCAGTATTGTTTTCGTAGCAATTTATGCTCTCAATACTAACTAGAGCACTCTGAGAGCGCATACCTCCGCCAGGCAAGGCAACATTAACGAAATATTCAAATTGGTTCTGAAATCGTAATTTTCTTTGTATCAAAACCAAAATCTAATCATTTGTGTCTGTTAGCAGTAGTAACAGTTCCATTAATTTTCTTGAAGATCCTTTCAAATTTTTTGAGCTATGCTGCTAACAAGATCTCTGATAAAAATTAGTCAAACACGCAACAGATCAACCGATAATCAACACAATTTATGCAGTAATGTCTGTTATCAATACCAACAACTCCTGTATATTTCATGAAAATCCATTCATAACTTATTTACTTATTGCACTTACAAGCATAAAATTAAACACAGCAACAAAGAAACGAAGAACAAACAGATTATCACAAAAATTTGGTGATTTACTCTTAGTGATATAGCTACCTAACAACTCATATAAATTTTATAAAAATCTGTCCATAACTTTTTGAGTTACGGCATTAAGAAATATGAGCCAGACAAACAAACAAACAAACAAACAAACAAACTGATGAATGGATCTTCACAAAAAGTTAATCATGTGTTAATTCTAATATACTTAGCAATCCAGGTAAATTTCGTTAAAATTCCTCCAATTTCTCCACAACTGCTCATCACCAACATTTAATCATTTATGTCTGTTAACATTGCTAATAACTCCTGTAAATTTCATAAAGATCTGTTCATAACTTTTTGAGTTATTGTGGTAACAAGCATAGAATAGAAAACAGCAAGAAACTTACGAACGAACTAACAAATCATCTCAAAAACTTGTTCATCTACTTCTCATGATGTACCAAACAACTCGTGTAAATTTCATACAAATCCGTTCATAACTTTTCGAGTTATGGGCTTAAATATCAGGCAGAAACAAACAAATATCAGGTAGAAACAAACAAAAAACAAACAAACAGACGGATAAACGGATCTTCACCGAAAGTTAATCATCAGTTCCTCCTAACATACTTAAAAATCCCTGTAAACTTCGTCCATAACTTTTTGAGTGATCTTGGTGATAGACAGACAGACAAACCCGACGAAAACATAACCTCCTGTCGGAGGTAACTAGCTAGAACCTGCGAAAATTTCCCGGAACAAAATCTTTATTCATTATACATTTCAGGCCCGTGTCATACCATCGAAGTGTAGAAACAAGATCTACAAGCAGTTGCAGCCTAAATTTCAAGTAACATCTACTAGCAAGAGTTAAATAATACATATTTTTACTGTTGTAAAGTAATCTACTTACTGTATTTTACGTCGAAGTAACAGATTCATCGGTTATGTCAGGACAAGAATATTGAGAATATTGAGTCAAACAAAATTTCTTGGCAACCATTGTAGGAGTTGCACAAAATGCTGATGATGATAGTGTTTTTTTATTTAGATGCACACGCAACACTCCCAACTGTTAATTTCTCTTGATATGATAAAGTGCCTTATGTGTACATTTTTAAAATATGAATTACATTAATGCAAAAGGAGGTAGCTTTACGCAGTCGGTGACGTACGTGAGGTTCTCAACAAAATTGTGATCAATTTCGACTATAATAATTACCGAGAAAATGCTAATAGGACACTGCGTCTCTAGCTTGTATAATTTCTATTTAATAAATGTCTATTACTAAATGTATTTTTCACTTGCAGATGAAGTATCGTTCGTTTGGCCACAGAGCAGCAGAAGCTGCAAAGCTAATCACCACCACACCAGCACTAACCCTTCCGTTGGAAGGTTACCCTGTGGACATCGATGCATTAAAAAAAACCTTCTCAAAAATCAAAGCTCCAGCAACGAAATCAACAACAATAACCTTCAGCATCAATAACATCAAGAGGATGCAACTGGCACAAGGAAAGCCCATGCTGCACTCAAATAGCAGAAAAAACCCTCATGGTTAAAAGAAAAAACCTAAAAATAGAGGGTGGGCTGCAATCCTTTGAATGCCTTGCAGCGCAGTACCCCTCCTGTCTACCTTCTCAATCTACAGCTCCCATCTACCCTTTCTGATCCCGGCCTGGCTTTGTTCGGTTAGTACCGTGGCTGCAGAACGTGCAGTAGTGATGGTTTTCTCTCAGGTTTAGGGTGAAGAAATTATTTGGAGGTATGAATAATAATATCTGAAAAATTTAAGTAATAAAAATATTGAAAGTTAGTAAGGCACGAACAGGACGTGCAGCAGCTCGACGAAAAATTTTCTACAATTATTAGTGATGTCAAAAAGACATGAAGCTGTTTTCAAGCTAAAGAGATCAGATAAAAATTACAGAACATGGCCTGGTCATCGGCACTCTCCGTAAAAAGAAAGAAAGAGAGAAAGAATGAGAAAAAAACGCATCTAAAAGGAATGTATGCTGACACTAAAACAATCATTTTCTTAGTTTTATGAACAGAAAATAGTATAACCCACTAACATCTCAGGCATATTAGGCTCTAGCACTGAGAGGAAATGCACGTGAATGCGTGCCGAAAGCTTGTCCCAAAAGCAGCACACAAATGCGTGCGGTAATTACACACGTAGGCGTGCTCTAGACCCTCAAATCGGAAGCGTACTATAGGCAGTGAGTGCTCGCTCATTTTTGGATGCTCGTACGTGCCCAGCAGTTTAAAAAAAGATGCAGTTTGTTACCCATGACATCCATACCTACTTATGTGGGGTGTCTGAAGTATGTAAGCAAACAATATGTCGCTTGAAATTCGACCTGAAAAATCCCTAGTCCTCACCGACTTCAACACATCTATACGTCATATACGTATTATCTTTAACGATCGCACACGTAGGGGAATGGAACACGCCTCGCGGTTTGGCGTACAAGCTCGAAACAAATCAGAAAGTTGAACGCGTGGCGGTTCAGCACGTTTTGCGGCACAGTTGGTTTAATGCACGCCTGAGCGTGCTCATCCAGCACGGTGATAGCGTGTTCTAGAGCTTAGAGCACGTTTGCAAAAGTCAGGATTTTTTTTAGTGTAGATTTTGATTCAGTTCATTTAGTGGCGTGAGACTGTCGTAGGATAGCCTCAGAAAAATTTTAAGTTGACGCAGATACTTTACTACAAGAAATACTGTTTTTACCGTTTGCGCTTTACCAATGCTTTAAACATTCACCACAAAATTTAATCTAAATATTTTGCACCCGTTGAAACCACACCTGTATAACATTTAGCCAATTTTCAGAACTTCTCAAACAGCTATGCAAAACGTTTAAACTGTTAACAGTTTAACAGCTGTAGGAAGTACTATGCTCAAGTGAACTGCAAACGATACCAAGCTCTTTAATTGGTCAATACAAGTTTGTCATGAACAGTTAACAGTTTAAACATTTTGCTAACTCTTTAAACAGTTCTGCAAAAATGGTTAACTGTTATACAGGTGTGGTTTAAAAGGGTGCGAAATGTTTAAAATTGTGGTAATTTTTTTAAAGCAATTAAAGCATTGATGAAACGCAAACGGGAAAAACAGTATCTACGAAACCCCGGATTTATGAAAGTAGATACAAGCTTGTTAAGTCCGGCAAGTGTTATATCCCACAGTTGCAACTTGTGAGTTCATTTACGCAGTTCTAGCTCTCTAACCCACCCTTGCTATGTGAGAGCCCAAGTATAGCAAGCAACGAGCTTTCTCTTTGGCCGGGCGCTTTGGGGCGTCTGCGTAACGTTTTACAGGTACAATTACAAGCGTGGGTTTCACAGACTGCGTTTCCCTACAACGCTCCTACAACGCTTGCGTAGAAATTTCTTTGAGTTAATACTAAAAATAAAAAAAAAATTCCTTATCATGCTCAGACAGAACCGACGAATCTGATGCTACGAGGTAAAGTGCAGTAAGTGCACTGCTCACGTGATGTTACGTTACCATGTGTAACGTAGTCAAAAGTATAACAAAGTCATGCAACAGCATAGCAATGGTAAGATGACAGTACAAAAAAAATGCGATATTGAAGACAGGGCAACAGTGCCCGACGCACTTACTGTACTTACTGTACCACGTGTGACAGTTAAGTCATAATAGATTGTAACGTTAAGAAATCTGGATCCAGGTGGACCATCCCACTCCTATAGAGTGGCGGAAGTCCGCTCGAAACTTGATCTGGAGACAGCTCTGGTTGTCAGCTTTCAAAAGAGTATTTTTACACTGGAAGAGAACTGCTGACCAGTTTCAATAGATCGCCAATAGCATTTGCATAGCAAGCTCTTGTGCTAGGTATAGGAGCATGGGTGACGAGTCGACCAGAGCGTTTTGCTTTAATTGTACATCATACTTTGTCCATTGCTGGCCGAAAATTGCGCTGTAGCTAATCTGAGTTTCAAAATGTGTTTGTACCACTCAAGTCCATCTCCAGTGGAGCAGCTGATGTAGCATTTAAACGAAACAATGAAAAGCTATTCGAGGCTTAACAGAATTGTCAGTATTAACTCGACGGTATAAAATTTTAGAAACAAAAATATTACGCTGGTGTGAGAATTAATCATTTATCTTTTGTTTTGTATGTGCCGTGCTAAGCGAATGGTTACATCTATCATAGGAAAACACGCTACAGACGTGTCATCGTGATAACACCACACCGATGATATATGTAAACATACCATCCTCAGTTAACCTCGATGATATCAATTACCACTTGTGATTTCGATCAAAAAACAACAGAGCAACAATTACATGTTCCATTCATGCTGTGCAGCCTCAGCAATGGCCAAATGATGTTACTTACCACTTGTAATGACAGAAGAACCACAATATACAAGCACCTGTTGAGCTCACGCCATGCATTCTTAGCAGTGGTAAGATGACATTACTAAAAATGTGATATCGAGGACCAGATAACAGTGCCCGACGCACTTATTGTATTCATGCCGTGCAGCCTCAGCAATAGTTGGATGACTTTACCACGTGTGCTATCGAGCACCCGACAACAGTGCAAGAGGTACGTGATGACGCACCACAAGTACATATTGCACCCGGCAGCTGTACGGGTTCTCAGGAATATGCAGACAGAGGTTGCAGTGCATCTAAGTCTAGGAGATAATGCAGTGTGAAGTAAGACGCGTGGCAAAACTGGAGGACCAGCTGCAGGGCGCACCTGGCAGAAACCTCAATGTCTTATCAACAGATGTCTTGCACTTGCAGTAGCGCTATCGAATCAAACTTGATAAAAATTGACTCAAGTGCATTTTTCTCGGAATTTACTGATTGGCTGGGAAGAAACTGCGCGTGTCAAGTAGTCCAACAGCAAAGCTTTTAGGTAATGAGACTGCTGCGCGGATTAGCTAGATGGTAATCAAAAGACTATAATACAAAATGTGACATAAGCTAATACGCATACGCTAACAGGATTTTGATGATTATTTTATTATAAGTGCCTTTTCCGTGAGAAACGATGTGTGATATCAGATGGTTCTTTTTTTTTTAAATTTTGAACCAAGCATGCAAAGATTTACATACATGTGCCTAAAATTCGAAGAAAAGTCACTATAATATTCTATGTATTGTCAATGAACATTGGGGAAGATGATAATGGTAGAGGAGAGTAGGAAACTGGGGCCCATTAGAACAAGCATAACAACAGTAAGGGATAGCGTTAGTCTGAGATGAAAACCGATCTCATGAGATTTTTTGTAACATCGCAAATGTTATTTGCTAAAATACACGGGTAACAAAATGCAATAATGAGCATCTAGTAGCTCGTTGCCATTTTTCTTTTTACCTCTGGAAATTTTAAGAGCATGGTAACAGCCCATGAGCGAAAAAAATTGAGTGAGTGTTTGTTTCTTTTGTGAAGTTAAGATGTAGATTAAAAAATAGTTATGGTCAATGTGATGTATTTCCTATGAGTACGATTCCGAAAGCGGTATTTCCGTGTAGCCAGAGGGTTAGGTGGAATTATAGCCCTTACGTTGGCCTCAATCAATTTCTTGCTTGTAAAACAAAACTGGCTCTTGCCTGACAAAGCCGCTTGTGTTTTGAGGCAACGACACCTCAGTACACACACGTACTTAAACTAGGAGTATCACACTCAATTCTGCGTAATTCATTTGCTTTCTAACTAGGCTAATTCTCGCCAGATGAAATAAGCCCAAATTTAGGCACCACAGCCTTACTAAATCTACGTACGTCATTGCGGATTTTGACAACCAATTCTAAGAGTTATTCATTTGCTTTCTAACTAGAATGATACTCGCTAAACATAACCAATCACTTTTTAAGGCGCTGACAAGTTTCCTGTATGTCCGCGCTTCCATTAGGGTTCTGACCCTCATTTCTACCTCAATCATGGGCTCTCTAACACGCACCTGATTTTCCACAAGAGTTGCTATGCCTAAGGCGACCAACACAACATCATCAGCACGTCATTATTTTCACCCTTATTATGAGCACCATATAGCTGTTTGGGTCCAATACATTCACGAAATAAATAAATATCTGATCAGGTGTTTTGGTTAGGCTCCATCCAATTATGAGATCATTTGAACGTGTAGGCCTGGTAGGCAGGCTAATTATTTGAACTGCGGCCTCTCCATTAGAGATGTTCAGGGTGGATGGTAGGATGAGGTCGGCGCTAAATGAGCTGCAGATTCAGTCCTCATATGCCTTTTTAATTGGCAAAAAACGCTGGACGGCTACGCAGATTTGAAGCTCAGTTTGGTCTGTACATACATGCAGCATTGATGAAGTAAACGCCGGAGTAATGAATGCGTGCAGGCTCGGAAAGATAAAAAATAGCAGAATATATAACTCTCTTCAATTCAGTTATTTGTGTTGTATTTAGGGCTACTTTAGGTTTAAGACAGAAATTTTTGAACGATGAAGTAATAAGCAATAAATTGTTACCACGGTGCACTGATTTTTTACTATATTGCAGACGTATGATTGCGTACAACCACCGATTATGAAGAAACTTACAGAGTAACAGCAAATTAACTGAAAAAGCAATCATGGGTCACTGAAAGTAGATAATTCATTAAAAAATATCGTCACAACTGATTTTGTCGTTAGCAAAACTCGTATATTATCTATGACAATACATACCTATAAGTGTAATAACCTAACGCAACTTTCTCAACTATAATTATGCTAGTGAAAACAGTAACACAAAGCGAAGATAGTGAAAAGGAATTAAAGCTGGTACCTAGAGCAACAAGACGATAATTGAAAGATCTATTAATATTGAAATACATTCACCACAAAAATATACTAAGCGGTGAAAGACGGAAGTGAGAACACTTGAATCCATTTATTCTTCACGTTATAATGCAGTGCTTATTCCTTTAGGGTAGTGCATTATATTGCGAATCATGCACCATATTAGTATAATATTCTGCCTCTTTCATTAGCGAAGATACAGTTAGAGCCAGGAAATTAATGATGAGCTAGTACGGGTGTAAGAACGCTAACTTTTATTGTATGTAGATATTCAGTGTATTGTTGTTACAGGCCTTATATTCACGTACAAAGAGTCGGTTCAGAATCGTGGATTAAGCTGAGTATTTACACTTTATATGCCTGACACTTTGTTTAGGGCTATAGCAGTTATACTCTTTTTCTCTACCAAGAACATAAGTCAGTAAGTACTGAAATTAGAATCTGTAAGGAAACTTAAACTAGTTTATTAGGACAGCTTGTGCGTTTGCAGCCACGAAAGTATCATGATTAATACTACACGACTGCAATTGTTATAATGGCAACTTGCGCCAGTTTTCCTTGATAAAAAAAATAATCTTTT
Source organism: Parhyale hawaiensis (assembly GCA_001587735.2). NCBI lineage: Eukaryota > Metazoa > Arthropoda > Malacostraca > Amphipoda > Hyalidae > Parhyale > Parhyale hawaiensis. The sequence continues at coordinate 12,449,613 of LQNS02278097.1, forward strand.
TCTCTTAATTCTATTCCAGTTAATTCCATACGACGTCATAAGTGTCGCAGAGAGAGACTACCTGGGAAACTCACTTTTAAAAGTTAGTTCTTATCAGTTATATTGATAATCGAAATAAGATGTTTTCAAGCTCACTTTTTCACTACAATGTCATATGCAGCCTAATATAATTACAGAGCTTATAGTAAACGGGCCAAGGAAGAAACTAAGTGATACCCACAACTCTAACAAAATAATAAATTATCTGTTTTTTCAGAAAGATGGTAACCGCTCTTTCTCTACATCCAAATGTCTGAAGGCATATTGAGGACGCACAGCATAATAATGTAATGAAAGTGTAAAATACGCCTCGTTAACTCGGCAAGCTATTCAATCGTTTATGTCATTCACTGTCATATATGCTTGTCACACATACATCATTTGCATATTATAGCTCAACATGACGTATAGTTAAAACGCATTGCTACCTACATTCTTGCTCAAATGAGACGATATGTATGGAACGAAAGCCGGAAAGATCATGAGCAATAACGATGAGGGGGGGGGGTGGTATCCACCGGAACAAATACAGCGACAGAAGATCCTTGCTTAGCGTCGTACGCTCCTGATTGGTAGGTCCTGCCGAAGCCATTATCTTCAGGTTGTCACTCAACTGCTGTTGTAACTTTTGGCTCATATACTTGCTGGTGTCACAGACATACAGCTCTTTTATCGGATGGTATAGTGAACCTTACAACTCTTCTAAGGTCAACGAAAGTTGTACATAAGCTCATGCCGGGTTCCAATCATAATTATGCTTACCTGAAGCTACCTAAAACAAAACCATGTGCTTAGTAAGCTCTACCAGCATTAACTGTGCCGACCCCGTACCTTACATGCCTACACCTTTCAGCATTAGTAGTCATTATCTCCATTTTTAAGCAGTTATGCTTGTCACTAGTGATTCATTGTTATAAGTGATGTATAGATGTAAGATGTAAACAAAGAGGAGAACTTAACATCGTTCCTTCAGCACTCAGCGTTACAGCCGAGCCAACTTTAAACACTGTACAGGAGATTAAACTTCAAAACTGGATACTCAGATACAACTAGTACAGAACTCGCAATGGACCCTAAAAATACATCATATACCATTTAGAATCATGCGGTGTTGAAATTGCGTCGATTTTTCCGGAATACCAATTCTGTGAATAGGATGGCAATGATGTACATATATTCCTTTGTTTCCGGAAGCTATGTTGTAGAATTGTCAAAATTACATAAAAAGCAATGAAATATGTATATTCTTTGTCTGACCTATTAAGTCAATGAAATTCAGTCTATTATCGATTTTGCTAAAAGAAAAAATAAGCTAGTTAACTGACAATGAATGTGTAGATAAAAGAAAGAGAAATATTTTCTCATTGCCTATTTTGTTTTATTGACGGTTCTTACTACGTGTAATTGTGGTAGTATACTAATGTACTGTCCAACTATGTAATTTCGTCCACCTACATACCTACAGTAAAGAATTTAATTAGGTGCTGTAACGCGAACTTGCTATTTAATTGCATTTCATCCCCGTACCTCACAGCTAGAGCGTGGTGCATCGCGTGTATATGTAATTGTTTCCCCTCAAAATCCCACGCGCAAAACTTTCGCTTCTTATCGATGTTGCTCAGTGCAACGAAGATGCGCCAAAAATCATCCAAAAATGCGCCAAAATGACAGCGGCGGCGGCGGCACCGCAGCAAAAACCAGCGCAAGAAAAACCTTCTAAAATACCTGGCGCAAAAGCAGCGAACTCGCTGTAAAATTTACATAATATGACCGACTCAAAATGCCAAGAAAAACCGCCAAAATGCGGACAAAAAAAGTGTTGCTCGGCCGAGATTTGAACTCCTGCGGAATGGTTTGGGCGGCAGAAGCTAAAAAGGAAGTAAAAATGTGCATTGAGGTCATTGAGAGCATGATTGTGGAGGATGTTTGCATGGGAATGGAATAGCGACTAGAAAAAGGCAAGGCGGTGCTAAAGTTTGGACCTTTCAAGGATGTTTTGTGGAATTTGGTAGCACCGCTGCACTGGTAGGGCGCAGCGGTACTCGCGCTCTTCCATTATTTTTCTTTGCTAGAGCGACTGAGTTTGTTGACGCTACTTGAAGCATTTGCGTTATTTTTGAGAAATGGTACACAGCACAGTATACATTATGATATACAGCATGTCTCATTGGTAAGTAATTACGTTTTTCTCCTATTTTCTCTGAATATTATTCTTATTTTATTGCAAGCGAGACTGTCTTTGTTGATGCTGTGCAATCTACTTCTGTGTTTGGTATGGAAATTAGCGTATGCGCCTGTGAATATAAATTTCTAATGTCACAGTAGTACTCTTCTTTTACTATTATTTTTGTTATCAAACTCATTTGTTTATGCTACCCAAAGTATTTGTGTCACTGGTAAAAATTAACTTATATGATGTAAAGGACTCAACAATAGTTTATTAGCATTATTGAAATACAAGGGCACGAAACTTATTGAATAATATTATTTCGTGGGAACGCTATAAATACTCAGTGAGTGTAGCATGAAAGCATAGGGTACATGGTGTCTAATATCGCAAACAACAGGTTCTCAAAGGCACCTGCGACTCCGTGTTCTTCAATTGATTAGATTAGATTAGATAGGCGGCAGTAGACGAACCAAAAGGCCCATTCCCAAAAAGACACCGGAATTTACACCCCGATCCTCTATGAGCTATTGCCATTATGTTAGTAGAATGTAGAGGAATGGAGAAACGAGAAGAGAAAA
>LQNS02278097.1:12452613-12462755 GCA_001587735.2 Parhyale hawaiensis
GTGTGGCCTCACTAATGCCTTGTACAAGGGAACGATGATGTCCTTGGACTTGTATTCGAAGTTTCTGGTGATGAATCCGAGTACTCTGCTTACCATTTTCACACTCTTGTCAACTTGCTGACTGTGTTGTAGGTTGTTTGTAATAGTGATTCCTAAGTCACGTCCTATAAGAAAAACTCTAACCATATTATGAGCTATCATATACCCTAGATTGGTATTCGAGAGCTGATAATCCTAGGTTTCTATTTTGAGCCTTAAAAGCTCTTCTGTGCAACTAGACGAGTTTGGATTATGTTAAAGTTTCCAAAGGAAGCAGCAGTCTTCATTACCTCCGAATCCACACGAACAAGACACTCTCATACACTGTAATTCATTTACTAGCATCAAAACCCACAAGCAGGTACAATCAAGAAAATAGCATAACATATAATGCCGGAAGTCCTAAGTCACAAGATAAGTCCACAGTACGAGAAAATTTACAGTACACCGATGATTATATTTGTCAAAGTCCGCATGAGGAAACAAAACCCCCTGCTACTTTTGATCAGCGTCCTCAAGGCATGGCAAATTTAAATTATGAACAAAGTCCACGCGACTAAGTTTTTATATGGAAATTCTACGGGAAATGTTCAAGTTATAATCTAAGTCCAAAAGACCAACTCAAGCTATTATTAAAGTCCAAGAGACTGATTCAAATAGAAAATCAAACTCCACCAGACTAATTTAATTTATAATCAAAGCCCACAAGACTATTTAATCTGTAGCAAAATCCACAAGACTAATTAAATTTGTAAGTAAATCCCACAAGACTAATTTAATTTATAAGCAAAGTCCATCAGGTTAAGTTAATTTATGAGTAAAGCCCACCAGACTAATATCATTTAAAAGCAAAGCCCATCAGACATATTAAAGTAGAATCACAGTCCACCAAATAGATCCAAGTCATAATCAACTTCCAGCAGACCAATTCAGATTAAAACCAAACTCCGCAAGATAGCACAGATCTCAGCTATAACCAAATTTCCCACTCACAGAACACACTGTTTAAAACAGCACAGTTGCCATGGCGACGCTCAGCAACGCTGCGCCAAAAGTGACCGGCAGAACAGTTTTAAAGAGCTGTAAAAATCGGCTTATAAAAATCACTAGCGCGCAAAGAGCGCCACCGATAAAAAAACGGCATCTTTGGGCCGATCTTTGCAGCTCCCATCTACCTGGCTATTGCATTCAGGCTTCGTACTGAAAAATCTTACTCAAAAAACGCTTTATGGGTCACAAACAATGACAAAAAAACGGCATAAAAACCTAGGACCCTAAAAATTGGCGTTGCATAAAACTCTCATTGCAAATACTAGAGGGAAAAAAGCCAGGAAAGCGCATGCTAGCAAAAACCATTGCTTCCGAGGCGGCAACACCGCCAGCTTGCATGGGTGCAGTCTTCGCTCCTGCAGCAGTGAGGCACTCACGGTGCTGATGTACTCACTACTCGAAGGACTTATTACTCGATAGAATCGTTACTCGACCAATGGACGCAAACTAATGACAAACTCAAATGTTGTTCATGCGCTATTTAATAATAGCAATGCTCTTAAAAGAGTACGGGAAATTGGGAAATTACCTAATGCTTAGTAATGATCTGAGATCTTCATGCATAAAAGCTAACTGTATTCATTTGTACTTCAGTCACTGTCCCATAATATTTATTGATCAGAATTACTAATATTGCTACCTTATCTATGATTTCATTTTGACTACCCACGAATGTGACTACAGTAATGTACTTAGGTCTATAATTGCACTGATTCAGAAGGGATCGAAACGTAGGGATTATCTACTATCTAAGTATGGGCTTACTCCATCCATTGTCTAGTATCCCATAGAATCTAATAAAAAATTTAGGGGATTTGAAAAAATTTCGCAGTTAACCCTTGAGCGCAATGCCTACTCGAATACCTGATGAGCTTTACCTGTAGAATGTCACAGTAACATTGTGAAACCAGTAAGGGAATTTCAGGAACTTCTTTTCATGAAATGCTAATTTCCTAACACAGTTTCAAGCATTTCAGATAATTAATTTCTCTCTTATTAAAGCCAACAGCTTATCAATGAAAGTAACTAATTTGGAATAACTTAGTTCCCCTGGGCAAGCCAAACTACCTTATCTAATCGAACACACTTGGCCCAATTACTCGCAATTCCTGAAATTTTAGGTATTTTTTGTGAAGCCGCCGGTTTGACGATGTTAAACTATTATGCCGGGTTCACAGTAGTTCTGTGCACGTTCAAATTTAGAACGGACTTTCAGCTCGAACGTTTTTCAACGTCAGCACTTTCCATAGACACTTTTGCTACCGGTTTCCACTGTGTCATCGGGACGCCGTGCCAGTTGAACATCTGCTTATAACTTGAGTGTGCTGTTGCATAGTGTGGCTATTGCCTAGTATGGCTGTTGCATAGTGTGGCTGCAGCTTAACATGCTAGGTTTGAAAGTCAGCGGGCTGTATGTGTCCGAGTGGAGGTAATCGTTGAACCATTCATTTGCTAACCTAAGTTTTACGGGAGCCGAACCGCCTCCGGGACTAAACTAAATGCTAAAATAGAGGAATTACTGTACAGTTTATAGCAAACTGTTCATTTACCATTCCTTGCTTGCCTCGTAAAACGCAACTTCACACACAACGATAGACCTGTCCTTCCTCATAACATCACCTTTGCGTGATGCAGCTGCAAGCTCTTTTTACATTTTCTCCAATAACCACAAATTTACCAGCACTAATACGCCTTGGTTCAGAGGAGACTGTTACCCAATAATTGATTTCAAATGATTCCTATTGACTTTTTTGTCGTCGGCGCGCGGTTGGATTTGGGGCAGCATTTTTGAGCTTTGCATTGAGTTTTGCCTAATGCGGGGAGCATTCAGCGTCTGGTGTCATATTACGCCTGGCCGATCAATAAAACTCAACTCTGCATATGAAAGAAAACGGTGGAAGATGTATTTATGTGTAGAGTTGGCCGGAACTGCGGCGTCGGAATCAGTGAGGGTAATTTTTCGGATGGGATGAAAATTTCATAAGGATTGAATCCTGTAATTTTTGTCCACTTACGCTGTGTTAATTCAATCATTATATTGCTACACAGCTTAGCACTATTTTATCCAATGCTAATTTATCTTTACATTTATAAGATCACAAAGCTAGCTCTAAAAGCAAAGAAATTCGGAAGTAGAAAACTATTTGGTATCACTGGCTGTGAATGGTGAGATTGTTGTACAATTATCTTTATTACTAATAGCCTGCGTTGTCATTACATGCAAGACTTCAAAGAAAACCTCTTCCGTCAATCACATGATTTTGTTATAAGGAATATTTTCGGCCGCGCAGTCCAGCCAGTATCAACGCTACCGTTTACCAGTACTTCTGATACCCTCACAACTTGGAATTGACATTATTTACACGGCCACGGCTCCCTCACTTTTCAACACATAAATTTTTTCCCTCTCTCTTACGCTTCAAATCAGGATGGAGTAACCAACGAAGCAATAGATCAACTAACATTGTATTTCTATGTAGTGGGATTATGATGCAAGTGGTTCCCGTCATCAAAAACCCGAGTTTTCTGCGTTCCTATCGTATTTGTGGTATTACTCTAGCTAGTATCTTGCCAATTTTCTTCATTTATCTTCTACTTAATTTGTTCATCGCGAGCAAAGCGTGCATTCACTTTCAAGGCTTGCTGAGTTTCACCAGCAGCTCTAACCGAGTGTAATTATCACCAATTTGTTTTCATTAGTCTATCGCATGAAAATATATGTATGCACATAAACATTAAAATAGGTAAGTGAATGGAAGCAAAAATATATACACGATATGAATATTGTATGACAATAATATTCTTTATTTGGCTCTCATCGAAACATTACATGACACACGAAGGAAATTAGCTCATGTTCGGGTTACAAACAAACAAAAGATATATATAGCACAGAGCTCATTTTGGTAAGCAAATTGTGAATTTCATGTAGCTTCTGTAAGAGAGGTAAAGTCAACAGGCCCGCTGCATCGCTGAGTCGCTTAAACCCTTTACGTCTGAAATAAAATAATTACAAGTTTGGTTTCCCACTATTTGTCTTTTTGAAACTCACAGCGGAAGTACGGCTTAACCTGCTGACAAATTTCTGTCTCAAGTCTATAATACAACATAAGAGTGTAAGAAATTAAAGCAAACGGGATTAACTTTACATTGAGACATAAAACCCTATAGATTGATCGTCTGATGCTGTGAGGATTTTTTTGATTGGGTTAAGTTCGGAAAAAGATAGAGTAATGGATTAGGATTTTTTGCATACAGTATACTTCCTATTGAAATTTTGGTTGTAAATACATTGCTTTGCAATAAGAACAAAAATGACTCCACAACTACTTTTATCCATTGCAGTAATATGTACGTCTGTTGTGCCTTGTGTCCAGTGCACAGATTTCTTAAAATTTATATTACGAAATTAGATAGCTGGTGATGAACGGACCCCTAGGCCTATTCCCAGAGAGGAACCGTGAATGTGTCCCACATTGAGTCCCACCATACTGAGGAAACATACCCCGTAGAAACATCAAAATAAAGTAATAGGTCTGAACTCTGATGCTTTTAACATCACGGCGATGCCAGTACAGCAGCCAGGGTGGCTATCAGGCGCCGCCGTGCACTTTTGTCCTTTAATTTTGCGCCACTTGAGCGAAATCGAGAATTTTTTCCTGAAACGTTGGGATCTGAAATAGATTGAATGTTCGCATAAGAGTATCGAGCTAATTCCTTCCTCCCGCCGACAACCAAATTAAAAGCTCTCTAAAACTGATAGCAAAGAGCACACAGCGCGCACTGTCAAGGCACTTTTGCCCTTACGGTGGTAAAGCGCAAGGTTGGAAATGGTGTTGTGTTATAGGGCAAGTGTTAGTGAACGTTATCAGAGAGATGTGAAACCTCGAAAATTAGTTATAAGTTCGATCAAACTTCGGGAAGCAAGGAGAAAAAATAATGCAGTTAAACTGTTAGGTATTAGTATTTGGAGAGAAAACGTTCCTAAGTGCAGTGTTGAAATGTGCAACATCGCATATATAGAAATTCACAACAAAACAATCTGCTTAGGTTTCTGCACCAAAATCTTGAGTAAATTATGCCAAAAAAAAATGAATGGATTAGGTCCTTGAACTTAAACCTTGAAGATATCATGGCTTAAACACAACAGTACAGGTTTTGAAATTTAAAACGAACAAAGTAATTAGGTCATTCACTATAAATCATAAATTAATTATAACTAATACCAGCAAAGACCTGGCTTGTGTTTGCTGGTTTCGGCAAGTAAAACCATCTAAAATTGAACAAAACTTGCAATTTCATTTAACGGATAGGAGGGCCATAATCATTCAGCTTCCGCAACTAGCAGCACGCCACTAGGTCTGCTTCAAGTTTTTATCATTTTGCTTCAAATGTTTAAAAATGTAAATAAAACAAATGACAGCATTTAAGAGTCAGTCATAACTCAGAGTTTCACTTAGCGCACAAACATCTACGGATAACAATAACAGTGGTAATCCATCAGTATTCAATGGATAGAAGTGAATAAACATACAAGAGAAACTTAGAGCACTCCGAGAGTACACGCCTTCGCCAAGCAAGGCAACGGTAATGAAAAATTCAAATTGGCTCTGAAACCATGATTTTCATTCTATCAACACCAAAATCTGACCACTTGTGCCTTTTGATAATGTTAACAGTGTCTGTAATTTTCTTGGAGATCCGTTCATAAGTTTTTGAGTTGTGCTGCTATTAAATATTTAGCAAACATAAGTCAAACACACAAACAGACGAGCCGATCACCACCAAAATTCAATCAATTATGTATTTTAACATGACTAACAATAGCTGAAAATATCATAGAGATCCATCCATAATTTTTGAGTCATTGCGCTAACAAACATTTTAACAAACATATACGTATATTAGTCATACATACAAACGGCCATATCGAACATCACCAAAATGTAATTAATTATGTCTTCTAACATTACTTACAATTCCTGTAAATTTAATAACGAATCATCCATAAATTTTGAATTATTGCGCAAACAAACACTTCAACAAGCATTAGTCAACAACACAAACGGACCTACCGATCATCACCAAAATTTAATCAATTATGTCTTTTAACATTACTAACTATTCCTGAAAATTTCATAACGATTAATTCAATTTGTTTTGAGTTGTTTCGCTAACAAACTTAAAATCAAACACAGCGACATACAAACGAACCAACAGATCATCATAAAAATTTGATCTTTTACTCTCTGTAATAAGCCCAACAATTCATGTAAATTTCATGAAAATCTGTCCATTACTTTTTATGTCGTGGCGCTAAAAAAATAGGCAGACAAGCAAACAAAAAAAAAAAAAAAAACGGATGGGCAGATCTTCGCCAAAAGTTAATTATCTGTTCCTCCTAACATACCTAACAACCCATGTAAGTTTCGTCAAAATCCGTTCATAAATTTTTGAGTTATCTTAGTGGCAGACCGACAGATAAAATAACAGACAGCAGGACAGACAGACAAAGCCGACGAAAACATAACCTATTTGGCGGACGTAATAATAGAGTTCATACATTGCCAGTGGGTATGGTCATCCATCCATGAGCACTAGCAACACCATATATAGACACACAATTCCACCCATTGTAAAACACCCCCCCCTTCTCCCCCAATATCTCCACCTTCAGCTACCGCACCGATTTGTTTCATTTTGAGGACATCTGAGAAAAAATGTAATTTTTGAAGCCGATCGTGGAAATCATCTGCATATTTAATTTTAGAGGCAATATTTGCGGCACTAACTTCACCGCACCTCCCCCCTCCCCTACAGCTTTGCAGTCTCCAGCGTTAGGGCGTCTGCTGGTCTCCAGCAATCTGTACAGCGTCCTTTCTTCCACTACCTCTACAGGCTCCAATATTAGGGTGCCCCTATTACCACTATTTTTGGGTGATATGCAGCATTCTTGACGGTATCCTGCCTGCCACTATATATGTATTTATCCAGTGTTAGGGTGTTCCTCAGACTGTAATGATAAATCGATCTGCAGGAATTTCCAGAGAATCCTGCTTTCCTCTACGTACGTATGCATTCTCCAGTGTTAGTATCCACTTCACTGCCATTCTAGGATGATATGTAATAATCTTTACGGCTCCTGCCCTCACTACCATAATTAAATAGCAACACCAAAATGAGAATGCATTCCGCAGGGCTGTCCAAAGGTAATGTATAAAATATGCAACAAATTTAGAAGTCCTACCTCTCACTTGCTATTCTTCATGGCTATGACTCTTAAGCTGTTCCATTTACTACTATATTCAGGTGATGCAAAAAAATAGAAAACTACCCATATGTAGCGGCATAATGAAAAAAAAAACTTCGTACATGTGAAAAACTACATTTCATCAAAATTCTGTGTACAAGCATTATGCTTCCGATTTACTATATTATTACGAAGTCGTATTATACGACCCAAAAAAACTTTAAGCACATTGCAATAGCTATCTCAAAGACAATAGTAATATTTTATAATTATTGCAATGCCAACTATGTGTCACTTCACGTCACCAAACGGAAAGTTCACCCTATAGGCAAAATAAGAATAGAATTTCAGAGTCCTATTTAGGAGCGTGCTATATTCTCTAACATTTTCAGCAAAATTAAAAAAATAACATTCTTTCTACATTTGGAGATTCTATACAGTATTTTTTATTAAATAATATATTATATATTTTTTAATTATTCTTGCAGGAGCTGAGACAAACAACGGTGTTGTAAAAAAATATATCTAACCACGATGCAGCAAACAATTTATTGTATAAATTCAGGTCTAGTGCATTATATCGTGCGTTGAAAACATCACACCTAATACCAACTAATATTACTAACACTGTCGACACTCTCACTCAAAAATCTCCTGTTATCCTGTTCTAAGTATTTTTGCATCACCCAAGAAAATCCTGGTCTCTCTAACATTAATTCTAAAGCAACTATTGCCCGACTTCCTTGCATGAAAATCTACTAAAAAATAATCCCAGTTACTTTTGGCGCACTAGAGGTGAACTCTCCCACGACTTTAGCACTCAGAGAAAAAAAAAACTTAATTCTGCTTTTTTTTTACAGCATAATCTGTCAAGCATCAGAAGCAAGGCAGCCACTTTTTCTAAGCATAATGTGAGAGATGCTTTCTTGAGATTTGCTCTCCTTATGTATAAAAAATAAGCTTGCTTACGGCGTGAAAGAGTGAGCGGTTTCCCACGCTCAGCCTCGCTAAAGGTAGACCGTGTGAGGCGTTCCCACGGGCGACGTACGTACGTGCAGCATGTAAGGAATTCCGAAGTCTTGATATCAATCAGCGGTGATGTAGCTTGATCTACGCATTAATAAAATCTAAATTTACGTAGCGCCAAGCGAAAGTAAGCAAGCGGTTTGCATCGAGAAACTGTCAGAAGTTTCGTGGGAATAAGGGAGTTATAACAGAGCGTAGCAGCAGGACTCCTTGAATGATGTTTCTCGCATGTCATGACGGTATAGTTTTCTGCATGTATTAGAGTTTTTTCTTGTCTCTACTCAACTCCTAGTACAGAAGGTTCTAGAAAACAGGTTATGACTCGCATATTCTTTGAGTTTGAATTTTATCTTTCAGCCTGCAACTGTTTTAAACTCGAGAACAACCATAAGAAAGACACCCCATGCCGCTTGTTACAGTTGACGTGGACATACCGTAAGGTTTGCTTTCTAGCTCAGCGTGCTATGGCGTACTTGGGCTATTACTTAACGTTATGAACAATTCTTAGACATTATTCCAGTATAGATATAAATCTTGTGTAAATTCCTAACTATTACTTCAGCATCGATATAAATCGTCATAAGTCCAGATGCAAATTGGGCAATAACCTGTTATGGGATAATTACACAGCAGCAGGACGCAACCAGAGTTTAAGGGCAACTCAACCGAGTACTCCAGCGTGCGACGGAATTGTCACCCTGTAAAATTATCATTGACCGGCAACTTCGTGTCTTCGGTAGTCAAGAAAATTCACACAAGGTATGTAATGTTAATCATGAGTATGTATAAAAAATATTCGAGATTTTCCGTTCGGGAGCATTGGAATATGGCGTATTTTCTATAAATAAAAAAAAAAACTATGGGAAAAACCCAATTGCCGAACTAACTCTATTTCCGAACAAACAGTTATATTTGATAGGTGGAAATAATAATCCCATAAAATAGTAACTGTTTGTTCGGAAATGAAGTTAGTTCGGCAATTGTGTAATTCCCCTACATTGGGTACATGGGTAAAAGTCGTACCAGAGTCCTCTCGGCTCACTACCCGCAACTTGACATAACCTCAAGCACCAACACTCTGACAGTCATTGAGGGTCCTGAACAGACGTTGTAGCCGGAATACTGACACAATACACGCAGTGGCTTATAATTCCTGGCCATCCCTTTACAGCAGAGTTGGATAGAAGATCGGTAATGTGTCCTCTCCGAGGAGAGCACTAGTCTTATGATTCTCGCTGACACCAGCAGAAAAATAATGATAGAACATCACTTGTAGCTGGTGCAGCGCCTAGACAATACTCGTTGCTGCCAAGAGGACAGTAATACACCCATCCAGCTGACGCACTACTCACTCAAGATACGTTGGTGTCAGGAGAACAGTAATACACAGCTCCAGCTGGCGCACTACCCACTCAAGACTCGTTGGTGCCAGAAGAACAGTAATACAACCCCCCTTATCTGGCGCACTACCCACTCAAGTGTCGTTGGTGTCATAACAACAGTGATACACCCGTTCAGCTGGCGCACTACCCACTCAAGACTCGTTGGTGTCAGAAGAACAGTAATACAACCTCCCCTAGCTGGCGCACTACCCACTTAAGACTTATTGGTGTCAGGAGAACAGTAATACAGCCTCCCTTAGCTGGCGCACTACCCACTCAAGACCCGTTGGTGTCAGGAGAACAGTAATACAACCTCCCCTAGCTGGCGCACTACCCACGCAAGACTCGTTGGTGTCAGGAGAACAGTAATACAACCTCTCCTAGCTGGCGCACTA
>LQNS02278097.1:12479912-12494156 GCA_001587735.2 Parhyale hawaiensis
AAAGATATAAATATATAAATAAATAAATAAATAAATAAATAAATAAATAAATAAATAAATAAATAAATAAATAAATAAAAACACGACGTGAATTATTATATAGTAGATAGATTTACATCGCAGCCAAAGTTCGACGCTGGAGGTTCAACAATGTTGGTATTCACAATACGGTGAGCCCTGGGAATTTCCAGTGAATGCTTTTGACTGAACTATATTTTTTTTAGTGCAGCTTAATGCTTGATCAATTCCAAGCTGATATTCACCCCTTATCTTGCAGCGGGGATATTTTGCTATCGCAAAACTCATGGTTGTACAGCTTGCATTTCACTAATGGAAGATCAGGCCTGCAGGGATGAGACCTGTAATACAGCAAAACCTTTACTGGGAAGCGGAACAATAAAACGCTCGATCACAAAATTTTTGCCGTCATTTTTGACGGCTAGGCACTCTAGTACATTTAAAGAAAACCGGCATGACTTAGAGAAACGCAGCAAAATTGAGCCCGGAGAATACACTGTAGTTTGCTAGCTGTAAGACCCCAACACTTTGTGCATCATCAATTGGCCGGTAAAACTAAACCGTATAGGCTTGACATATCCAGATTTCAGACTCGGGCTCTGGCTTCAATTCTTGCATGGCATTGAGTTTCAGGAGTTAATTTTCTATCGATTGCCCTTGAGACTTTTGAAAATTCACTCCCGCTCTGTAAAATTTCCAACTATTTCAGGCGCACTTGGCTCTTCTTTTAACACACGAAAAGCTACTTAAAATGGTAGGACGAACCACATATTTGAAGATTAATTGAGCAGCGAATGAATTAATGGCAAAAAAAAAAAAAAACTTAAAGTAAACAACTCTTCATGGTTAGCTCACAGAGATGGTGTCTTTACAAAGCTTTATTTATAAAATTAAAAGACATCACCCTTTAGATAAAGTTGATTGTTGTCTTATCATCAACTTGCCTGGGTTAATTGAAAAGTCACTATTATCAAGGTTTCATAACTTTCCACTTTTTTCGCTGATCCGTTGAATTTGCATGTCGTTTTTTCTTCGATGACATGTCAACAACTGGGCCAATGCAGTGCGTGTCGATTATCTCCCAAGAGCAAACAGTGGATAAGCTAAAAATTTGAACAGAATAATTGCATTACTAGATGCAACAGTAGCACCCACCATTTAGCTTTTTCCTTAGTGATTTCAATGTTGCTTTAGATACGCTCTTTAATTGTATAAAATATTGAGATTTATTTATGGAAAATGTTAGCGCAAAGCCAATGTGAACGGAACAGCAATGAAGTATAACAAGTGACGCTGCCGTCAAAATTTTGCGATGCATTCGAATGTCTGTGATATTGCAAGTTAAATTTTAACATGATGATATATATTTCATTATAATACAATATCTTCAATTTCTACCATTTACCCTGATATTTTTTCACGCATCTCTCTCCATCTAGTGTATTTATATCAGCTTAGTGGATTCGGAGACTTCGAATAATTTGATCTCTGCTTACTACTGAATTCAACGAATTGAAAACAGAAAAAAACACAGCATTAATCGAATAGAAAGGAAACACGGCTTTTCTTCCTATATCTACATAAAAAAAAAAAGAAAATCTTCTAACTTTGTCTAGATGCTCTACGATTCCCCAGTTAACTGTAGCTCACCTGCGGATATGGCGCCATGCACACCTCTCTACCAGACGCTGCGGGCCTTGCTATATGTCTGTTCATATTACATAACATGTTTTTCTTAGTGCGATACGGCATTTAGCATACAGTTGTCGAATCCAGAGCAGAGATATAACACTGTCTGGAAGTGGTGTCTATAGTGCATCCATAATTATTCTCGTTGCATCGACTGTGATAAGTTCATTTTGAAGTACGTCCTTGCTGTATCGCTCAGTAAATGCCTTGGAATCTCCACAATGTATGTTTATGAGCTTCATTTTCTTATGAATCAGAAATTTCCAGTTTTGGCCAAGTTTTTACGTTTTTTTTTTCAGACTAATCTTAACTGGTAACAAACACGTATAACGCTCATAGTATGTTCCTGATGAAGAAGCAAGATTCTCGTGCTGAACAGTGTATCGAAATCATAAGAGACGTACTAAGGCATACTTTTTTATTTGTGTAAAGCACGTTTCAGCTTCAATAAGCCAGTAAATTTCCAGTTGGAAAAGACAAACGCCACTTTTCTACCTAGACCGTTGTACATTAACATTTTTCTGTCACTGGAATACATCCTTTCCTGAAAACTTCGACGCATTGGAACCAATATACTCATCTTAGAAAAAGAAAAAGTAGATCCCAGTTCAACACAGTAATTTTTTTTTATTTTTTATTAATTCAAGTAGAACACGTAACGGTTTTGAAACAGTTTCGTATCACCGATGACAGGGATACTTTCTGAAGAAAATATGCACATGTTAGCTTCAGCACCCCAACAGAAGCGAACAAAAAGAAAATATAAATAAATATATTTTTTAACTACCGGAACTGTAACAAGTGAAAACATCACACATTTTCCCGGTTCTAGAAGAACTCTCATCAG
Organism: Parhyale hawaiensis; assembly: GCA_001587735.2. Classification (NCBI taxonomy): domain Eukaryota; kingdom Metazoa; phylum Arthropoda; class Malacostraca; order Amphipoda; family Hyalidae; genus Parhyale; species Parhyale hawaiensis. Next base: position 12,482,467 of record LQNS02278097.1, read on the forward strand.
GTTTCCTATTTTTCTGTTCTGTGAAATATTGCTCATAAATATTACATATTCCATGCATAGAGAAAGAAACACTACTCAACTTTAGATACCGTACTGCGGCTCTAATAAAAGTCAAAAGTAAAAATTTTATAAAATTTATTTCACATCGTGTTCCATCACTCTTCTAGTTCAGTCGCACTCTGGTTCGTCAGGAACGCAAGCTGTTCACGATCTGCACAGCCCAACAAACCTTTACTTGCCCTGCACCTGTCCTAGGTGATATATATATACATATCTTGCGCATTGGTCGTGGCTTATCAGCTTTGTGATTGTTGCCACTCTATCAAGTCAATTTCCACTAGTCATGTTCCCTTGCAGTGTCACCAGTGACGATAATAGGGACATTCGCAATGACCTGCTATTTACCGGTGAGCGGGGTTCCTCCTAATTTTATTTCTAGAATTGGGAGTAAATCTAGCTATGAGTATATCCAAGAAGAGTTACACAATAGAGATGACGATTTTTTTCACAACACCCCTATATTAAATATATAACTAGAGCACTCTGAGAGCATATACCTCCACCAAGTGAGGTAACGGTAGCAAAAAATTCAAGTTGACTCTGAAACAATAATTTTCTTTGTATAAACTCCAAAATCTAATAAGTTGTACCTTTTGATAGTAATAATAGCTTGTTCAATTTTCTTGAAGATCCGTTCATAACTCTTTAAGTTATACTGTTAACAAACGTAATTACACAATAGAGATGACGATTTTTTTCACAGCACCCCTATATTAAATATATAACTAGAGCACTCTGAGAGCATATACCTCCACCAAGTGAGGCAACGGTAGCAAAAAATTCAAGTTGACTCTGAAACAATAATGTTCTTTGTATAAACTCCAAAATCTAATAATTTGTGCCTTTTGATAGTAATAATAGCGTGTGCAATTTTCTTGAAGATCCGTTCATAACTCTTTACGTTATACTGTTAACAAATGTAATGACAAACATGAGTCAAACATACAAATCAACTAACCGATCTGCACTAAAATTTGATCATTATTGTCTTCTGTCATTACTGACAACTCCTATAAATTTCATAAAGATCCATTCATTATTTTTTGAATTATTGTGCTAACAAGCATAAAATTAAAAACAGTGACAAACGAACGAACGAACTAACGGATCATTACCAAAATTTAGTCATTTACTCTTTGTTATATACCTAACAACTCATGTTGATTTCATCAAAATTCATTCATAACTTTTTGAGTTATGACATTGAGAAAAAGGAGGTAGACAAACAAGCAAACGCATGGACATATATCTTCACCAAAAGTTAATCATCTGTTTCTCCTCACAAACCTAATAATGCCTGTAAATTTCATCTAGCCTATATCGGTTCATAACTTTTAGAGTTATCTTGATGACACACAGACAGACAAACACGACAAAAACATAACCTCCTTGGCGGAGGTTTATTTACTTGTGTCGTGCTGGTTTGCACACAGCTTCTTCGCTTTTAGACGGGAAGAAATACAGGGACTAGGGCACAGCCGCATTCTTTCCATGGATTAGCTCTTTAATTCGATTGTATCTGTGATACGGAAGTTAAACTGAGCTGGGCCTAAAGAACGGGCATGATCAGTTCATCTTTTCCACGGGGAATACAACTGAAATACGTAACATATAAATTGACTTTACTTACAGCCTGGAAGTTGAATATTCGTTAGAGAAGCAAAGAATCTGTTGATAGTGAACCGTACGGGCCCGGCTGCTGCTTGACAGGCAAGAGAGGAGGGCCGAATACCGAGTAGTCTATGCCCAGCTAAATAGCACCTGCTTTTTTTGCGAAAGCAAAGACGATCGTGATGACGACCCAACGGGTATGCAGGCTGCGAAAGTTTTATTTTTTTTTTTACTTTTCATTTACCTAGCAAGGTCTTGGGTGTATTGGGGGGCCTTATGCTTTATTTAGTTATTCCCGTCCTTTGGTGCCCTGGCGATAAGTTCTAATTACAATAATAACTAGAGCACTCCGAGAGAGCATACCTCCACCAAGCAAGGCAACGGTACCGAAAAGTTCAAATGGGTTCTGAGACCATGATTTTCTTTAGTATCAACGTCAAAATCTAATCAACTATGCGTTTTGATAATATTAACAATTCTGTAGTTTTCTTTAAGATCCGTTCATAACTTTTTCAGCTATGCTGCTCGCAAACATAATGACAATCAGCAGTCAAACATACAAACGAACCATCCGATCATCATAAAAATGTGATCATTTATGTCTTTAACCATTACTAGCAATACCTGTAAATTTCATGAAGATCCATCCATAACTTTTGCATTATTGTGCTAACAAGTATAAAATTAAACACAGCGACAAACGAACGAACAAACAGATCATCATGAAAGGTTGGTCATTTAATTACTCTTCGTAATACAGCTACCAAACATCTCCTGCTGTAAATTTCATGAAAATTTGTTAATAACGTTTGAGTTATTTTACTAAGAATAAATAGGCAAGCAAACAGATTAACGGATTTTGAATCAATGCTGTAGGTTTTTACCCCCAGATTAACATCACCAGGCTGAGATATGCCATTCCCTTATTTGTTTGGCCTTCCCTCTTTACTCGAGTCTATAGGTATACATACTTGTGTTATCGTACTTCAGTGGATTTTATTCGTTGATATAAGTAAATATGCCTTGTGTCAATGCAATCAGCTTGTCAATGATTTACCTTTGAAGGAACTAGTATACAACTTGAATAATGTTCCCACAACTCTTATTCTACGAGAAATAGACGTTTTATTTTGTTCATATTGGGCTAACTATTTGCGAAATATGCTTAATTTCACACGCTAAGTTCAAAAAAGAATTTGCCTTGAGGAGCTCAAATTGAGCGGAGGGTAATGGCAGTTTTGCTGCGGGGCCATAGAGCTGCATGCTCCCGAAGTCCTTCTATCGATCGCTTCCAAAAGTTGCAGTCTGGCTAGTCGGACCTGCGGCGTGCAATCTTGGGAGATGAAACTCCACGGTCGCTGCTCACCTTATCTCGCATCCTCTAACAGAATTGCTGGCCGCCCCAGAAGCTAAATCGCAAATGAACTTCTTAGGCGGCAGTCAATTTTGCTAGGGCCGACTTGTATCAGGATACATGTATAAAATTTATGGAAAAGCAGAATTTTAATTCTTAGCAGTAATTAATTCGTCCACTATAAGTAAATCTGTCAATTTGTTTTTCCCAATACGTTGTATCTAGTTTTTCAGTGGTTATGCATATATATCATTGAATTTATATAGAAGATTGTAGCTTACAATTATTTCAAAATGTTTATTGTGTATTGTAGCAATGTGCATCTGTGTGTAAGAAAACTATATTAAGATTATAATATATGCTGTATAGCAATGTTTCTCTGTAAATGTTCTTATATCGCTGCTTTTCACTGAAGTTCACTATCTTTTAATATTTGCAAATTGAAAGTTACATGATGCATTTTACAGGCTCTCCAGATTTCTAGTAACATTTATTGAACTCGTTGTGGTGTTGATTTTTAACCAATAAGAATACTGAGCAATTTAGGAATTCTCTAAAATCTATTTGCCTGCATGTGAATTTTTAAACTCAGAAGATAGAAGAACTCGTAATGGACAACTTACAAAAATTTTCTAGAGTAACTATAATTTTTTGCTGTTAAAAGTTAGTGAAATTCAGTAAATAGTGTAAATAGTAAATGTGTATCATAATAGTATGTTAGAAGCTCTCTAATGTATTTCCCATTAGAAATTATTGAAACATCACAATATTCTAGATACACTATTTCTTATACCATATAGCATTTATTTATAGCCTTTTTAGAGTTCTTTCCTTTAAGAATTTTCGAAATTCAGTATTTTCATGAACATTTGATATATTCACTCTTAGAAACATTCCCAGTTTCATCTTGCTAAGAGTTATGCTTTCCCTGTTTACTCTACAATTTTTATAAGTATGGTGTACTATTTACATGACTGGTGATGGAAAATTATGTAGGGGTAAATAACGTTTGTATAATATATTGTTGTTGTTAGTAAAGTGCACCAAAATTGCAGTTTTCTTTAAATCAGAACCTCCGACTGCAAAACTATCTGAAGGCAATGAAGTTGCAGTTCTTTTTCAAGTAAATTTCTAATGACATTTTAGAAGACTTAAATGAGGTAACTGTTGTAACTAGTTTTTCAGCCAATTAAACATGATTATAATTAAGTATTTAGAGAAAATTATAGTTTCGTAGTGGAAATAATGACAATTTTGGAATACATCCAATCTCATCAATAAGAAAAATACGACGCCATATGATGCGGCAAACGATTTTTCTATAATTGTGATCGAGATATTACCTTATTTCGTAAACAGGGTATTGCTTATATCTACGTCAAATTACGAGTAACGATATACCCAGCACAGATGGAGCATATGCAGTAGCGACTGCAGACACAGCAAGGTCCAACAAAGACTTGATTTGTCGAGAACATATGAGAGGAGGGTTGCTTCTGTCACTTTGGGTAGTACGTACTGCAGGTGTTACAAGCTACCCGATTACGCTTGATGTATGGCTGAACACTCCATGTAAAGCCGAGGTCACGCTATGCTTTTGCACGCATAACTTGATGCGAGGATGTGCAGCTCGCACATCGTTTCGATGTATATTTAGAGTCGGTAGCATAGATACGGTACCATGGACGAACGACGGGTAAGCTGCACATCCGAGCATTAAGTTTTGCGTGCTAGCTTACAGAGTATCCTCTACATAACGGAGCAGTCTCAGTGCGAATAAATTTACGGTCATATAGCCGGAAACTTGATCCAACGTACAGGACGAAACCAACGCACTTGCCTGAAGTTTCAGAAAAATTACTCTTATAAGACTTGGGTTATTTCAATCGGTTTCGTCGTGACGATCGACAGCGCCTTTATGTAATCACGAAACAGTTAAACTATATTTGGATCAATAAATAATTTGCAAATTTAAACCACGGCAAATCATACAATTGATTATTAATATACTGTTAGCTGTTATTTATCACATACCCACTATACGCAAGCAAACATAAGTAAAAAAAATTGTTACAGTATGAAAATAAACTACTAAATTTATTTTCGCAACACATAATCAAACAGGAATAATTTTTCAATATCTAATCTAGATAAACATGAAGAAGGTGCTGCTCCTCAGTTGCATGTACTTATATTAATGCTGTATGGGTACAAACAATTTGCTGGTGATAAAGATACCTTTTATTCTATCTTCAAATCTGTGTAGATAAATATACTGTTATATGCTAGTGTGATGAATACCATAGATACTACCGAGGGTAGATAGTAGGGATGAAAAATATGAAAAAAAACTTGAGACGTACTCAAGGACCGTGTCATACTGATAACTCTTCCGCTGGTCACAAGTTACGACTCCAAGCGAGGAGCAAAACACCAGTGGGTGCTCCCTGCAGCTGCACACGTTGCTGACCGGCAGGCGTATACGTCACCAGCACCTCATCGGCGGGTCGTTCAGACGCACTAGCATGAGAACGACAGACCAAATTTTGAACTCTTTCATTACAGCAGCGGTGCAATATGACAGCTAATGTTTAATTTCAATATAAGGGTAGAAATAGGTAGCTATTTGTATTCACATCATGGTCTACATTCGTAATTGAACATTTGGATCATGAAGCGGAAGGCTTGTGGCAGCAATTGTACCGTCAGAGAAAGAATAATGATAAGCTATAAGAAATATCACCAGAATCAGTTAAGGTTAGTCTAACACTGCATAAGGAAATAGTTTGGTTGGACCTATGTATATGAGTAGGTTTTACTTATGGCAATTGAATGTCTTGCCAGAGTATTATAATTACTTTTTTAAAGTTTTATCAACAAAATAGAAGAGATGCTAGGTTTTGACTGACGCTAACACAACATAACCATGTGAAATTCCATAAGGATATGCTAAAATATTCAATATAACTCTAAATATACAAGAGTTTATCATATGCTGAGAGCGAAATTTGCTGTATTGAACATTTTAGCTGTTTTTAAATATAATTTTGTCAAACGCCCCTGTATATATTGAATTATACGCAAGCTTACTGCGTTACATGTACCATAGTGCAATTCATAGCAGTCCTAGAATATAGAATCGTGAAACAGCTTTCGAGCTAGCCGAAAAACTCGGTGGTGAAAGTACACAACCTACTCTAGCATTTCTGTCGCTGCATGAGGAAGTGAGCATGAAGTAGTTTGTTAAATTAAATTAGGCTAATCACTTTTTTCTGTCTCCTTTGTAATGAAATCTTCACGTACGACACTGAACCAAAGATAATTTTCAAAATAAACCTCTTGAACTAGCAATGCCCAGACTGCTGGGAGTGAGCTATAGAAGATTTGCTACTAGGACCCTAAGCAATATAATCCGTAACGAGATGCCGGGCATCGCAAGCACTGATGTATTCAGTCAATGGCGTGATTGAATGTCACGTTAAGGCATTTCTCGCTGAATTAGCTGGAAAAAGTGAAGCTCAGCTGCAATGATTGAAAGTGCCTTGCCGTGGTCCTGCGCCAGCTCTATTCGGCTCAAAGAATTTCCATTTGGCCTGAAATTATCGGCAGAAGAAATTCTTTGGCGTTGCAGGCTTTTGGAAGGCCTGAGTGCTCTCCAATTTCCTTTTAAGCGAGAGCGCCACCGGAGTATAAAGAGTGCCGGCAGAGACAAGTTTCCCTTCACAATTTCGGCGCAAGAATATAAGGCTCAGGGTGGGAGGGTAGTCCCTGAAGCTACTTACAAATGCGCATCCATTTGTAGCAGCAGAGGCACCATCCTCTCCGTTCCATAATAATATTCCATCAAAGTCATCGAAAGTGAATTCAAAACTCCTTGGGCAAGGAAAGGAAATGAGAGAAGCACAAAAAACGAATGTAATATTTTCGACGAACACCAGTCTCGTACCTCAGGCAGTTTCAGTAACGAATTTCAGTTCAAACTCGAAGCTCCACCTCTGCTCTCTTTCTGTGGCCACGCCCTCCGTGCTAAACTCCGCCTTTCTTGAGGACTTTTTCCCACTCGACGAATGATCTTAAAACCTCCCTCTTTCGTCGAGCAGAATATAAAGCTGCCCTCTTGGAACCGAGATGACGGCTCCTTTTAAAAACAACTCTTACCTCACTCTCTCTCTCTCTCTCCCTCACCCCCAAAGTGAGGGTTACAGCACCCCAATTCCTCCCTCCCACCTCCCGCTGTCAGGCTTGCCAACCTGTCCCCAAGGAAGAGACAAATAGCGAGGGGAAGAATAAGAACAAATAACAAGGGAGAAGAAATAGGAGCTTCCAGCGAAGGCAACTCGACTAGAATGCAGCAAGCTTTTCCATTTTGCAAACTGCGCTATGCAAGGACTAGTAATGATTTCCCTTATTAGGAGCTTTTCTGAATACAAATGGAAATTGCATATCTTCAGTAAGCGAGTCGCGTAAATCATTTCTGACCAATTTTGCGCGGGAATTGGCGTAACTGACAGCGAACATTTTACGCTAGTAGGAACTTTTAGGAGCGAAGACGTCGAAAGCAGCGCTGCTTATTAATTACAATTTAGGTTAATTAATATATAGCGTTCACGCTCGCTGAGCGCTAACCTGATAGGAGCAAAGGAAAATTTGCGATGCAAAATAAGTGCGCCGCTGCATTTAGGAAATAAAGGACGCCCTTCCCCTGACCTCTGAAGTTTTCTTCTTTTGTGATGTGATCAAATAAACTCGAGCGAGGTGCATAAACAAGTCAAGTTGCGTTGCTTACAGAATTACTCGCTGCCTTATAGAGAGAGTGAGCACGTTTCCTGGGCAAATAATAATAATACGCTTCCTGCTAAAGGTATAAGAAATTAATGTTGGCTTTGTGAAAATGNGAGCGAGGTGCATAAACAAGTCAAGTTGCGTTGCTTACAGAATTACTCGCTGCCTTATAGAGAGAGTGAGCACGTTTCCTGGGCAAATAATAATAATACGCTTCCTGCTAAAGGTATAAGAAATTAATGTTGGCTTTGTGAAAATGACTCTGAACAATAATATCTTTCATTATTATGACGCACAAATGTATTTGCTCTTCCGTTGCTATGTCGTAAGTTATATTAATAAATGTATGTCATTAATTGAAATCATCAAATAAATGAAGGAAGAAAACCGTGTGTGTTCATCGAATAGAGATATTAAATAATATTTTCTGAATTGTTTTGAGGGTGCTGCTCAGCAATATTACTAATGATGATATTGTAAGCTATATTAAGAACGTGTTATAAGAGATGAAGGTTTAAACCGTCTGTGTATGTATAAAGAAAAAAAGTTAATTATCACTGACTACGATAATTTTTACCTCTTTATAATCGAAAGCTACGAAATATCATAAAGGTAATGAACATTATTTGAGTCTAATACATGGGAATGTAAAAGAATTATACATACAAATACTCGTAGCTATAGGTGATAACACATTATTGTTGAGCCTGCTATCCAAGAAAAATAATTCTGCTTAATTTTCGAAGCGTTTATTTTTTATGTGTTTTGGTTTTGTCACAGCGTTCATTTGTTGTTAGAGATAATAATATATAATGATAACTTTAATATTGAAGATCATAGCAACGATGGTAAAAATAATAACAAATAATGTTGATGACGATAGGAAGGTTAGTAATAGTAATAAAACAAATGTTGACAACAATATTAATGGCATTAATAATAATTATAATAAATAATACAATAATAATAATAACAACAACTTCACTATTGTTATAAACAAAAATGCTGTTGATAACAACAACAACAACCAGAGTTCTCTCAGAATTCTACAGCCCACAACATCGCGCAATTTTGTACAAAAATAATGAAAGCATGGCAGGCACTGAGCTCTGAACGAGCATTATATGAGTGACGTAAGACACACACACACACATCACTGTTGTCTATACATCTTCGCCTGCATTTCGCTAGCGCGAGCTGCGATTCTAAGATTTATTACTTCAAATACAGTGAAAACCTTAGTGAAATGCTGTCGTTTGCTTTCAATTGGGAATTTTATCATCTTGTGAAGTAACAATCACGTAAAACCCCCTCATATTTAACAAAACACTGAAAGAAAATCTCATTCATTACTGAAAAAATTACGAAAACCTTGAAAGAGAAGAAAATATAAAGTAACTTGAACAAAAAAGCGAAAGTTTACTGCTGTTCTAGCGGTATACGGTCGGTAGTATAATTTACAAATGTTGCGAGTATAATAGACTCAAGTCGGTGTTGCTTTAACTCTACGGAAGTCGCGCCAAACATTACACTACAAAATCCCGTTTTCTTCCTCGTGGAGCCGGATTTATGATGGGGTTACTTAGTTACTTATTAGTTTTTAAAGCAACTAACTGTGACAGCATTTTAAATATAATGATTGAGAAGCTCTATTGCTGAAAATTAATCTCTTGTAGGAAGTGTTCAGACATATGAAATTTTTTAATAACGAACAGGTTACACAAATTGTTATTTAATTTATTTAATCATTGAAAAGAGAGCTCGCATTCATTAACGCAGATTTTTCCAGAAGCGATTTCTTGTACGTATTCAATGGCTCGGTAGTAGTAAGGATATCTTCCCGTTACAGAATTTAGATGTAACGGAGTCATAGCGACATCGTAGTAAATTTAGTGTAGACTCAGATTCACGTTATCGAGAGACTTGACATGAAAACAATAAAATAATATAACATAAGTAAAGAACAATAATCATTATTCATAAACTGATAGAGGAGTTTAAGAACATTACTCAAGCCTTTATATAAGTAAAATATGAACTTTTAGATGATTTTGTTTATTACTGTTTGTAAATTTAACATTTTGACAGATACATATTTTCATTACGATGTTACTGCTATATACAGATGTTATCAACATTAAGATAGAACACATGTTTTAATAATATTCATAATATTTTTTAATTGAATATTTCACAGTTACAAGACATTACAGACAACGCAGAAGGTATTTTTAGAATTCATTAGCGAAAGAAACTTGGAAAAATGTAAGTAAAAAAATTTTAAGTAATATATTACCATCAATGCAAAACTTTGCCTTCATAAATAAATCTAGCACAAATAGAAGCTATAAAGCCATGTTATTGCTCCTACAACAACTCTCCTTATAGTAAACAATATAAGTATGTCTGATGCTGCTGTGAAAACGCCAAATAAATGTTGAGCAGGATTTTGAAAACAAATCGAAGAGATGTGTAGAGCACTCAATGATTTTCCGTCTATACTAATCATAAATACTCCTAACAATAGTAGACTATTTACTATTAACACAAATCATACCGTCTACACTAATCATAAATACTCCTAACAATAGTAGAACTATTTAATATTAAAACAAATCATAAATAAACTTAGCAGTAGTAATATTTACTATTCGCAATATTCTTTAATTATCCTGACACGTACTATAGTAGTGTTTACCGTCCACTCACAAATAACCCTACCACATTACTCATAAATCACCCTGACAAGATCACTATTTATCGTCCATATACTAGCCATATCAGTATTATGCTTACAATAGTACTATTTACCGTCCACATGAGTTATAAGTTATCCCAGCAATAGTACTATTTACCGTTCACAGTAATCATAAATTGTCCTATCAATAGCGTTATTTGAATCATAAACGAATTGCCGTTTTTGGCTCAGGGGATAATTAACTGCATGACCAACGTTATGAACACAGAAAGCACATAACCGGAAAATGATGCAAACTATGAGAGTAATGTGCATTTATTGATTGTCTTAGCCCAGATGCTGAGAAGCCTCGTGAAGGAAAGAGTACGACAGATGTACATCTGCTGACTCGAATGCATTTGAGACAGCGACTGAAGTTCAATATTTTTCCTTCTGAGCGTGGGAATTTAGTATCATTCAACTATTTAACTAGGCAGTAGTTGTAGCTTAAAACAATTTTTGATCACAATGTCGTTATATTCAGTATATCGTAGTTGTGAAATCAGACTATGAAATCGGAATACATCCTCATTACGCTGTACATTCCACCTCTCGCTAAATATGCGGTGTATTTAATAAGAAGCTTCAAAAAGTCAACGAATGGGCATATTTCTCGAAAAATCGTAAATTTTACCCTAAATATATCATCCAGTGATAGCTTATGTTGAGATACTTTTCAATTAATGCACTTCTTACTAGATAGCGTGTGGGGGTTAAGGTTTTTGCTTTAAGTATTCAACTATCATGAACACTCGCATACATGAGACAAAGTCTTGGGTCACTCTGGAACTATTACTTATTACATTTTAGGCCCGGCAAGTTTGAATTAAACATTTATTTTCCTAGGAAGAGCCTTATTGTACCGTTTACAAATATGTATATTAGGCATGAAGAGTTATGAATTTTTCCTACTAAAGACTGTATTACTTTAAAGAATGATTTTACTTATACAGATAATTTTGATGCAAAAATATTGCTACCCTTTGGAATTGGAATATTATAATTTAAGATACGATGAGCATTGCATGCCAAAATATTGGAAGTTATTATCTATTACACCAATAAAGCGCAACTCCAATTACCTAGCCCAATGTAATTACGTTGTCATCAGCTCATGTTCACTGTCAGCCCACTGTTTCCCTTCAC
>LQNS02278097.1:12494220-12514028 GCA_001587735.2 Parhyale hawaiensis
TCAGCCCACTGTTTCCCTTCACAATCCAGCATGACGTACGTACTCTAATTACGCCTATGAACATCGCTCATTATCTCTAGCGTACACAGTGCACCAATAACTTGTTAACTGAGGGCGCCGCACGACCTACGTAGATGTACGTGCACGGTGCAGCGACGCCACATGCTAGAGATCCCTTCCGGCAGTTACAGGATCGGTGTCGAACACTCTACCTACAGAATGTGTCGTTTGACATTAGCGTCCTACTTGATCCACGCAATCGATACCGTCATCATTTCCACCTAATATAAATATTTTGGTAGAGTTTTCGATAGTTTCATTGACGAGACCAAACGTTTTTTTTTAACTGCTTAGTGCTGTTGCATATGCAACAGAAGTACATTACTTTTTTTTATTTTACTCTCAGCTTTCTCTAGTAATTCCTTTAGCTGATTTCATTTTTTTAATAAATGACTTTGAGCAAATATCTCCAGGGACCTTACGAAAACCCACAGCTTGTAGCATAACAGAAAGTCACGCTGCGCCGCTGCCCCACACACGAGTCCACTGCCGCGAACAGACAAGATGTCCGCAGCGCGCGCTGATGGTTGTCAACACTTCGTTGCCGTTAAAGCACTTGTATTCGCTTCGCAATAATGAAATACATAATAGTTAATCTTTGTAGCCTGTAGGTATGTAATAAGTGAGAAATGAAAATGAATTACTTTCGATTATTGTTAGATCAGTTTAGCAACCTCACCGCTGAAAAACATTTTGCAGTTTAGTATAGTGTACTGAATCGGGTTGTTTATGTAAAAACTATGTACACACAATATTCACTAATAGATACACGAGCATGTTATAATATGTTATTAATCAATTAAAAAGCATACAGACAAGGCAAGAAATTCTAAAAGAAACCTGTTATGAGCTTATTGTGTTGCACAGTTTCTATACAAGCCAAATCTAAATAAATCTACGTAGAATAAAATTATAAAGGAAGCTGCCCAGGCATCAACAGACGGGTCATGTACGTATGGTCAACGGTATAGTGGGTGGCCAGCCGCGCTACAATCTACCGGGTTTTGCTGCAAAAGTATTCTGCCATTTCACTTCATATGTATGTGATGAACCTCAAAAGTTAAAGTTTATGCATTGTGATGCTAATTGAAAATTTACTCTTTTCAGGTCTGTTTTCCTGCCCAGCCGCCGACATCATCAAGGGTCTCATCGAGTTCGAACAAAACGGAAGTGGGTTGCTTGGTTGCAGAGTGCAGACCCACAGTGAACTTAAATGCGCTCGATCCTTGAGGTCGTCACCTATCTACGATTCTGTATACGGTAATTTTTCTGACTTTTAGCTGTATGATTATGGCGGGCTCGTTGTGTCCCCTCGTGGAGTAAAGCAAATGTCTCAATATTATTTGCTTCCAATGAGGCACACATGTGCCTGACCATTATTTAGTACTAGCAACAATTTCTTGAAAATAATAAATATTATGTAGTGTAATACCGGAGTCACACTATACGAGTACTTTTGTAAGAATAACGTGATGCGATAATGTTCAATTCGCGTGTAGTCCATACTACCGTATCTCTGCTACCGAGTTTTAGTATATTTCAAAAGACAAGTAAGCTCGCCTCCTAGTTCTTCGTGCCAATTCAAATGTGGCCTCGGCATAACAGAATGTTTACAAAATACAGCGTACAGGAAAACAGAAATAAGTATATTTACAGAGTGGAAAACAAATATCTACAATAGTTGGTTTTCCGTCACGGGAAGGTTGAGAATGCTCCTGAACTAGCTTTCAGCTCTAGTGTTGTTCTAGAATTATTCTACGTTTTTCCGCTGTCCTCAGTGCAACGTGACTTTTTTCATCGATTGCTTACCTGTTTAATTTTCAGATTTCAAATAGTTGTTTATTATTACTACCACATTATATAATACTACGCAGTTTGGTGATGTTTCTCCGTTCCTATTTGAAATTTGAAATAGGATAAAATTTATCTGCTGAAGTCGGGAAAGGGTGGGTATTGGATTGCTAATGAGAATGTCTGAAGAACGTATAAAATGGTAGCAAAATAACGGGATGTTACTCCATGCCAATCTCGATGGTTTTTCACTGTGTTTATGCATGATGAAGAAGTTGAATAGAAACTCAAAAACGGAAAAGATATTCTTGGGCAGAGCGATAGAAAAAAGGATCAAACGGGGATTATTTTTAATTAAATATTCTTTGCCGCCATAGGTCCATAGTATATTATATTACAAAGTATTTTGATCAATTGTTTGGTTGGTAGGTCTCTTTGTAGTCATTTGTTTCGAGCTATATTTCCTACAGCAAATGCAAGACTTTGCAGGGTTACCTGATATATCCGTTAATTATGTATATTGTTCTATTTTAGATAATCGTGAGCTTTTTTAAAAAAAATTAAAATTGCAATCAACAAAAAGGTTTTCGGTTTGAACATAATTATAAAATGCTGAGCCAATCTTACCATATTCTCGATGCATTCTCTCATTGAGTACTAAATGTATTATATTAGCCCATGAAAACGGAAAGACTAAAGTTTGCCAAGTACTTTAATTTGCTAACAGTTTTATGTCTACAAAAACCTATCCAAATTTTTGTCCGAGTCAGCACTAGGTAACACAACGTAAGTACATCACTCTAATAGCTTCTAGCATGATACTGCAACGTGTTACAGCATTGTTATAGTTTCAAGCTTGCTAACACAAGATTCGTAGAGCGCTCTAATGGTGTTTCAAGTCTGATAGATATGCACACAAATCAATCGATTCCCTCTGAAAACACCAAGTGAATTGTGGCTGATTTCTTCCCAGTTCAGCGGCAGCAGCAGCAATGGGATGCGTACCAAAGGTTGATCCATCGAGAGAGCGGATGTGTTTGCGAACAATTGATATTCATAGCGTCATTTACTGAAGGTCTCTGTCGGTGCAGCACCTTGTACCGCTCCACTCAGAAAGATGAGAAGCGCTCGATCTCAGGGTTATATCCAGACTATTTTATGTTCTTAATCAAAAGCAAACAAAAGAAATTTACTTTGTGTTAGACTACAACCTTTCCGTGCAGAAACCAAAAATACTAATCGTATTCGGTCGAAGCCTTTTATTCCAAAAATTTGTGTTTTGTTTGTGTGCGTGGGTGTGTAAATATTTGAGCACTACTCTTACTGTATCAAGATTGAAAGTTACTTAACAACATTCATTGAAATAGCAAGTACGGTCGATATTACAATCCTGGTTCGACCAAATCCTATTTTGACTTATTTAGCTATACAATACTTTAGGATAGAAGAGAACTGCATGTGTACAGTACCCTTAAAAATACCACGAACATTCGTTTTGAAAATTGTGTTCAAAAAGCTAGCCAGTCTCACAAAAATTTGGATGGAATAACTGTAGGGTGCATCATATCCTACAGAGTTATTTAACAGTTGCCGCAAAAACTACTCCGACCTAGTTATTACAGGCCGAAGAATGTACGAAATGTAAGACGCTGTATTTCAATGTTGCGTAGAAAACCATTACTCTGTTTTCATGCATTGAAACTGGGCCAATTTTGTAAAGACATAATAGGCATATACTTGTAGTTGAGAAACTTTGCTTTGATAGTTGTAGATAAATTTGATCATGTTCTCTTGCTTACAAGTACAACATATTCTTACTGTACAAGTAATACAATATATATATACATACATAATAGATTTTTAGTTCCCCTTTTACCTAGTATTATCCAGTAACTTAGCTATGCATATTTAAAATATATATACTCTATATGGTGCAGAAATATAATTTTGGGCGATATATTATGTAACAACAACTATAGATTGCCAAACTTTAATTCAAGAAGAGCACATTCCCAGATTAAATTGGAGCACCAAGCAGCGCTACAGTCGTTTCCTGCACTGCTAATGGCACTCAACACGGCTGGACCCTCGGACCCACGCCGGTCCAGCGCGTGCGGACAGTCACAGATTTCACCAACATAACCAGTCCTGGACAACCCGACACGTTCCTTTCAATAGGCAGGCGGCTCAGGGCGCCTTCGACGTATCGCAGGCGCCCCTATAGGCTCGTTTTTTCAATACAGAAGCAAGCACATGCTGCAGCTTTTCCAAAACTTGCAGAACTGGTTTACCTGAAATTCAATCGACCACTTATTTTCCATATCGATTTATGAAAAGCGGGCCGGCGTACCTGGAAAAGTAACGAAGCACCTGGACGTTCCCACAGAAAAATGTGCAGCAGATGGCGAGGAGGCCAATGGGTTTCATTTAATTCTTTTATGTAGGCCCATGCCAATTGAAACAATTTCAAAATGTATTTCACTGCTTCAGCATCCCTCGTTACTAAAACTAGCGGATAATCAACATGGCTAGAAAACTTATACGGAGAGAAAACTCTACAACCATATGTTTGAATGATATCTACCATTAGAGATGTTAATCTTATAGGAGTTTAATTAGATTAAGCTTTTAAAAAGTAACCATAAATTTGCCGTTACAACGATATCTCGATGTACAGTGTGGCTGCAGGCTAGGCCAGATAAAAAAAAACACCGTAAAAGAAAACTGACTTTTTCTATTTGCCCGTTTGTCTAAGCAAACATTCTGTTTATAGGTATTTACTCTATATAATTGTCGATCTTACACGGTAAAAAGTAAAAAGTGAAAGATCATTATTTGTCGACTCAATGAGTTCCAGGATTCCAAAGATGAATTTAAACGGTAAGCTGGTAATAGTGTTTCTTACCGCTAAGTTTTTCTACTTCAGTTCTAAGGCCACAGACATTACATTAATTATTGTGAAGTTATCGAAGGTGAAAAAAATATTCCAACAACTCATTTGAATGAGAGCGATCAGTGAATTTTTCACCGACAACCTTTGTTAACTAGCTAGGCATAAAAATCTCAATGCCAATTCATAAAAGAATGCCTAAGAGAAAGTTAAAGTAGAGCATATAAAAGTTTCTGGTTAAGCTGCTGAAGTCCTCTGTTGCTCTAAGTTACTTTTAATAACAGCTTTCACTCAATTAGCCAAGTAAACGCGCTCTATAACTTTAGAGAAGGATATTTTCTGCTAACCAACAGTAGGTATCAGTGCTAAGAGTTGGGAAATTAGCGCAGGAAACTTTCCCTTGTGCAATGAAGGGTTTTTGCCACCTCACAAAGCTGTTTTACGAACAAAGCTTCTGGGGCAGTCAAGAATTCTTCGAGAGGTATCCTGCTAATTTTGAGTTTCATTAAAACAGATTTAGAGACGGCATAACCTTAACATTTCATCACGGCAGCACGTCAGTCTCCCTTAATTAGAGAAACTGGACGTAGCAAGAGATGATTTTTAGGCATATTTTCTAACGACTTAACCAATTGTTAGTTGGTGAAGCACTCCCGAGGGTACATAGCTTTCAACGTGTCTATGTGTGTACGTGACCCTCGTGGCTTGATGGGTCACTGGGTTGTAGGTCCCCAAGAGTTGTAAACTCGGTTCTACTTTGTTCTTGCACAGCTGCGGGATCAACGTAAGTATAATGCCACTGGCCTAAGTAACCGTTTAAATTCTGAAGGTTTCCCCACACGCCATAACCGTTTAAGTGATGAAGGTATACCTACATGCCATAACCGTTTAATTGCTAAAGGTTTCCCCGCATGCCATAGCCGTTTAAGTGGTGAAGATATCCTCCATGTCATAACCGTTTAATTGCTAAAGGTATCTCCACATGCCATAACCGTTTAAGTGATGAAGGTTTCCCCGCATGCCATAACCGTTTAAGTGATGAAGATATCCCCCATGCCATAACCGTTTAATTGCTAACGGTATCTCCACATACCATAACCGTTTAAGTGATGAAGATATCCCCCATGCCATAACCGTTTAATTGCTAACGGTATCTCCACATACCATAACCGTTTAGCTGTTGAAGGTGTCTTCACATGCCACAATACAATTTTATGAATTTAAGGCGATACGCTCGATTGCTCTGGAAATTCTGTTACTGCTTTAAGTAAACAGTTCCCTTTTGATTTGGCAGCTTTTGCGCAGTTTTTTTAAACTTAGTAGTGATTCGACAATAATTGAGTCATACCAGGCGATAAGTACTTTGTACAATTAAAAAATTATTCCTCCAGGATACGAGGATGCAGTACGTCAACAGAGTCCATTTTCTACATACTTGAAGACCAGAATGTCTCAAAGTTGAACTAGTTGAGAATGTTGAATTATGATCTCTGTAGATGAAGTAAGCTGGCTCCTGACTAAAATCAGTCTTGTATTGCCGCACAGTTCCTCACAATTTCTTCAAAGACCCGGGGGATGGATGGTGATATTAACCTAAAGAATTATATTGTGAATAAATAGACAAAAAAAATGCATAGTAGAAAATGCATAAAATTCAATGTTTCATGCATAATGCCAAGTAAAACGAGGGATGCTGCAGTTTAGCGGCACCTATACACAAGCTTCAGTTGAACAATAGGGACCCATCCCTCGATGGTACGGATGGACCGTTCAAATTGAGGCTATAGGCAGCGGCTGTGCACCCATGTATCAAAAGTTGTCTGGACAAGTTGCAAGTCATCACAGGCAGCCGTCACACTCGCTAGCTGACGTACTCAGAAGATAGGCACGCGTCCAGCAACGCTAGCTGTAGGATTGTTGAGGACCCATGGTTTTCAATATAAGTGTCACATTAATGTATAGCATAAGTTGTAAATTAATGCCCTAACTGAATTTTTAACTACGTAGGAAGATGAAACAGTAAAACAGATTCTGAAGTGGAGAAATATTCCTGTCAGGGCTGCTATGGTGGACTGAGACTCCGGGAATTTGAATATACAGGATCACCTCGCTTAACGTATTTTATTCATAGGTTTAAAATCTTTAATCACAAGGGTTCAATAAATGTACTCGTGTACCTATCGAAGAGGATCTATTGCAGATGCAGGGAATAAAGAATTTTGAGCCTAAAAAATAAGTAAAACGACAAAACTTGTTAAGAGGATTTCCTGAACACTACTTTCAGTGACAGGTACGATGGGTCAGTGGAGTAGAACTCATCATTTTTTCACCGGAGAGAATATGCAGAGTGTGGTGAAGGTGCAGCAACAGCATCCGACTGAGAGTTGGTGTAACTATGCCAGTTATAGCGTCTGACCGTGGCGACACTAATACAAAATATAAAAATTTTCACCCATGAACCTTCTCTTTCGATTGTATAACAAAAACACTGATAACATAAGACTTGAGGGCAAATTGTGAAAGTGTAGACGACTTCAAGTAGAATCACTATGCCCAACAGGAATTAAATAAAAATTACATAGGTCATAGAGACAGCATAGTTTGAAACGTTAATAAATGTTGACATTTTATCCTTTGGGATAATATTTGGGGGTAATCCAGCGCAAGGTTATCGACTTGAGTAAGATTTGTAAGTTTAGGGTAAAAACAGTAATGGATTTCCAGCAAAACTCAAAATTTAGTTACTGAAACATAAAGCTGGCCATTCTTGCATAGCCTTTTTAACATAACCAGCGTCTCTTGGTACTGTATATGAGAAAAATGAAACTACTGTATACTTGCGTCAGCTCTTTTAGTACAGCAATTCCACCGATAATGCTTGAGACATAGCTACTTCGTGAAAGTGCAGAAATCAAACTGCAATAGGCAAAATGTATTTCATATTACTTTTATAATCTTTCTCTTGTTACATCACAGCTATCCTTGAAAACTGCGTAGAAAGGTGAAAAATATTAAAAATGTGGTAGGTACACGTTTTTCAGCTGAATTCTGTTGTATTTTTGATCGTGTTTGATATAGCTTTAGAAAAACTCCGCAAAAGTCTACAAATGAAAGAACAGTATAGTAGGAAAAAGGTGTATTATCTTTTGCAACAAAAATGCCTTTTCTAAACTTAGGGAACAAGTGATGATCATTTTCCTCTACTGCAGTAGAAAGCGAAACTATGAGTTTGTCCCCACAGCAAATTGCACTGAATTCACGCGCACAGCCAGTCTCCCAGCCTCCTGACACTGCGCTCGCCTCTAACAAATATTAAACTCGTCCTCATTTTCCAGACGATAATTTCCGCATCATTTTCGTTTTAATTGCGTAGTTTTACGACTCGAGTTGAGTTATTATAGAGCAGTGCCGGCCCAAATGTCCGAAAATAAGACTTCAGAAATGCTCTCAAACCTCGCGTCGCCGACGCTCTCGCTCCGAGAGTTTGTCGTTGAGAAGCCGCCTCTCACGCTTACCTACAAACTAGAGCGCATTACCACGCATACCACGCGCCACACTGTTTGTGTGTATGTGTATAGAGGTAGTGCAAAATGTACTGCCTGGTACAGCGAAAAGAAAATGATACGTGTTGCTGAATGTAATCAAAAGTAAAAGAATAAAACGTAGGTGTTTGTGAGCGTACAATACAAGAGTATAATTCGGTATATATGTGTTATACTAAGAGTAGGTATGTATGTGAGTGCATTTGAAAGAAAACGGTGATATGTGTTACTTATGGTGAGTATATGAGGAAAAATGCAAGGTATGTGCAATGCCGATGCCACCTGTTAGTCAACAAAACGAGATTTCGAGTATTGCTCACCGAATCGACGTCTAAAACCTGCGTACACTCCTGCTTTCGCGCAAACTTTTAGCATAGAGCATGAAGGTTTTTTTTTCCTGCGATTCGCTAGTCAAATACGCGATATTTTGTAAAAAAATAAAACCGCCAGCGGCACCATCTATGTCGCTTTTTTTGCCCCCGTAGGCGCGACGGCTCTTTATTTTTAAGATATATTGTGAATTGTTCTGGCGAAGGGTATTAATTATACTATTAGTAGCGGGACCTGTAGAAACTCCACGGTTGAATATAGGCCATACCTTCCAAAAGCAACGACACCACGCCAAGCGCACGTTACGCTATTGCAGTTTACCCGAGTTAAATCTAATGCAGCTCCTCTTACGTAACATACCCCATCTAAGTTAACGCCAGTCATTTAGCCTAACCCTGACAAACTATTACTAACTCAATAATGTCTGTCTAGCCTAATATGATAATTATATTGTACACTATTACTTGACCCGTGGGTGACAAGTGAGAATTCCACGGTTAGTTAACGTTCTCACTTTGTAAAATGCAGCAATCCTAAACAAAGCTATCATAACTCATTTTAGCTTGACCTAAAGCAGATCTTCTTACCTATAACCTACCCTGTAAATAACGCCAGAGGGCCCCGCGGTCAAAAATGGTGGCAGTGATTTTGTGATTAAGCTTTTTATTTTTCCTGTTCCTAGTATAGGATTTGCTGTAAAATAGGATTCATCCCTGCAGGCCTGATCTTCCATTAATGAAACGCAAGTTGTGCAGGCATGAGTTTTGCATGAGCAAAATATCCCCCTAGCAAGAGAAGGCGCGAATATCAGCTTGGAATTGGGCAAACGTTGAGCTGCACTAAGAAATATAGTTCAGTCAAAAGAATCATCGGAAATGATTAGGGCTTACTGTAACCTGGATACCAATCGATTCTTGAACCTCAAGCGGCGAAATTTGGCTGAAGCGTAAATTCAATATAAAAAGCGTCAGCTCAGAGTGAAATTTCAGCTACACCTAAGAAATTTAAAAAAAGAAAGCATTAGAGAAGTAGATTACGCACGAAAAGAACAAAAACTTTAATCAAGACTGAGTCTCTCAGATTGCTAAGAAGAAATTCATCTAAACAATATGCGACATAGCTTTTGCCCGACAGGATTGAAAACTCTATTCAAAGATATTACCTTAGACGAAACTCGTCTAACGAAACATGGGAACGTTTCTCCGTACCCATCCGATGACGCTGCTATGCAGCTGAAATCTGTTCAAATTCTACAGAACAGAAGCAATGTTCTTCAGTGACATCTCAGATCCTAATTGCCGCTATCTAATACTGAAGAAACCTGTACAATTTCAAGAGAAAAGAAGACACTTCGATTGTGATGCCTTCGGAACAGCATCATGCAGAGAAATGTTGAAAAATATCCCAAGTAAGGCAGTGAATCCTCTTCCTACGACCTGCCGAGAAGTAGAAGCTTAAATTTGAACTTGACTCCTTTTCCTATGCTCCTGCAGCGTATTCTAACAACATATCTGGCTAGCCTTATCAAAAATGTCGAGCGCCATAATCAAATCGAACGTAATATGTTGTGAAAGAAATGAAAACGGTAGTTAAGCTTCAAGTGAAATGATCTTTATGTCTTTGATTTGAAGTGACTGAAATTTTTCCAAGAAGACAGCTGTGGTTGAACTTCGTCCCATTGAAAACCAGAGCTTCTTACAAGTTGAATTTCCCCCATCTTATGTTGAAAAGCGTAACGTGCAGACGCACTGACGGACGGATGGACGGACAGACGCACGGACGGATAGAGCCTCAAGCAAAATAATAGTATAGATTCTGCTCTAGGATTTACTTTTGCCCGACTGTTCAGCTAGTAAATTAGCTGTGATAACGTAGCTTACTTGAAAGGAGCTTGAAATCTGTTGACTATTCGCACGTGTGAATAGAGATGCGGTTTTTGAGCAAAATATTTCGCAAATTTGAGAGAGTTTCATTAGCTTTTGGCTAGCGTGTGTACCAGGCTTTACAAAACGTAAATGTGCGAGGAAAAATACACGCTACTGAGGGTGAGCGTATACATGTAAAGTAAACTACGTAATATGTTTTACAGAGGGTAAGCATGTGTGAGAACATAACTACGATACGTGCTGCTGAGGGTAATGTTGCGATAGAAGAAAATGTTGAGTATCTAATAAAAGGAAATAGATAAAAGCCATAAGTGTCAATGAGGCTAAATAACAAAGAAGAGCAATTGTGTTGTTTAGTGTAAATATGCAAGGAAAACAATCCATACATTACTGGAGGCAAATATGTAAAGAAAATGACCGGTGTGCCACTGAGGACAACTATACAAAGAAAACAACAGAGGTGTTTGTGAAGGCAAATTGAAGATAACAACATGTGTTCTGCTGAGGATAAATATACAAAGAAAACGAAAGAGTGTTACTGACGGTAAATCGAAGATGCGATAACAATGCGTGTGGTACTGAAGGCATACATAGTCCATGTATTGTCGATCCCAGTATGTCTACATGACTCAAGTAATGCGCGTTTCAACCCTCTAAAAGAAATATGCATTCATTTACCTCTATTATATGAAACAATCTATTTTACGTGCACCCAAACGCATTGCACCAGCTGCAGACACTCAGCAGTGTTCACATCGACAAAATTTTGCCTGAAGCCGCCGAGGCTGGAGATGTTTGTTAGCACCTCTACCTCTAAATTAGCAGCTAAGCAAGCACAGGTCTTTTTTCAACAAAGAGAGAGACACAGAAGCATCAAAAGCAAGTTTATATGACAAAGGCCTGTTAGCTTTGCACTCAACGACCGGCACAAAAATGAGCTTAAGAGAACAGGTGCATGTTAGTTTTGAGCCACGCAACCGTATTATTTACATGGCTATTTTTGCCTCAGGTTTGTGTGTGAGAGAGAGAAAGAGAGAGAGAGGAAGGCAGGAGGATGAGGGCTTATGTCCTTTGAGCGACACGAGGGGAAAATGCTCCCCTGGTAAATAATGATGTGCCGGTTTGCGTGCATAACAAACGACAGCCAATGTAAAAAGAAGCGTCAACGAAAAGGTCAAAAAATAAAAGGAAAAGATAGGAGTTATGAATGGAATCGAAAAATGGCTGCTAGAAACACCTGTGCTCAACGTTATAGAAATATTATTGATAGTTATTTGCCTTATTATTGGCTCTTTGCGAGAGCTAATTTTCAAACTTTTACAGGTATGTTGCAATGGTCGGTCAGAAAAAAACTTTCTAAGAATTATATGTCAAAATTGAATGCGCTAAGCTGTACGAAAGGTTGCACCTTTTTAAGCTTATTTAAATCGCAAATTCTGCGTACTTAGTGACGAAAACTACGAGGGGGATACAGAAAACGGATAAGAATTTACTTATATCATCATCAGTCAATTGATAACGTCGAACGCCATCAAAAAGGATATCTCGGAATTCACACCCTTATTCAGCACGTTACACGTGCCAGGAATGGCGGCAGCCATGAATTCCAGACCACTTATTCTTATACTGTAAAGTTGCACGGACTGGTAGCTCTTCAATACGGCGACAGTCCCATTTATATGCATATATATATATATATATGCTCTGAGTCATCGTATCCAAAAGTCTCGATATCGTTCTTGCAATGTTGCACTTTGTTCCAAATGCGAGCAAAGAAACTTCTCTCGTTTTTTTTCGATAGTGACTCTTACACAAACGTAATAGAAAATACAACATTTTGAATATCGAATTAACCAACCGTCCTCTTAAGACGTAAGTATATTGACGAATCTTCTATATGCAGCATGCAGAACTACATCTGATCATACATTATAAAGTAATTGTCAAATAGCATTAAGAATTTCGCTGTTGTAATGTCAGCTGGCAAATTAGTATTCTTATGAGAACTCGTCAGTCCTATAAATGACTAATTTAAAAGCCTTTTGGCCTGAGCAGAGACTATTTATTTCACTTGCTGCTGGAGATATCAGAGTTTGCAGCAAATTTTTCTAGTTTTTTTTTATGAGAGACAGAGGTATGATTAAATTAATGGAAATTAATTTTTCTGTGTAAGTAAGCTGGCAACAAATGTCATAGGAAATATCTGAGATTTACCAGCATTCATTCCGAATCATCTTATTTTCAGAACGAATGTCCAGCGTTTTCTAGCTAAAATAAAATTTTTGGCAGCCCCAGAAACTAATTTTATTTTCTGGAACGGCAAAGAATTCCGTCAGGGTACCTTTCACACCATCCGAACGCAACACAGGATAAATCCTCACACCATCGACTGTAAATTTATTGAAGAAATACAAGCTTACAGGGGTTTTATTTCCGATTGAACTTAATACATATTGCTTCTATGTAAAGAATTCAATACAACACTGAAAAGACAGGGACTGATGAATAGTATTAATTACGATGAGCAGTGCATGTATTATCAAAGTCTCAGGACCTCTAAAATTGCCATAGATAATTTTCTGAAATTTTTCCTAGCTCTCAACTTTTCTTCACATCGACTGTGGATACCAAAATGTTTGCAACGTTGGGAAAACATTAAAAATCTACCATAAGCCAAATTAATCCGATGAAGTAACGTTCATCTGCGATGAAGAAACTTGTGCGAGCACCAGTTCAATTTGCATTGTCGCTTAACCTTAAATTATACACAGTCTCCTATGGAAGGCTTGTCATGAAAATGCAATGCGTACTAGAAACTAAATTTCAGGTAGGGGTACGCACAAGCCTCGATAAGCTCTCAGTTTTATACATCATTTAGAAATTACCGGTTGTTCATCACTGAAGTTCGCCATAAGTAAATGTTCTTGTTGAGGTTGAACACCTGTATTGAAATTATTGCTTTTTTTCTTAAATATTGCGCTGAGCAGACTTTTGTTGTGTTTCAAACAGGGTATCAAAGAATCTGTATTGAATGAAGTTCGTGAAGCTGCACCTAGGGGAACCAGCATAGTTAAATGCAGTTTTTCTTGTGCTACTTTCAAAACAGTTGAAGTGGTTGAACATATGAGCATTCTTCACAATTTTTAGTCACTGTCAATATATATAATTAATGTAGATCATTTTTTATATTTGAACATGAGTTAATGCCATGTACTTTTCCACTTGTCCCTAATTTGGTACTACGATGTAATTACATTGGTTTTGTGTTTCTACTATTGTTATTGTTTTTTCGCGTGTTTTCATGATTGTCGTTCTTTCATTGTATTGTTATTGCTATTAAATTTTGCTGTCTATACATATATGAAGAATTATCCGTGCATACTCTTTCACAAGTGTACCTTATTTGTATATATTTATTGTTATATTACAAGGCTTCTAACTATCCTATTGCCCATATAATATATTCTTACTCACTATGCGCAGTTCGCACGTCCTTCCGATATATATCTCAAGTCAGTATCATAGATACGGTAGCATGATCGACGTGCGAGCTGTAGGGCCTCGTGTCAAACTGTGAATAAGGCTGCAAGTGTAGGACCGGCGCAAAACTATTTTAGTTACTTGTTAAATGTACTAACAAACGCAATACACATTGCTGCTGAACAACTGCAATTTAATGTCCATGCGTAAAGTTCCCGATAAAGTAAAAAAATTTCTTGAGGTAAAACGAGAAGTGAAAGTACTTAATTATCTTAGGCACCGGCTTGCTTTTGTAAAGATTAACTAAAAAAACGTAGTTGTTCATTTCATGCACTGTAAATGGTGTCAGCTATATTGCGTCACTATATTTGTTTCTACTCGATAGTAACAGTTTTATGAATCTACACCATTTGAATAAATTACAAATTAGAGAAACACTCTGAGAACGCAGACCTATTTCAAAGAACGCAATACAAACAGAGAAAATGATAGGCAGCCTAACAGACATACGGATGGACGGATCGGCACCAAAATATAAGCATCTGCTCATAGTGACACTGGGACGTTCCTACAAATTTTGTGAAGACCCGTTCGCAATTTTTGAGTTACTAATATATAGACAGGGTAATTTGATAAAGACCTGTTAATAAGTTAGAGTTATGTTCGTAACAGGCAGACAAATAATCGAAGAGACAAATTCTGGCAAAACCATAATCTCCTTAGCTGACGTAATTATGCAGGGGATGAAAAGAGTCAGTGTTGATCATTCTAGCGCTAAAAAGAAGACAGTACGTATAGTTTCACGGTATTCCTACTTACAAAAAGCAGGTTTTTTTGTTTCATTAAGTTAAATTAAATTAGAAATCAAATAGTGAAAAAGAGTCAGTGTTGACCAGCCTAACGCTAAAAAGAGGGTAGTACGTATAACTTCCCTTTATTCCTACCTTAAAAATAAGCAGCTATTCCAACCTATCGAGTTGAATTAAATTACAAATCAAGCAGAGAAAAAAGTTAATGTTGACCAGCCCGTAGCGCGAAAAGGAAGGAAGACCGTCCTTCATTTTGAATCCAATGCTAAATAAGCCCCTGAGCCCAAAGCTGATTATTTAAATATGAGCTTCCATCGAAAGCGCATCCAGGGCTTGCTGACTCTATCCCTCCACACGAGAAACTAAAAAAAAAACTCACACAAATTAATCCTTCAACAGATGAGTCGGGACACTGCAGCCTATATGGGATTGATGGAGGTTTTTGTGCTTCAGTGGCAGGTAATGGAGAAGGTGCTGAAATATCTAATGTCAAGTAACTGTCGATAACTTGTTGATTTCATACGGTATTTATCTGTTATAACTGAGAGCAGCATAGAAAAGTAAGTAGTGCCCTTGCAGGTTTAATAAGTGTATTTCGCAATATTCTTATTGGAATGTAGTTGGTAAACAAAGCTAACAGTCAAGAACAGTTAAAAAATGTAAGCAATCTCAATACGATAGGTAAATTAAATGTACTGAGCCTTGCATCAATATCAGTGAAATAAGTAAACATAAAATACCTTTGTAGCCTGCTACTAGTTATGTCAATAAAAAATCACAGTTAATATATTCTCTTTTAGTTTGCAACGGCATTCAAGTGAAAAAGCTAACTGGCGAGTTACTACAAAATGTGGACCATCGTTTAAAGGCATAAAACTTTTCATTCACTTCTTTGTATGTTAAGTTAATGATATCCTGCATAAAAAAAAACACTCCATCATGTTGTCAGTATGAGCAGTTCATGAAAGATCATATAAATTAAGTTTGAATATAAGTTGTGAAATGCAATGAGATTGAACACCCTGGTAAAGCAGATTATTCCATGCTGTCGCATACAATATTTAATATCAGTGATACGCAATCTACTGCAATGCTGCGAAAATAAAATTAAAAAAACGCTTATGAAACTTCTTAGAAAAATGACGATGTCGATCTACTAAGCGCAATATGTAATCGAATTAATTATTGATGCAAAACGATATCTCTGACTCTCTTTAATCGCTTTATTATTCTTGCAGAAAAACCTGCGAGCCAAACTTCAAAATATTCATACAGTGTTTTTATGATCAAATTGCTAATATTAAGTAAAAGGAATTCAAGGTCAAATATTGCGTAACAATGAAAGGAAGCCTCTTTATATAAAAACATATAACTAAGTACCTTGGGATGTTCTGCAATAAGCGACAGTAAAATTTCTGCTGGCACAGTCTGCATTGGAATTCATTTTATTTAGAAGGTAATCCCCTCAAAGGGAAT
This sequence comes from Parhyale hawaiensis, assembly GCA_001587735.2. Lineage (NCBI taxonomy): Eukaryota > Metazoa > Arthropoda > Malacostraca > Amphipoda > Hyalidae > Parhyale > Parhyale hawaiensis. The sequence continues at coordinate 12,510,485 of LQNS02278097.1, forward strand.
TGGGATAAGGTAAATCCAGAGCTGAAGGTGTCTAGGGTAAAAGCAAGGAGCATAAACGTTATGGCGGTCTGTAGTACAGGAACAAAATATAAATACTAAACATTAACTTGCATTTTAAAAAGCTTCATACAAAAATAAGTGCATCAAATTCATGGGTTCATGGGTCTGAAATAATAGGTTAACCTATTTATAAGAGTTAACATGTGGGGTTAAAACTTCATCTGATAAAAGAGCATAAATTCTATGGACTCAAATACCAGGGTAATACGAGAACTGGCAGGTTATCAATTCATGTGGGTAAGAGCATAACTTTTATGAGTCTAAAATACCAAGATAGTGTAAGAACTAAAGTTAATATTGAGGTTGATAATTCATGTGAGTACGAGTGTATACTTTATGGGCCACAAATATCAGGATAAAACCAGAACTAGGAAGTAATATCTGAGGTAAAGTAATCCTATAAGGTAAGAGCATAAACTCTATGGGCCTGAGATACCAGGATACAACCAGAAGTGAGAGTTATTATATGAGATAAAAAATCCATAGAAGGTTAGAGCATAAATTGTATAGGCTTGAAATACCAGGATACAACAAAACCTGGGAATTAATATTTGAGATAAAACATGAACTAGGAGTTAATATCTGCGACAAAAAATCTTGTGAAGTAGGAGCATAAATTGTGTGGGCCTGAAATACCAGGATAAAACAACAACTGGGAGGAAATATCTGAGAAAAAAATTCATGTGAGATAAGAGCATAAATTCAATGGCTACCTAGTGAAGCGTACACTCACGCTACACGCCCGGTGGTCCCACAATCGTTCGCGATGAAAAACAAGCACTCGTGCGGATCGCTTCTGCAACAACACTGCAGATTATTTTTGACGGAAGTCCTTCGTTTGCTCCAACATTTGCCAAGAACAATCAAAACTCATTGGAATATGAGAGAAAACTAAGAAATTTTCGTCTCGAGTGATCGGCTACGAGTTTCATAGGCCGTGGAGGAGAATAATTCAGTTCAGACGGACTTGTTCAGTCTAGCGTAACCGATTTCTTGAATTTCTTTCGATTACAAGAAGTTCTTCTTGGACTATTGCTCCGAAAATCCATCGAAGAACTACCGATGCATTTGTAATTTACTTGGGAAATGTCCTGATCGTTTTAGATCTAGCATTTACATATGTCTCACTATACAACAGTAATATAAACAAATATATTACGTACGTTCTCGCCAGAAAGAGCCTGTATATAGAGAGATATACCATAGACGCGAGCAAATCAATGCCGTAGTTACTTTACCTTCAATAGAATAACGGCTCAAGACCTACGAATTATTCACAAGTATAAACGCCGATGAAGAAATTCATGCGATTATTTCCTATGCGATTTTTCATCAGTTCATTTGACCAATGAGGGCAAGGTACACGCGCAGGAAAATAGGGGCCAACTTTGCAAAAAGGTCTATTTAAACTATTAAATTTGGCTTTTTTCTTTCCCAAACATCAATAGCAGTTCAAAATCGTGATTCAGAATTAATAAATGTGGAAAATGTTCCCTGAAATCAGTCAGCATTTGATTACTTTTTTACCTGGTTCTCTGTGGCACTATGACCAAAATATGTTTAACTACAGAAAGTTCGTTAGCTTAACGTTATGCAGATACTGTTTTTCCCTTTTGAGTTTTACTAATACTCAAACTGCTTGAAACTATCACCACAAATTTAAACATTTTGCATACGTTTAAGCCAAACCTGTGTAACAGTTGCCATTTTGCAAAACTACTTAAACAGGTATGCAAAGCGTTATTACACTGGTCGGCCTGAAATTCAAGACTCCTAACCGTTGTGAGCTGCATTCCTAACACGGATGTATGACTTAGACTTTAATTCATATGCCTCTCAGACTTAAACAGTTTAGCGAAACGTTCAAACTGTTTACAGTTTCAATGTTTTGCATACTGTAACTGTTTAAGTAGTTTAGCAAAATGGTTAACTCTTATACAGGTTTGGTTTAAACGGGTGCCAAATGTTTAAATTTGTGGTGATTGTTTAAGGGAATTAGAGCATTGGTAAACCGTAAACGGAAAAAACAGTATGCAGTCAGTACATGCAGGTCAGGTGGTAACACATTGCACAGTGTTAAAAATGGAAACTCCGGCATCGCGTTGCCGGGAACACCGTTTTTACTTCACAGTTACAAGGGCTATACCAAATAACTCTGAAAACAAGCTTCGGTGGCAGATAATTTTAAAGACTAAAATGTACTGTTGGTAAACGTTTCATGCAGTAAGGCGCATTCAGTAAGGTGCCGATATATCAATTAGTGACTGGAAAATGTATAGATGTTGAGTGCTCGAAGCACTTGGATAAATAAGAACATTGAATCCGTGAAACCCACCGAGATTTGGAACACGATTCACTTAGTGTTGTTTAATAATATTCTAATAATCCTGCGGGGTTTTTCTGATGTGGGATAAAAAAATTATATACATGAATAAAAGTTGTATCATGGGTGAAATAGTGTATAGAAACAGTTAAAAAATATTATTTAAAAAATCATTTAAAGGCTCGGAGAAGAATCAATCCAATATTAGCATTCAATCACGTAAATGGAATGACTGCGACGTTGCTTGCGCCTAAATCATGTTTCGGGTATGTCTGGAGTATGTCTGAAGTATGAGAGAAAAGTTTAGCAACAGTGAGCCAATATTTGAACTTCATAGGATATTACACGATGTGCAGATATTTTCATATTACAACGAGAAAAAAAAAAATGAATAAGTTTTTATACTTTGTCTTCAAATTAAGCTACAAAATCTAGACGTCATATGAATATTAATCAGAGGATATTAGAATCACGGTAAGCTGCTTTTGCTCATAATTCCTCAGAGTTACAGCGTTCAATATTACAATGCAGGAGCGTTATATAAACAACATGTACAAATAACACGAAGACTTTACGTTATATAAATAATCATAATTTGTGGTGGCGCACCTGAGAGTACAGTTAAGCCAATAACAATGATGATGAATAATGCACTCAGGATCATACTTAATGCAAAGAGAGATTGTAATAACGTACCAATGGTGCGTACGAATAGCATGTACCGTCAGTTGAAATTATTGAAATTTAGATATATATATATATATAAGTATTTTTTTAATGAAGTTCTGACAAAGTCTGTAAGCGGTGACAAAGAGTGTTTTGAAGCTCATTTCCTCCCGTTGCTTCCTACTGGTAACTATGATACAAGAAATAAGAGATTCAACTTGCCTAATGTACTTCCCGAATTAGACAAACGTTCCAGTCTTCCAATGTATTAGGGTTTATTATATGAACTAGTGGACCCGTGCGTAAAGAATTCACGCAATAACCTATACGTTTGCTTATAATGCCTCTAGGCCGGTGCGGAATTTCCTCTTCTCTTATTTGCTTCTTAATTTTCTTCTTTTCTTCATTGATCCTTTGTCGTGCTGTCATCCTTAGGTCTTCTGTATAGACAGGCAGAAGTAACATCTTGAGTAAAACACTTCAACAAACTTAAAC
>LQNS02278097.1:12555697-12586286 GCA_001587735.2 Parhyale hawaiensis
CTTTGCCGTAGATTCGATGTATGGAGAAGCTAATACTCGTACAAATCAGACTAAGCCTGCGATGTCTTCATTGTTGGAATTTCATCTGTCCCTGCTTAAGATACGTTGGCCATCTTCTGCAACCCGGCCTATTTTCTGCCTATCAATTTCAATGGAGCTTGAGAGGAGCACCAGAGCCTCCAACCTGGGCTAATTTCCGCCTATTTGTTTCGTCAAGAGCGTGACACCAAATATATAAATATATATATTTATAAACACACGACGGTCATTCTTAGTATTAGATTTCCAGTTAGTCTTCTTGAACCAATGTCGCACCAGATATTCAAGATAAAATTCTGAGAACATTGCTTAGGACAGTATATTGATTTATAGTTGACATGTGCCCAATAAGTAATTGTACTTTTGTATGGCTTGTTTTCTTCATGGCAGTTTTATCCCATTGTAATCTTTTAAATTGTGTGTGATGTTTTTGGAAACAATAAAGGTCTAAAATGAGCACTTCGCATTACATAGCAGTTGATACAATAACATTATATCGTATAAGAATTAATCATCAGCACATTATATTACACCAATAGTTAACCCCAACAGATTAGCTGTTTAATAGATATTTCAGTTTTTCTTCGCCACTTACACGCACTCTCAACGCCTTTAGATTTTGGATAGCCTCTAAATGGTAACCTCTCAAGTTAGTGATTACATTACTCCCACAATGCAGCAGCACCTTCTTCTCATCGTATCTTCCAGCCACCTGAGAAAAACGCGACGATAAAAACTTCCGGGGCAATTTTTACAAAAGTTGTCATCCAAATTCCAGAGCGCAAAGAAAAATGACAAGGGCGTTGAGGTTGAAAAATGAGCACTTCCTTAATTCTGATGGGAACAGCGGGCGGTGGGAGCGCGTATCGGTGGGAGCGCGTATGGAGAAGAAGGCCAAGAATTTTCCCAAGCAACTACTTGCTTATATAGAGCAGGAAATACGTCAAATCAACCGCAGTGTCAAGGATGGCAATGCATACTGCTGTGCATGTTATCTGCATGCACTCTCTTGTAATGCAAGGAATAAATAAAAACAGCCAGAGCACAGGTTTGTAATNGTCAACATTTGATTACTTTTTTGCCTGGTTCTCTCTGGCACTAAGATCAAAATATATTTAGCTACAGAAAGTTCGTTAGCTTAACGTTATGCAGATACTGTTTTTCCCTCTTGCGTTTAACTAATACTCAAACTGCTTGAAACAATCACCACAAATTTAAACATTTTACACCCGTTAAGCCAAACCGGTGTAACAGTTAACCATTTTGCAAAACTACTTAAACAGCTATGCAAAGCGTTTACACTGGTCGGACTGAAATTCAAGACTCCTAACCGTTGTGAGCTGCAGGCCTAACACGCAAGTATGACCTAAACTTTAATTCATATGCCTCTCAGATTTAAACAGTTAAGCAAAACGTTCAAACTGTTAACAGTTTCGACCTTGGGCATACCGTAGCTGTTTAAGTAGTTTTGTAAAATGGTGAACTGTTATACAGGTTTGGTTTAAAAGGGTGCCAAATGTTTAAATTTGTGGTGATTGTTTAAAACAATCAGCGCATTGGTAAAACGTAACGGGGAAAAACAGTATACAGTCAGTACATGAAGGTCAGGTGGTAACACTTGCAGTGTTAAAAATTGGAAACTCTGACATCGCGTTGCCGGTAGCACCGTTTTTACTTCACAGTTACAAGGGCTATACCAAATAACTCTAAAAACAAACTTCGGTGCACAGATATATTTAAAGACTAAAATGTACTGTTGGTAAACGTTTCATGCAGTAAGGCGCATTCAGTAAGGTGCCCATATATCAATTAGTGACTGGAAAATGTATAGATGTTTAGTGCTCGAAGCACTTAGATAAATAAGAACATTGGATCCATGAAACCAACTGATATTTAGAACACGATTCACTTAGTGTTGTTTAATCATATTCTAATAATCCTTCGGAGTTTTTCTGATGTGGGATTAAAAAAAATTATATATATAAGTAAAAGTAGTATTACGGGTGAAATAGTGTGTATAAACAGATAAAAAATATTATTTAAAAAATCATTTAGAGGCTCGGAGAATATTAGCATTCAATCACTTAAATGGAATGACTGGATGTGGCTTGCGCCTAAATCATGTCTGGAGGATGAGAGAAAAGTTTAGCAACAGTGAGCCAATATTTGAAATTTAAAGGATATTACACGAAGTGCAGATATTTTCATATTACAACGAGAAAAATATGAATAAGTTTTTATACTTTATATTCCAATTAAGCTACAAAATCTAGACGTCATATGACTATGAATCAGAGGATATTTGAATCACAGTAAGCTGCTTTTGTTCATAATTCCTTAGAGTTACAGATTGAGCGTTCGATATTACAATTCAAGAGCGTTATATAAAATGTACAAATAATACGAAGCCTTTACATTACATAAATAATCATAATTTGGGTGGCGTACATGAGAGTACAGTTAAGCCAATAACAACGATAATGAATATTGCACTAAGGATCATAGTTAATGTAAAGAGAGATTGTAATAATGTACCAATGGTGTAGACGACTAGCATGTACCGTCAGTTGAAGTTATTGAAATTTAGAGATGTATATAGGTATTTTTAATGAAGTTTATGCGTATGGCTATAAGCGATGAAATAGAGTGTTTTGAAGGTCATTTCCTCCCGTTGCTTCCTACTGGTAACTATGATACAAGAAATAACAGATTTAACTTGCTAATGCACGTCTCAAATTAAAAAAACGTTCCACAGTCTTCCAATGTATTAGGGTATATAATGAACTCCAGTTAGTCTGCTTGAACCATGGCGTAACACCAGATATTCAAGGTAAAATTTAGGTAATATTTTTTAGGACAGTATATTGATTTATAGTTAACATGTGCCCAATAAGTAATTGTACTTTTGCAGGGCTTGTTTTCACCGTGACAGTTTTGTAACATTGTAATCTTTTAAATTGTGTTGTTATATATTTGGTAACAATAGAGGTCTAAATAAAGGTCTAAAACGAACACTTCACATTACATAACACTGATGCAAAAACATTATATTGTATAATATTTAATCATCAGCACATCATATTACACCAATTGTTACCTCCAACAGATCAGCTGTTTCATAGATATTTCAGTTTTTCCTCGTCACTTACACGCACTCTCAACGCCTTTAGGTTTTGGATATCCTCTAAATGGTAACCTCTCAAGTTAGTGATTACATTACTCCCACAATGCAGCAGCACCTTCTTCTCATCGTATCTTCCAGCCACCTGAGAAAAACGCGACGATAAAAACTTCCGGGCTATTTTTACAAAAGTTGTCATCCAAATTCCAGAGCGCAAAGAAAAATGACAAGGGCGTTGAGGTTGAAAAATGAGCACTTCCTTAATTCTGATGGGAACTGCTGGCGGTGGGAGCGCGTATGGAGAAGAAGGCCAAGCAATTTTCCCAAGCAACTATACTTGCTTATATAGAGCAGGAAATACGAGTTTAGTTGGCGTCACAGTTCCTACCGTTACGTATGACGACACGTACAATAGACGTACGTGAGAGAACATTACGTTCCTTATTTATTTTTGTCGGTCTCGTGTCCAAACTAATGCACACGGCTTTGGATACTATTTCTAGTGAGTTGTAGCATGGGAAACAAGTAAGGAACATACTTATGTAATTTCATGTAATGCCAACAAGAACAAAGCATAAACCTGAGAAACATATCAGCGTTAATGTCTTTTTTTCTTTTTTGCTCAATGTTGTTTAGACCAATCACTGACGCTGTGATAAAACCTCAAGCAAAGGCATTCGACAATGCAGCGAATTATGCGGATAAAAATATCGAGTGCAACGACGTAATCAGCGCTAGAGAAAAAGATATGTTATGCATTATATTAGGCTACTGGCCGGGCCGTCATTACAAATAACGGCAGAAAATTAGTACTTCAGAAAAATACCCGTTGTCTCCCCTGCCGAGGTTCGGACTATCCCTAGAAATGAAGACATGACGTGAATTATTATACAGTACTGATTTGTATATTATCGTGGAATTTCCATTGTCCAACCTGAAAGGCCCCGCCAAGCAGTGAAAGTTTCACGGGTGAGCTCAGCACTTGGATTTCTTCGATCCTATCTTATTTCTATAGAGCGTAATAAGGCCCCGCCAAGTCGTGACTACATTGCAGTTTTGGTTCAGAACTTGAATTTCTTCTTATCTCATTCCCATAGAGCGTGAAAATTAGTACCTATTTAAGAATACCCCTGTTGTTGAGAGGCCCCGCCAAGCCGCGAAATTTTCAGCGGCTTGCTACGCCCTTGAATTTCTTCCTATCTTATTCCCATTCATCGGATCGCTCTACGCCATCAAATTTCCAACAACCTTAATTATTCCCATCCGTCGAACTGCTACACCTTTGAATTTCTTCCTATCGTATTCCTATAGAGCATGATAGGAAAGATATAAATATATTTATAAATAAAAACGTGGCGCGAATTATTATATAGTACAGATAACTTGTTTAAGCTATGCAGAAAATTTTTAGAGGCCAACGGTCACAAGACATAATCAGTAATTGAAAGAAGCCCATTAACTGGAAGAGTTGATCGGCATTCCTTTTACACCAATATTATCATAGTTGGTATAATAATTGGTTCTAAAAATATCGGTAGTAATGACATCACTTGTATTGCGATAACACATGTAATGCTGCCCCGTCATTATCACGAAGTGGGACGTTCTGTGCCCAGGTATGGAAAGACAGTGTCGACGATGCTGCGTGTCGTATTCCCAGGATTCTAGTACATACATTATTGATCACTGAATGTACCTAATGTATCTTGCCTTCTCGTACGCCTTGCTCAAACTGTCGATAGCAACTAGGAGATTTCTTGAACTCTCCGTTGCTCAACGCCACGGTTTCAAAGACCGCAAAGAGGCCCCCTCCAACGTCTGTCGCTAATAATCACACCCAAAGGTCACCTATGCAGTTTATGATCACTCTTTCATACTTAGCTACGCCAATCTCAAGTGGCGGCAATCTCAGCTTGTAACGGAAGTTGTTGCAGCCACGCACTACTTGTCATGGTTAGCAAGACCATATCAGTCTGTGTGGATTTCACTGTAGGTCTCCACGTCTAAATATCGGAAACGGAAGTGACATTCACGGTACTAAAGTAACCGACAAACTTCGGGTACAAAACTCCGTCACCAATTGTAATCAGCACCATCTGTTATCAATACCTCGAAGCGTCACCAGGCCCTCTGGCCCAATGTAAGTTTCAGCATCGTGTAAACTATTGGGATGTTTCCAGTGTGTTCCCTGCTACATACATATATATTTGTGCTAGCTTCAGAAAACAAGTTAAATATTGTACTTATCATGCTGTCTGAACGTTCTTGCTACATTGAACGCTTCAGTCAGCATCAAATTCGTAGTGTAACATATTAAAAGACAGAGCGTAATTTTTTTCTCGCTTCTCACAAGGCAGGCGTATTGTCGCAACAAGTTAAATGCTAAACTACAAACGCTTTAGAGCCAGTTGTTGTCTAAAGACTGGTCCAGTGTGAAATCAAGCTTCTATGCCAATCTCATTACGTATCAATGCTTTCCTGGTTTTAATATCGCTATTATATAGTCGATACCGCTTGCTACCGCTTGCAGTTGCAACGCAGCTATAATAGCTGCAGGCACGCGTGTTATTTTCGAACTCAAATTTATCTGAGGCATTCGTAGTGTGACGGTTCTATGCAGTATTTCATATTGTTATTTATGCCGTGTGCTTACTAGCTCAAGCTAGCTGTGCCCGCTCTCAGTACCTACGTGTCACTGTTACTTCGCAATTACATGTGTACGTAGTAGCTAGACAAAAGGTTGACGATTGCTCCCAGCTATAGAGTTCATTCTCCTTTTTTTTCATTATTTGTATAGGAGTTTCACTCCTCAAACCTCTGCTACGATTGCTCGGAAATTTGGTCGGTAAATGACTGAAAAGACTGCAAAGATTTTATAAACGAGGTCAATTACTTCAAAGTGAGTTGAGCCAAAATAATGTTTGAAACGTACTTGATGTACTTACTGTATGTGTTGCTCGTCGTAGTGATGCATAGAACTAGAACTGTAAGGCTGTGACGTTGCACTGCATTGTCACCATCGTCAACGCACACCTTTCCGACATAAATTATTTATTTAAAATATAATATCACGTGCATTACTTGTAGTATTGTTATTGAGTGGGTGTTTGATCTTCCTCGCAGCAAACTATACGTATGCAGGCAATGCTACTACAACGGCTGGGACGCGTGTGCTCAAAAAAGCCTTTATAGAAAGCTGAAGCCGTTATTATAATTATAACGGCCGTCTGGACCACAGGCGTCCCTACCTTTGTAACAGCTGTGCTTGTATAACTAGAGGAAAAGAAGAGTTGCTCTTGAAAACTACGGTGCTTTTTCTTCTTCAATTCCTCCTACTGCTCGCGGCACAAGCCTCGACACTGCATCAGCATTTCTAGCATTCATAGTCTATCGTGGTACTGACCTTTCTATCGGGGTGCAGTTAACATATCAGGCTTCCGTCTGTGTCGCCATAGCTCAGGCCACCGAGGTAGACTGTAGCCGTACTCTCCGCAGGGCCCTAGAAGGGATTATCTGCAGCATTAACTAGCGTGCGTGTGTTTCCAATTTAGTGCCTACGGCGAAGGCTACATTACTGTTAACATCAACATTACATGCTTAATGTATTGACCGATTAATGCACCTAGTCCCATATAGGGGCCAAGTGAGACTTCCGTCTCTTGTAGGAGGAAAAGTGCAGCTGGAAACTTAGTTTACGAAGCAGCTACGCAGTTGGTTACAAGGATAAGGATAGGGAAAAAACGCAGCGGTGTAAGTCGTGATGCTAATATTTGTTGAGCAATAAGGACAAAAGCTACCCCAAATAAGGGAGAATCATAACGCTGTAGGTCAAAGCCGCACAAAGCCAGCCAGTGCACTACTGTGTGGTGATGTTGTCAGTGGGTGTCGTGCACTGTGCAGGCACTGCCTAAGAAAAAGTACAGTGTGATGACGTCACCAGTCACAATAGTACAGTGTGATGACATCGCCAGTCACTACAGTACACAGTAATGTGATATCGCCTGTCATCACAATACATTATGATGACGTCACCTGGAACTACAGTACAGTGTGATAACTCCATAGTTACTACTGTACAGTAGTACAGTGTGTTGACGTCGTGAGTCCCTACAGTACAGTGTAATAACTTCGCCAGTCACTACAGTACAGTGTGATGAGGTCGCTTGTCACTCCAGTTCAATGTGATGATGGCGCTAAATACTACGACACAGTGTGATGACATAGCCCGTCACTACTGTACAGTGTAATGATGTTGCCAGTCACTACTGTGCAGTGCATCAAAGTCGTAATGCACAGCCGTGCAGTTTGATGACGCTACAGGTCATGGTGGTACGATGTGATGACATAGCCAGTCTCTTCACTAATGACTGATGACGTCACCAGCTGATCACTACGGTACAGTGTGATGAAGCCACAAGTCACTCTTGTGCACTGTGGTAATGATGCCATTCATTGTGGGGCAGTGTGTTGAGGCGCCATTCTATGCGACGTCGTGTACTACTCTTGTAATGGCTCTTTCTGTTTGGATGAGCAGTAACGGTGTGGAGTACTAATTTTTGGACACATAAGCCATTGAAATGAAACTCAGGGTCAGTAACGAAAGCATCACGTACTCTGCTACAGGAAATTCATGTCATGCAATAAAAAGATACGAATTAATGTCGTTTTTTGGGGGAAGGCAGAACTTCCAGTGAAATGCTGCATGGCACTAAGCTGTCTTTTTTTATCAGTGAATGGTAAGTTTTATGCAGATGACTATTCTAGTTTTTGCACAGTGTTTACTGAAATTGTGACATTTGCTCCAGTCATGAGTAAAAATAATTCGTACTTTTTCTGACTATTTTTGGGCCTTATAGTTAATTAGCATTCATAAAATTACATTATAGGTGAATGAATAAAATTACTTTTTCTTACTTAATTTTACGAGTAAAATTACATAAAGTAACTTTTACCTGTTCTTTTTGGCCATAAAGTATTCGCTGAAATTACTGTCTAAGCGCGGCGCTGACTCTCAGTTCCTATTATAAAGATGCAATAGTATAAAGAGAACTCAGCCTCGGCTAGAGAATGCCGGCTAGATGAGGGAAGTTGGGAGAGGCCATTTTATGGCGGCCTCAGAATTAAGGCCTACGAGCTGCACGATCAATACGCGCTAAGGAAGCTTTTTCCTCCTAGGGCCTCTGGGAAGGACGGGAGGGAGTGGAGGATGGGGAGCGAGCTCAGCCTGGGCGAGGGGAAGTGAGGGAAGGACGAAGCTGCCGAGGGAAAAAAGTGTGCCGGCAGAAACTGAAGGATCTCTGTGAGGCGGCTGCAGAAAAGATTTCTTAGAACTTCCGTCTGATGAAACGAGGACTTGGAGAGGAAACTTGCAGATTCAATTAGGCAGAGCGCGCTGATAAGACACTGCATGTACATACCGGTGCCTGCAGCAATGGTTGTAGCAGATTTGCTAGCACAATCTTCACGATACTTTGCTATTGGATTTAATCGGGAGCTCAAGCTACTTTTTTTAAAAGATTTGCAACAGTAACACCGAGTGACTCCTTCATGGCGACACAAATAGACTTTGTAAGAACTAGTGTAATTAGAATGATAGCATACTATAAACATGTTGAATTAGATGATAAATAATGGCCTTTGGAAGAAAACCAAAGGCAAAAATCCGACGATAAATCAGGATTATTAAAATTGACTATGCGCGACAGAAAGGATCATAGTCCTCTTTTCGTAATTCGCGTAGTGGTGACTTCTTTATATATTTTGATAGGTAAAATCTTCTTTGAAAAGATTTTAGTGTCGTCGGCATACAACTAAGCAACAGTGTGCTAGAATCATTATATTTTGATGTATCTATACAGAGAAAAAAAAAAGATTTAGCTCTATAATGATTGCAGTATGAGCGCATTTTCAAGTGAAATGCTGCATTCGTACGATATGTAATGTTTTCATAACTGAAAGGTAGATGTCCTAGCGAGTTTTGTGAAAAAAAAAAACTTCTCTAAAATGTGCATGTTGCTATACTGCACGAAAACGCTCTCCAGATGTAGCAAGGTCAGTGAAGAGACGCTACAGTTCAAAACCCCAGCAGTAATTAAGTTACCTCTGTATCCCTGCAGTAGAGCTCAAATTAAGTTCTCCTTCCTCATATCATATGCTTGCAAAAAAAATTCAGCAGTCTTGTATGTGCAAATATTGTACCATACAAAAATCGGAAAGTTCAAAATCTATTCTAATTACACTATAATAGAAACTTTCCTAAATTCATCAATTTTGTATGTACCAGCCGAAAATGGACAAAAATCATCATTCACTTAGATCTCACTAGAACAGCAGTAGGGATCCATAAAGATTTCATAAATGTTCTTAATTGTGAGTGTTCGTTTCTCTAACCACTTTACTTCCATTGAATCCTACAATAAAAATGTACTGCAGATTCATTAGCATTAATTAACATCCCCATAAAATGCAAGCAAAATCATCGTAATAGTGTTTCTCCTACTCGTTTAATGGAATTATGAGTCTAGCACTCAGAGGTGAGCACTGGAAGAAGAAGTCTACATCTTGCAGACGAAATGTACGTGGATCTCTGTAAAAAATTTAGTTTCATTAAATCGTGACGAGCTTTGTGGTAACTTACAACTAGCGCTACTTCTTCCTGAAAATGCAGCCATTAATGAATGTTTCAAAAATAACTTGTGTACCGCAAGTACCTGCATTGCATTGTGTCTCGATCATCTATGCCGCGCGGCTGCATAGAAGCTAACTCATCAGAGAAAATCGCATGCGGTGCGGAGTTCTTGTTATTGCTGCCCTTCTGGCAATATGTCGTCCTAAATTAAATCTCCCTGCAGAACTTTCTCAAAGGCGTCTTTTTAGAAGACTTGGAGAGCGTCCCCTCTTCTAATATGGCGGCAGCAGGAGCGGTGGTGGTGGAGGTTCCAATATATCGAGAAACGCACGCGGGCGCAACTCTCCTTCATCAAGATGCCTTCCATAATTAAAGGCCTCCGAACCTTCCCTGACGCTTTACTCTGATGTCCTCCCTTTTTTATTTTGGGCGCTCAAGAGTTTTTGCAAAGCAACGTCTACAGCAACGACGATAATGAGAAGCGCTCTTCTTTGAGAGTTGATGAGGTGTTCCATAAAAGAAGATGCGAAAGTAATAATTGCTACATGACCGCCTTGAGGAAAACAGGTGCCAGCTTGTGTGTGTGTGTGTGTGTGATGCAGATAACAAGAACCTCTGCTCGTCAACGATATTATCAAGCCTGCAAGACTTCACTTTGCTTTGTCGTTATGGTGTGTGTGTAACAAACTATTGGCTAAAGGACAATTTATCAAAACTAATTGTTATCTGCAGTTAAACCTCGGCACGGTACTTCTGTTAAGAACATGTAATAACTTGGGCATAAGTGCTTTTTCTTGTCTGATTATTTCCCTGAATCTTCTGGAAACATGGAACAGACTTTGCTTTAGAGGCTGTCTCTCGTGGGAAACAAACACAGATGCAACGGCTCTTTCGTTATATAATTACAATTTTATTTCCGAAGCATCTCGTGTTTCTTGCTCTGAGGATAGCTGAAGTAGCATCACAAGCAATCAGTGCTCCAATATTTCTAGTTTACTTCTTGAGCTGCAGCTGTAGCCTATAGCTAAATTACTACGACCAGTAACTAAAATCTTGTAAGAGCTTATGTTGCACTGTATTGAGAGCAGCACCTTTGCTGTGACATAGTTGCATGGGCATTTTTCTTAATAGCTCCTACAGAATAAGCAACGGGCCTTGTTAACAAGATCTTGTGTGGGCCCCATGCTTCCAGGTGCCCTACAAGCAGTAGCCTTCTCGAACCGACGAGGTACTTGAAGCGAAAGAAAATAATCGATCCAGCGCACGGTGCAAAAGACGGCTGTTTTGGAAGCTGGAGTGAGGTGCGGGAGACTACTTTCAGAGTGCATAAGGATAAGCCGGGGTGAAGAATAACCCCACCACCACCACCATGCCCTCCCCTACGCACTTGTTTTTTTCTGTCTGACCACAGGTCACACCACGCTTTGAGTTTCACACTCGACTCTTTAACTGACTGCAAGCACCGGGAATATCGTAAGTATGTATCGCTTCTCTGAACTGTAAAGCGAATTTACTGGCAGCTAAAATGACTTATGCTGAACAAGTTATATGCCAGGAAGTATTTCGTGGAGTATGTTTGATAAGATTTGCGTCCTTGAAAATTATTCCAGAATTGTGCTCTGTATCATTCCCATGGCAGTGCCAACTTTTGCAGGTTGTAAACAAGCAGGAAACGCAGATTTCAAAGTTGGAAACAATTCTTTAAATGCATTTGCACCTCAGATGTGCAGAGAGCTATTCAGTAACGGAATATCATGGGGTGTGTTATTTTCGTCACGAATGAAATGGCTCGAGTGTGTGTTAGTTAATATACTGGGTGTCTTTCAAGTTGAATGCGTTTTCACTTATGTTTAGAGCATGTACTCGATTATGAAATGCAGGTTTGACGAAGAGCTAAATTACATAATGTGTTATGCGTATTCTTGCAAGCATGACCCTCCCAGGTACCTATCATGTATGATAAACCTTGCAGTGGAGGGTTAAAGTAATTTCAAAGGAAACAATAAATTTTAAACAAATTTTACACCTGCTCGAGACATCACTTTCCATTCATATAGTAAAGAAGGACAATTCATGTAGATTAACGTTAGATTTAAAATTATTGCATATATATTTATTAGGTGCTGTTTATATAGGAGCTGGATCGATATAGAGGGTTAATCTCGCAGACTGGGGAACGAGTCTGCATATGTCTATCAGATGGCTGATGCTTTCAGTGCTTGGTTTGCTGAGTTTTCATCTCCAACGTTCAGACGCTACTGCGTCCGTCACTGACCATAGTCAGAAATGGGGATTATCAGGGAGGCGCAAGAGTCAGTTCCGTCTCTGGTGTCACAGCTCAGATAATGAGTGGTTGACTGCAGCCGTGCGCTCTCTGGGGCCACCGGTCATATAGTGGCAGCAGGAACCAGTGTATGGAGATCACTGTGTTTCGTGAGTGGGGCTGAATTGACTTTACCTCTAACTTCATCCAGGCGCCTGGTTACATCAAATGCAACATTGTGCGATATGAAACTAATCATATGTGTGCCTATTTATAAATTCTGATTGCAAAAATGATGACTATAAAAACAGGTCATTTCCACGATATGAGTGGGAACATTGGAGTATTTTGGAACATTTTAGAGATGAAAAACGTTAGAAATTGTTCAAATCTTATGCTGTATGGCAGCAATGCTGAGCTTTTCTGAATTGATAGTTCTCATTTCGATTTCAGGTTAATAACATTGATAAAAACTTCCTCTTCAGTTCAAAAGTGTCAGCGTGTAGCTACATTTGTAAAAAGGTTATTCAGTTAAAGGCACCCAATAAGGTGCATGGAACTATGCCTTCGCAAAAATCTACGGATATTAAGGCCATGGTTTAAATATCACTCGATCTCACCACACTCAGTATTCCTATAACACAGCATGCAATATGTTACTGGACGAGGCTGTCCAACTAAGAGGTGATCACAGCTATATTACGTAGCATGTAAGCTCAAGCTAAGAAACCGAGAGCGGATTCCACCAGCTCAGATTACTCTAATTTGCTCCAAGTTCTTAATGAATAGAGAACGTAATAAGTCCAGCTGCTCGCACACTGGGTGGGACAAAGGAAAGAATACGTGGCTCTGCTTACATTGCATAATGAATAAGTCAAAAGTAACGAGTTGCTCTGTATACGGCGGCGAGCTTCACCAACCTAATAAAGAAACCATGCGATGCTTAATATTGTTTGCGGTTATTTGCTAGGGATATTGCAATATTTGATCGGACTAATACGTATAATACCAGGCTGTATTGAAGAACAGACATTGTGTTATGAAGGTAGCACATGTTGAAATAGCTATTCAAGATGCTTGATTCATATGGATGTTGGATATTATCTTTTGGATCGGTTGTAGATATCACCGGGATGTAATAAGAATGAAGTTTTCTCTTTATGATATTGCTTGTAAGATCAGGATTAAAAGGATTGTATCACATATTTATGTGTTGAAATGCCCAAATATACCACACGTATATATCACCAAATCAACCCCTGGCTATTCTTTGCATTCACATATGAAACGTATTTACCTGCCGTATTCAGTGTACGATTATTAATAATTGTTCTTACAGCAACTGTCTTGGGTTGCTAATACACACAGTGAAATCTGTGTCACAGCAAGTACTTATTTACCCTCAGGAGAATAAATATAAGTAGAAGTCTACTTAGATTTACTATTTAAACGGTAAATTTAAATTTATCACAACAGATTTTTCTGTGTTTATGTTAAGATAGTCAGCTACATTAATCAGCAGTGGACTTGATGCTTATGTGCACCTTGCAGTATCGATCGATGTAATATTAAACCACAATATCGCAATGAAAAAGAGAAATTTACTTTGGTTGCATCAAAATTCTTATGTTGAAGAGCAGCAGCTTGTGTTGGCAGTGTTGGCTTTTACGCCTTACGCGAGTGTGTCAATTTTTTTATTATTATAGCAGCTATTATAAGTACATCGAAAATAGATTATTAAACTAGAACACCTCGTGGCGTACGACGATCACCAGCTGTGGGGGCAAATTTCAAAGCAGTCATTTTTGATGGCCAGTTTACTCAAGAGTTTTGATATTTTTCACATCTAGGTCAACCCACCTGACTCCCTGCAAAAAATATGGACATTAATTGCTCAACTCCTTTTTCCTTTCTTTAGGTGGTCAGACAAATATACAAGCAACAAATATATATGTTATCACCTCTCTCACTTCGTTCGCAGGCGATAATGACGATAATCGCATCTTACTATAAGCGCAACTAGAAGTTTTCCCGATCTATACTGACGTACGGATGTCATTTTTATCGTATCAAGCGCTGCGATGTACAATCAAGTAAAGTAGGAGCATGTGTGATGCCTAGAGTGGGAGGTGTACGTGTGACGATTGCGTATCGATTGGGATGGAGCAACGAAGAGTATGAAAGGATCTCACATTGTATGGAAAGTAGCCAACACTCTGAAAGTAACTTAAGCGTTACTTCAAGTTTGTTAAGTCGAGTCTCTTCTATGCGATTTTTTCTTAGTTTGCTCTTGAATAATGATAGAAATTTCAGTTTTTTATAATAATTTTGAACTTATGCAAGCCGCTAGTCGATACTGTTTGGCACCGGTTAAATTTTGTACATCATTTGTGTACTCTCTTTCATTAACATTTGTGCGGCACGACAGATTTTTTTTTTAGAGAGACTACACATTACGTGGGTCAGACTACATTTGTCTTTCCCTTGCTACTATTAACAGCTGGTCAATTTTCAGCAAGTAGCAACGCCCTGCGCTAAGTCTCTGATTCTCTACGAAAAGCGCAAGAAAACGGAAATTGAACCATTCGCTTAGTGAGAGAGGAGCTTCAAGGTACTTTGACTTCCCATTTACCCCAGAAAAGTAAGGTGCGTTGACATCTCTCATTCTTTTGCTCAGGTGAGAGCGGAAAAAAAATTGTTGACAAAGAACAATGTATACTTCCAGATAAAAAGTTCTGTAGTGCTTCCGCTTTTATGTTTTATCAACAGAAAGCTTAGATATGAGAGTTACGAAGCCCATTTATCATAGAGACGAGTTATTTATCAAAATGATGGACTTAGAGACGATATAAACGAACAGGCTTCGTGGGCAGATTTCCTGACCGCATGGATAGAAAAATCGTGCTTGAAGAAAACGGCATTTTACGGATAAACTAAGGCAAACGCAAACTTTATGAAACCGGTTCTTTTCTCTGCACTATTAATACGCCTATCAAAATGAATTCCATGGAAGAGAAAAATTCTCCAATTTCAAATTCCTCAAGTCTATTTCAAGATGTTAAAGGTATTAGTAAATAAAGTACATCTTAAGATTTTTAGTGAAGCATCCCCAAGAGATTCCTTCTCGAACAACCCACGATATTGCAATAAATGCTGCTTGCAACCCTCTTGGTGACGTCACAGTAACCACGCCTATGTAAAAAAACTCCTCCTATCTTCCGACCGCCTATTTACAAGCCCAACCTCTCCACCTGTCTCCCTCTCAGTATAATAAGTAGGTGCTCCTCCTGGTCTCACTGCTCCTCGGCTTCTCCCGCGCTACCCCAGCTCTCTAGGCTCCACCTCTGGATGCCTCCCGCTCAACTCCCACTGCTGTCCTCAGTGTATTCAAAGCCTCCCGCGTTACCCCAACTGCTTCAGGCCAACCCGTTTAGACCTCCCGCACTACCCCAGGTGCTGTGACCACGCCCACTACTGCCTCCCGCATTACCCCCAGCATTCATGCTCCGCCTCCTTCAGCTCTCGTACCGCTGTAGCTGCTCTCTAAAAGCCCACGTCGCTTCACACTGGAAGGTTCCTCCTGCGCAGTCCCAAGTGTTCTTGCGCATTCGCTTCTAGCCCGACCAAAAGAAATTATTTTGCGCACATGCCCGTTAAGATCGAGAATTTTACCGAAAGAGGAAACCTGAAGGCAGCTCAAGCTCTCTTTGCTCTCTTCGGTTCGTCACCACTGCTCTTGATTACAAATCCTACTCTAGACTATGCTCTCTAATAAGTCTCTATCCATTGTGCACAGTATGAATGTTTGACTTTTATTTACTATTTAACAACCAACATGGTTCAATGTGCATTTTATAATTGCAGTTTTCTGCATGATGCCTCTATAAGCTAGTTTCACGTATTTTTGCCTGCACTTGAGCGTCATTTTTCTGCTGTCGGGCATAATAATTCAAAGAAAACGAACCAGGCAAGGGCTCCACAGAAAACGACCTTTCCAACCACAACTTAACTGAATAGTAAAAAGGGACACCATTGTTTTATAATTAAAACTATGCATTTTTTAAAAGAAAACAATTTTGGCATATTAGAGATAACTTTTACGACACTTCTTAGATTGAACACCTGTCAAAGACGATGGATGAGCTTGCGGGTGGCCCATATATTCAAAGCGGCCTAAAAACAGCTAGTAACACGTCCATAGCTATTCTTAATTAGTAATGAGTNTTTAAAAGAAAACAAGTTTGGCATATTAGAGATAACTTTTACGACACTTCTTAGATTGAACACCTGTCAAAGACGATGGATGAGCTTGCGGGTGGCCCATATATTCAAAGCGGCCTAAAAACAGCTAGTAACACGTTCATAGCTATTCTTAATTAGTAATGAGTGCTTACAAGGAAACGTTGTGCTGCCAAAGCTGCTGGTGCTTTGACCTTTACCAGGTAAATGGCCAGATGTGATTACTTCTCCAATATAATACCTACCACAGAAGCGTTTTCAACGGCTTGGTAAAGAGTTAACGCTACGGCTCAATTTGCAATGGCTACAGACCGATAATTACATAACACTGCGTTAATGACGGTCTTAGCGTTACAAAGCCACATGCTGGAGCATTGTTTGGTGCTGTTACTGAATCACGTCCACTGGTTGTCAACTTGCATATCATTAAATTAATCACCGTTAATCATGCATTGTAAATAAAGTCTCGTTTGATAGTGACCTTTTGTAGAAGTAAAAACCGTAATGGGCACCAAATTTTACGTAGTAATCTTTTAGATTACTAAAACTTAAACCCGAGTCACAATCAAACATCAGTAATCTTCTAAATTTTCGATTTCTTATAGATAATTTGATGTGGTTCATTTCAAGTTTAGTATCGAAATGGCATATGCTATGACTAATTTAAGTACTGGGTCGAGTGATGTTAACGGTAGATATAGATCAATGCGTATTAGTTTGATCAATAATGCCGCCAGATATACGTGTCGAACCCTACAATATAACTCGATAACGCACAAAAGGGATGATCATGCTAAATGCTGTATGTTGTTAGACTTTAGACTAATTACAACTTAGCACACTATTCAACAAGTGCTCCACAATTAATTGCTCGGCCAAGTAAATTATCAGGTACTTCAGACAGGAGCGTTGATTTTGCCACTTTATATTGTTGGTGATGGCAGCAGTCCGATTACGCATCAGGCGCCAGAAAACTTGTTTTTATAGAGCAGGATTGAGTTTTAGACTGTCTCAATAGTAATCAATTCGAGTTTAACGCCTGAAGCTGCACTGATAGTAGCGAAACCGACTCATCAGTCTGACGTTGCGTTTGCTTAGACGTCCTTGCAAAATTCGACTTTGCTCGGTCATTAATTAATTAATTAATTCAATGGCACTTCCTGCCAAGGTAAATTTAACCTGTGATAGAGAATAAAGTGATAGAAGCTGGCCTTCAAATTTGCATTATTATTATTGATCTGATGAGGGCGTAAGCATGATGGTGATTGCTAGCTAACTGCATAGTCATAGAGTCTTATTGTGAAGGACTGTATCAATAGAAATGTTTTAGCATTTGTATTCAAAGTTACCACCGACTCTTCTTAATAGCTCTTCTGCATTTGTACCCCGTCCTGTCATCACGCGCTCTTATGCTCTGCTCAAAATATATTTTATTTGTCGATATCTTCACTGCTATATCCTCGCTACACCATGAAAGTCCGAGAGTCTCGTTCGACGCTGTGTACATGATGGGATAAGCATTAGTCGATCGATCTGGAAACCGTGGGTCCCCATCAATATAAAAGTTGTATATTTTATACAGATTTTGACACTTGAACTTTGTGCGATTAATTACATAGCTTACTATAGGTAGTCTGCACGGCGAAACGTGGGACAAAAGAGCAATTAGAGCACTCTGAGAACGCATACTTCCGCCAAGCGAGGAAACGTAGCAGCAAATTAAAATTGGCTCTGAAACCATAATTTTCTTTGTACAAACTCCAAACTCTAATTAGTTGTGCCTTTTGATAGTAATAATAACTTGTGAAATTTTCTTGAAGATCTGTTCATAATTTTTTTAGTTATACTGCTAACAGGCGTTTTGACATACATAAGTCACATACAAGCGAATGAACCGATCTGCACCAAAATTTAATCATTTATGGCTATCAACATTACTAGCAACTCCTATGAATTTCATAAAGATCCATTTATTATGTCTTGAGATATTGTGCTATCAAGCATAAAATTAAAAACAGTGACAAACGAATGAAGGAACAAACGGATCATTATAAAATTTTGATGATCTACTCTGTTAAATACCTAACAACTCGTGTTAAGTTCGTAACAATCCATCCATAACTTTTTGAGTTATGACATTGAGAAAAATGAGGCAGCCAAACAAACAAACGGATGGACATATCTTCACCAAAAGTTAATAATCTGTTCCTCCTAACATACCTAACATCCCTGTAAATTTCATCCAAATCAGTTCATAACTTTTTGAGTTATGTTGGTGACAAACAGACAAACACGACGAAAACATAACCTCCTTGGCGGAGGTAACTAAACAGTAAAGCTCGTCAGTGCTGATGACACAGACACTGTAATGCAAATACTCCAATAGTAATTAAATGGTAGCCAGGGTATCATTGTGAGCAATCAAAGTAAGTCCCAAGTTTGGAAACCACTACGGCTAAAATGGGCTACTATTTATGGTGTAGAATATCATACCATGACATTGCACGTGGCCCACAAGAGGTTGTGTGCCAATGTAGGCTATATTTGCATAGCTTTTGACAATATGTCGATTTGTCCTGCATGACCTGCCATGCGAGTGGGAGTTGGTGTACGAATTTCAGCTGGTAGACTTATTACTATACTTTTATAATAAACTCGTTAATAGTGCCTATCTATAGGTTCAATAAAAAATGTATTGTCCCAAACCATTTCGCTTTCCCCTACACCAACGGAAGTATTGTAGTTTTCATGCTACGCGAGCATACCAAGGCTCGTATTTCCAGTCAGAGCACGAGAAGGCGTACTCGTTTTTGGGCTAGCTAAATGTTTCTCAGAGTTAATTGCCAACTTATTGTTCACTGGGAAAAGTGATTTACCAAAACTAGCCAACATTCTCGTGCATCGACAAAAAAAAAACACGCCTCTTTTGGCTTGCTATAGGACACCACGAGAGCAGACCTTATAGCTATTGGTGCACGTGGCGCTCTTGGTGCTGATTTACTTGTGAGATAGCACCTACTTAGTGTAAGCACTGTCTAGCACTATACATATCAAGACTTTGATGGACGTAATCGCTACAGGCTGGTAATACTCACTATGACGAACAGTAGATGTAGAGTACAAGGTAGCATTGAACTAAGACCCGCCAAAAGCCATGAAAAAATAAGTGTTTCTTTCATGCGAGAGCACGGGTCAATTTTTGCTGTCGGTTTGATAACGGAAAGAATGACGAGCATAGCTCGTGCAATCAGTTTGTTCATATAATTTCAATAATTCCAAGTCAAAAACGAAGGCTTTTTCTAAAAAAAACGAAAAGCTGATATTACTGTTCCTAGTTAATTATTAAGGATGAGTGACATGCAATGCACAAAGACCTGACAAACATATATGTTCAGTAAGAAGTTATATAAGAAGACAACGCATATAAAAATGTAGTTACCTCAGATCTACAACAACAAAAAAACTAAATGCCAATGGCAAGCCTGATAGACTGATGTAGCAGACCGGATCTTACCCTCGCTTCGCCCCTCAGAGATCCCTCATGAGCGCATAAAGAGACCAATAGCGCAATGTTTTGAGCATCATGACAATAACTACGAATTTCATGTAGAAATTTTCTGCAGCACAATTTAACTGTCACTACTTTCGAGATCTTTTGGCTTCCCAGACACGTGTGTCATACATAAATTATATTCAAAGTCATCTGTGGGTTACATGGATAATTAAATGTGATGAGTGGACTCCGCAGACTTTTGCTGCGAACAAACATGGCATAATAATATTATTAAATAACAACGATTTCATGGTAGTGTTTTTACTGTGGCTGCCGGTCGAAAACTCAGCCCTAATAGACAGGGATGAATTATTTGGTGCACTCAAGCTTAATTATTTGTTTACCACTGAAACCCAAAACTCGATGTAAAGTGGTGAGTCGAACGCTCAATATCGAGATTCCTGATCTCATACCCATCAGATGCTATTAGCTGTCTTAGAATGGGAGCATGCAAATGCACTTAAAATCAGAACTGAGGAAAGTCAGTACAGTTAGACTACCTGCTACATTCCCCAAAGCCTAGCGAACTCTTTACATTGCTTGCACACAGTGAAGAAAATTACCCAAGGGCATACGCGATAAAAATAAGGAAAAACAGTTATGCACGTAGCAGTTACCCAGAAGCCATGGTGGCTGTAAACACCATGCACGTGACTTGTAATTCTTAGCAGTGCTAACACATTACTTTGTATTAAGGATATTGAAAGTTGAGCGCTGCCGAAAATACTTAGTGCGGCCAAAGATGGTTTGAGACTTGGCGTAAAAGTTAAGATTATTTAGCTTTTGAATGAATGTCTCTTGTGTCATAGCACACTAGAAAGCGAAAGTGACACTTCAGTTGCGGAGAGTCACTTTCAATCAGCTACACTGACAAAAGAATGTTGTTTGAAAACAACTAAGCCTTATCATGCACAGACCGAATATATGTGTGTACAGTTTATGTACTACAAGTGCCCGCCATTGGGCCGCCAAGCTTTCCCGTCGATACACGGGAGAGCGTGCAAATTCTGGGGCAAAACTTTTGTAATGCACAATGTCAGCGTCCATACACTGCGCCTATTAGGTAACAGGAAAGACATATTGAAACGTTGTGATCAGAAATAAAGCGAGTCTCAGCAACACAAAGCGACTTTCTTGTGCTAGTGTTTAATTGATATGTTCAATGAACAAAAATTAAGGGCTAAGACACTTCTGTGTTTTTGATTAATTTTTTATATCACTGATACTGGCAAAGCTGAAATAAGTATTACTACTACAGTACTACGTACAGCTGAATGCTGATCACTTTGGTCGGTTATTGAAGCAGAGTGTCTGGTGGACGCTCCATGTATCAGTGCCCCATCAAATACGCTCTCAGCGTAACAGAAAATGTGTCTAGCGAAAACCCTCTTCATAGAAAATGATCCAAAATCTTTTCGGGTAGACTGAAATAGAGCCAGCTGCTCGTAGTCCTTGTGGCTATTGTTGCCAATTTTCAGCAGATAAATAAAAACCGTTATCGACTTTAGTACTTCACTTGCTGGAACTTGCAAAAGTTGCATGATGGAGCTGGGAAAACGTATGAATGAAATATGTATGAAATTTTTATAAGTGAACTGTAACTTTAGTGACATATTACATTATGTCAGTGTGTTAGGATTCAGGCCCTAATAACGGCGCAGATGATGTACACTAGTGCTGCTATGCAAATTGATAAATAAATTCACTCAGAACTTTGCTTCAGTGCAAAAGTCTATGGAATACCTCTGTCAATATCCAGTATTTCGAACAACCTTATCACCACAAACAAACACTATTCAGGCATCGAACTTAAATGTTGAAATTTCAAGGGATGATGAAAAAAAGACCTCCAACGCACTCTTGAGTTGCTATTGCTATGCAGTTCATAATTTTATGACTAAATTAGAGCGATAGCAATTAAAAAACACACACTTTCCAACGCACTTTTGAGTAACCAATATACTGTAATTTATCATATTACGCACAAATTGGATTGCTGGATTCTCGGACATGTCAGCTCAATGAAGCAATATCTCCGAGTCATAAGTGCTGCTGAAAATTCGAAAAAGCTAGGTTCCTTGCATTTGCTTTTGTTCTATAAGTGATGCTGTACTACCTTATCTCATTGCTGTTGCACCAGCCCTCTTATAATTATAGGACTACTAGCACATGCGCGTTAACCCTAAACTATTCACTAGTTTCTTCAGGGTAGTTTCCGGAGTTACTATAATTGTCAAATCAGCCTTAGATGTGACCACAAACGGGTGATTTTTTGCTTTCTATCTTATGAAGAGCTTCGAAATTGCTGTTTGAATTTAGCCTTCTTAACTCACAATATCGGAAGCTAAGACACGGGATAAAAGGCCTTTTAGCACATATCTGCCCCACTAAATTCATTGTTATTTATGTTCTAATACGTTTTAAAGTTACGTGGACAAATTGTTGACAGAAAAAAAAATGGGGGCATGTGCACTTGGTTGGCACTGACAAAATTGCAGTGCTCGGACTTATTACGTTGCCCCAACCTCAATTCGTGAGCTTTTCGTTGTTTAACTGCATGTCTGCGTAGGAAAACTATGCATTGTTAATTTTTTCTGAATTGCCATTAACAGAGTTTGATTTCTTTTTGGCCATTACAGGTCAAAGTTTGCATACCGAATATCGTGAATTAAAGTGCAGTATTTCCGCACTTAGTTCTATCGGCCAACTAGCAGCTTGGTTCAGGAATTATTTTATTTGATTTTGCCCATTCCACGGTGCGATTTCAAGCTTGAAGTTTTTTTTTTTTTTTTGCGCTCACGTCCAATTTTTAAGTAATCTTGCATTTCGTAATGGTTATTCCTATAAAACAACCAACATCTTGGATACCTTGTAGTTTTTTTTTTTCATGTCCAATTTTTAGGTAATCTTGTATTTCGTGATTGTTGTTCCTACAAAAAAAAAAAAAAAATCCAACATCTTGGATACCTTGGACGTGCGTTCTTCTGTCGAGATCCAGGTGAAGTTATGTACACCACCCATCTTGGGCAGAGGTGGAGCTGCATTCCGTTTACAGCGGAAGGGCTAGTGGCGAATTATCTCCTCATTCCAAGCCACCGCTTGTAGCTGGTTTTTCTGGCATTACTGGTAAGTATGTGTTCAATAAGTTTTTAAACTTTACAACTTCAGTGCTTGTAACGTTTCGAATGTGACGGTGTATCATATGTTGTTTAACCACCTTGCAGCGCACTGGGAGCATTTCGTGACTTTTTATAATTATATGCCTAGCAGGATGTCACAGACAAGAATCTAAAAAAGCTCCATAGTATAGCCATGTTTCTATTGCAGAGCTAAAATCAGCTTTCAATGGTGAATTAATAGCTGTAAAAATTCGCAGAAGCAAGGGAAAAGTCTTCTTTTTCATCTCTAGATAAGTATTGTTTCGATTAGCGGTTTATTGGGAATGACACCGTTTCTGTTTCTGTTGAAGTTTACAAAAGCGATACTCGTCGTGACTCATGAATATATATTCCAGACTGAGCCTTTCGGAAATAGCTCGGTGCCAATACCTGGACCGCTGGATTTGCTCTTTAGTACGAAGTTTTCATACAGACGAACAGCTTTACGTTAGAAGAGTTAGCCGAATGTCTTACGGCTACACAGACAAACACAGACAACAATCGCTTCTTCTGTATTTTCAAGAGAATATTAGCGACTATGAGGATGCCAAAGAGATTCAACAGAAGGATCCAGCAGTCACATTTCCATGTACTGGCCTGGGAAGTAATTTATTCTTCAAGGGCTGCTATCCTCCCACCAATCACAGGTTCTCAGCCATCCCTTCCCACCAATAAGAGGCTTCCAGCCATTCATCCAGGCAATCATCGCCTCCGCCAGACGTCAGCCTTGTCGAAAAAAATCAGCTTCAGATCTCCGTAGCTTTTGCTGCCTCCTTCTTATTGAAACTTTTTGCATGACGTTACAGTCGACCACATGCTTGTTGATATCATATGTTTGTCGCCGCGAATACCAATGTCAAGCAGATATCTTCAACTTGGGCAAAATTTCGTAGACAATTGAAATGGTTGTGAATGAGACTGTACTGCTCTGGTCTACAGCCAAGGAGCTTCAATAGTAGGAGGGAGCCTTACCGCTTTAGGTTTGCCCAACCAGCGTTCCAGCCATTCCGGTGTGGCTGCAACGCGTTTATGAAATTGAGTGCCTCTGGAACCTGGCGACTGCAATGAACACACATTAATCTCATTGGTGGGAGTGACGCGGGAGAAACAAACCGACTGATGTACTTATATGCAATTGGTTCATATGGCGACTGGCAGCAGCCACACCGGAAACTTGAGCTTCACGGACGAGGCTTCTGGCTCCCTTCGTTCTATTAAACCTCCTTGTCAACAGCAATAGCGCTGCCGGCTCAGCGGGATACGAGAAAATGACGACGTCACAGTGGCCTCACGGAAGCTTTGAGGTGCGCTTAGAAGTTGTTCGTCTATTTCAAAGAGGTTTAATAGATAGAAAGAAATAGCAACAGCTACGGAGATTTAAAGTTAAAATGCTATCTACGGCTCAAGCCCATACAAGTTCGCTGACGGACTAGACAAATGACTGGGAGCCTGTGGTTAGTGAGAAGAGATGGCTGCGAACCTGTGATTGGTGGGAAGAGATGGCTGTGAGCCTGTGATTGGTGGGAAGAGATGGCTGGAAGCCTGTGTTTGATGAGAAGAGATGGCTGGGAGCCTGTGGTAGGTGGGCAGGGAGCAGCCATCTAAAAACAAGAAACTTCCGTGGCCAGCACGATGAAATGTGGCTGCGCTCCCTCTTTCAATTAAACCTCTTTTGCCCATGCCTTCCTTCGCTTGTAGTGGTACCACGCAGCCACAGCTGAGCACAACCTTCACGACGAGCGTTTAATGCCGGGCCCACACTATTTAAATGGCATGCCCAAATTATGAGCCAACTTTTAACTCGCACGTTATCCAGTGATACTTTGAAAGTCGGCAGCATAGATATGGTAGCATGAGCAACGGGCGAGCTGAAAGTCCGCTCATTACGTCGAAAGTGCGATTGCATATG
Organism: Parhyale hawaiensis; assembly: GCA_001587735.2. Taxonomy (NCBI): domain Eukaryota; kingdom Metazoa; phylum Arthropoda; class Malacostraca; order Amphipoda; family Hyalidae; genus Parhyale; species Parhyale hawaiensis. The sequence continues at coordinate 12,580,608 of LQNS02278097.1, forward strand.
TGCCCGTGGCATAGGAGGCACGTTGATCGCGGGCACACGAGTAGAGTTCCATACTGTCGCCAATACAGCACAGCTTTCGCTTCGTTTGATTGAGCATAAGTAAAGGCATTAATATTAGTACAACATGTCCAGGGAGTTCATGCAACAGGCTGTTGCTCTCCATGGCATAGGAGAGCCACTGCATACAATATTTGAGTACCCGACGAAGACCGGCACATAAGTTTCGTGAGTACATACGGGAATAAAAGGTACAAAAACTTTTGTGCAATTTTGCTGGCATGAAAACTGTATTTTTATATACCTCTGCACATGCTGCATAATGACGTGATTGAGAAGGGATTAGATACCCCGTCTCGAACTAACTATCGTCATGGAGAATCGCTGTACAAAATAAGACCTTTGTGAATTCAATTATATATGTGCTATTCTCACAACAGTACCGTAGAGGAAGTACAGTATCTGTGCTCATGCCCAGCCTAAATGTTAGTTATTGCCAGTGCGACTACGCAAAACTTTCATGCCTTCTCCCCCCCCCACATCCTCGATGCAAGTCATTGCCAGTACGACTGCCGCACAGAACCGGACCCCAGCACTGACAGCAAGGTCGGGCCCCACAGCCTCAATTTATCCTGCCTGAATGTAGAAATTTTTATTAATCAAACTCAGAATTTTGAGACGCCAGCGGCCTGCCCGCAAGTTTGCATAAATAATTGCATAATTACTTTTGTTCTTCAGGGGCAGAGACGGGAAGAAGAAGAAGCGAACGAAGGTGCTCGGGATCAGATGTATGAAATGCCGTTCAGCGGTAGATAGTGGGGGAAATAGGGTAGTTTGAATGGATAAAGGAATGAGGTAGAAACATGAATTTGTAGATAAATGAAATGTAGCTCAGCGTCAGATGACAGGGAAAATATGACAGTATGCATGGATTATGATAGGTAAGTGAATATTGTACTGTAGATGAAAGAAATGCAGCTGATTGCTAAATTGTAGAAAAAATACAGAACAAGGTTGAATATGGTGGAGAAGGGAATATTGTAGAGTAATGAAATGCAACTGAACGGTAGATGGTAGACAGTATCTCGCACGATGAATGCATATGATAGATACGTGCAGCTGAGCTAGAACCTGGGGAAATTCCACAGACCAAAAGCAATGTTTTTCAGTGATATCTCGGTCCCATATCATGTATACGAAGAAAGAAAAATGTACCAAGTCAGCCAGTGAATCGTCAATACAAAACCTGCCACAAGTACCAGAGTAGCGGCTTAAATTTGACCTTGACTCCTCCTATTGATCCTTTCCCAGGTCGTATCAGGGATACCTTAATTTTCCCCTATCTAACGCTGATGGAAGGGTGACGGACGTACTAACTACCTTACTATGCCGTGTTCTCTCCCTTTTTTTCAAGGCATTTTGGCTGTGGTTAAATTCCTCTAGAGCGTTGGCAATTCTATGCTTATTTCTGAGATTTTACTCAGCCCATATCTTACACCCACTCACTATCTACCTATATAGAGAGAACTCTCAGAAATGCCACTTGCATTGGCACCGCTATGGAGGAATTTGACCACGACCGAACTGCCTTGATGAAATGGAGCATAGCTAACTAACTAACTAACGGAGGAACATGCACAATTATAACATCTGTATATTGTAAATTAATGAAATGTAGCTGAATTGTAGATGGTAAGGAAGATATGGTAGCATGAATGAAATACAGCTCAGCGGTAGATTGTAGGGCAAAGATTGTAGTATCGTAGGTGAAGCTGGCGGGCTGTGTTATAGGAATTTACCTTTCACTGCTGCCAAACTGGAAAAATATTGGTTTGAAACTCCATATTTTTCTTCATTCCTTTATTAGACAGAAATTTCGAAAAATATTCAGCCCAAATTACTTGGATAGACAACCAATATTCCGAGAATGAGTGAGGATTTTGACTTAGGAGTGAATTGTATACATAATTTTAATTTGAGTGAAGAAATATATTCCAAAAATTGCTACTTTTGAATAAAAAAAAAAAAGACAGCGTACTCAAATAAGGCGAGTTTTAACTGACTGAAATCGACTAAAGTACCGTATATGTCGATTGTACTTAGCTCGAAAAGATTCATTAGAGGGATAGTTGGTAAGAAATATGGGAACAGGCCCATTCTGAGATAGGCGCTGCAGCATAGGTTCCAGCTCACTCTAAGCCGTAACGGATAAAACATCCAAAGCATAGCAGTCATGTGTACAACATCGTCACGTTGACAAGATCTGGTAAACTGCACACTGATGATAACCTGTTGCGCCACATCAACCGAAGATAATAAGTAATATCTCGTCAATGTACACACTGCATTTGAGATAAGCTAAGCCGATTAGCTATGAAGTGTCCTAAAATTCAGTCACATGAGAGCACCAGTTTCACAACTCTTAATAGATTTTGTGTGTTGACCCAAAGACGATTATCTGAGAAGACCTGCAAGATTGAGTATGGAGCCATCTTTGTGTTAAATGGTTTGGGATTAATATGTGAACCTGGATTCAATGGAACGAAACCAACGCCCATGATTGACATTCCAACCAAGTTATAAGATACAATGGGATTTTTTCTTATTTTGGCAGAACTGTAACATTGGATCTCTGCCAGAGTTCGGAAACTTATCGATAAGTTACGAATAGTTTCAGAGCGCACTAACCGTGCACAACAGCTCGTGATTAAGTTAATTACTTACAATAATTGATTCAGTCAGCGCTCGTTTTTGTGGATCAGAATTTGAAATATTTTTTCATCTTCCTTCGCTGATCCTCTACTCTACATGTGCATCGTGAGATTTGAGTAAATGAAGCTTTACTGTGGAAGGCCAGTGATATTCAGTAGTTGCTTTCAGTGCTCAAATTTCAAATTTCAAAAGCAACTGTGTTCCTTGGCCTTACAGTAAATGAATTCTCTTTTGTTATGAGAACAGTAGAAGTTAATACTTCCACCAAAGTGGTATGGAGGTAATGCTTATGCCGAGGTGTGTTTGTCTGTTATTCTGTCCGTCTCTTTGTTAGCATATAACTCAAAAAGCTACAGACGAATCTTCATTAAATTTACTGGTATAATGAAGAGTTAGCGAGGAACAGATGATCCAACTTTAGTGAGGATAATTTTTCTTCGTCTATCTGCTGATTATTAGCAACGCAACTCAAAAGCCACGCACGGGTCTGTATGAGACAACAATTGTTAGAAAATAAGGTCACGAGGAACAGATATTGAAATTTTGGTGATATTCAGGGAATATCGTGAATTCTGGGCCATTTGAAATTTTTGTCAGCATTACTGAGCTTGGTCTGCGCCCTGAGAGCGTAGCTCTAGTTTATTTTTAGTTTAATTAATTTTTTTAACCATATTTAACTTTGTTTTCCAGTAGCAGTGACCTCTGCCGTTTCCACTCTGTCAAACATCGAATTCCTGAAACAATGAAGCCCCTGCATGTCGAAACAACAGCACTGTTTGGAAACTGACGCTCACTGAGAGAAATGGTTCTCCTTAAAACACCGAACATAAGCTTGGTTTCAATTAAAATGAATGACACGCATTGACTTATTGCCCAAAATCGTTGTAAACGCCAAGTAATAAAGAGTTAATATAATTTTAAATAATAATCTGTTCCTTCAGTTTATTATGTCTAGGAATATATAAACCGACTTGGGTGTTTAGAGTTGACTATAGAACCATCAACAGAGATGGTCGCAGGCGCTCATCTCTGACCTACAACTTTAATAATAATCACATTTTATTTTATTAGAAACTCACTCACTATTATAGCAATATGTTCGCAGATAGGCTACTTTGATAGTATAATAGAGAGCGTTAGCCCGTAAGAGTAAGAAGGCTAATACCTAAGTACAATAATGATAATTTAAATCGATACATATTACCTTTTTTATTTTGACTGGTTGCCATACTATTTTACATATTTCTTCTCCATAGTTTCTAATCGTTGAAAATAAAGGACATCCAGGTTCCATGTATTTAATAACGTAAAATAATACTTCTTCTGGACGACGAATTTTATTTAAACCAAGCTGAGAATGTCGAAAGCTTGATTAAAATAAAATTCGTCGTCCAGAAGAAGTATTATTTTACGTTATGAAATATTTTACATATGTCCTCCAATTATTGAACAATTACTCCAACATCATATTATCAAACTAATCCAAATTAATGTACACCAGCTTTGAAGTTATTACACGATGGTTAATATTATGATCATCATCATCAAATTATCATTAGGGTTACATTCACCAGAATGAATGCAATTTACTCTTTGAAGTAAATTGTTAGACGTAGCTGTACTTGCTAAAAATGGTCCTCCAACTATCAAATTGCGACATTACCACATTTTATACTTAAATCATTATGCGCATATTGCGTCACGTGACTCATAGCACCATTATCATTGCTTAAAAATTATCAATGGCAACCCAAGAGATATATTTTTCCATTGGAAACGAGCTCATATTAAAAAACGATCGGTTAGTTCCTTCAATCATGCTTCTGATAACTTTATTACCCTCAGAGCAGCTTGAGGAAGAGCAGTATCTGAAATACATTAAAATGAGCAATTGTATCGTACACAAATTTTTTTTATGAATTGCATGGTGGATTTAGAGTAACAAATAGAAAACATGTAGAGGATCTATTTCAAGTCCAATCTTGGGTTTTGAAAATAAACTGTCGAAAGCGCTCCATTCGCAGCCATTCTGAGCGCAATCTGGATTAATGTCTGTAACATGTTCTACAGACATCATGACTCATGAAAGATATGTTTCATAATGTTCATGATGCTAAAAACACAAAGTAACTTAGTGAAACTGTAACCTCACTTGAGGGTTACCTGTCGGTAATATATAGACGAAGAATTTCCTTTTTTTTTGAAAAATATATGAAAGTTGGAAAGTTTTATATAACGGATGTACATAGATTATTTTTTGATGTCTATATTAAGTTAATGAGTTTGAATTATAAGAACTACGAAATTATACATATAGTTACTTAAACTTCTATTAATGAAGTCATGCATTCGTACAAAACACACGTGGCGTATTTACATTGTAAAATCAACTGCAGACAAAAGATTTGGTATTTGCTCTCCCGGCAATATGAAATTTGAGCTTATAAATATCGTAAAATATTTTATCTTCGTTTTTATGAAGTCCAGAAACATTTGATCAACTATTAATATGCGTTGTGTAATTTCTGTTTTCTATCAAATGTACGTGTAAATAAAGTTTTATCACGACTATCGGTTTTGCATGCCTAATTATGAAGATATTAATACTAAAATCAACAATATGTGTAAAGCAACTCATGAAAAATAGGATTATTCTAATTTAGCGTAATTTTTTTCAAATAGTTGTTAATGCATGGCATAAACACACATGGAGACGATCTATCTACATGTACTGTTAATGCATTCAATAAATTTAATTTATATCAGCTACGCCCTCGAGAAAACTGGAATTTGCAATACATGTAAGGTTTGCAGTCTCGGGCGGTAGAAATTCCTGTCTTCCTTGCTCCGTATAGAACTCGAGCGACAAGAAAAATACGAGCAAGGCTGTCATTAATTTTGAATTTTACAGCTACAATCTCTATAATATCAGGAGCGCGCGTCTTCAGACGCAGAATCGCTAAATCTTGC
>LQNS02278097.1:12596752-12610282 GCA_001587735.2 Parhyale hawaiensis
AATTTAGTGCTTAAGTTTGTAGGCAAGTTGATTTTGCTCGCTGGCAGCAAACGAAGCTGTCAGATTTATGCTGGAAGAAATCGAGCTGCACTGCAATGCAAATAAGCCCAGGAAAGACAGGCAGAACCTAATTATTGTTCTGGGCATTTTTCTTTGAGCGAGATCAAGTGCAAGTTTTCAGGGAGCTGTTCCTACTCCTGTGTTTCTGGAAGGAAGAAAGCATTTGAACGCTCTGAGATGAAACTGCGGAGCAGCACGTGTTGCTTTAGCACAGGCGTCTATTTTACATGCATACAACTTTTTGTTTTTGAAACCATTTCCAAGCAATGAAAGACACATAATGAAAAACTAACACGCATTTTCAATTTTAACTTTTCAAACTGCTAAATCCGCAGAAACAACAAAGTAGCCTACAGCGACTGCTTTAGCAGTTACCAGCAACTATGCAACATGTAAAAGAGTAATAGGTGTCAGAGTTTCATGTTAAGTTACTACCTCCGCCAAGGAAGTTACATTTTCGTCGGCTGTTTCTGTCTGTCATCATGATAAATCAAAAAGTTATTGACCGACTTTGATGAAATTTACGGGAGTGTTAGGTATGTTAGGAGGAACAGATGGTTAACTTTTGATGAAGATCCATCAATCCGTTTGTTTGTGTGTCTGCCTCATTTTTTTCAATGCTCTAACTCAAAAAGTTAAGGACAGATTTGGATGAAATTTACATGGGTTGTTAGGTATATTACGAAGAGTAAATGACCGAATTTTTGGGGTAATTTGTTTGTTCGTTTGTTTGTCACTGTTTTTAAATTGATGATTGTTGGCACAATAACTCAGAAAATTATGAATGGATCTTTATGAAATTTATAGGAATTGTTAGTAATGTTCGAAGACATAAATGAATAAATTTTGGTACAGATCGGTCTGTTCGTTGGTATGTTTGACTCATGTTTTTCATAATGTTTGCTAGCAGCATCACTCAAAAAGTTTTCAACGGATCTTCACGAAAATTACACAAACTTTTAATATTATCAGAGGGCACAAATGATTAGATTTTGGAGTTGATGCAAAGAAAGACATGGTTTCAAAGACAAATTGAATTTTTCGTTGCCGTTCTCTCGCTTGGCGGAGGTATGCGCTCTCAGAGTGCTCTAGTTATTATTGTTTTTCCCGTTGGCGTTTTACCAATGCTATAAATGATTAAAACAATCACCACAAATTTAAATATGTGGCACCCATTTGAAAGAACCTGTATAACAGTTAACCATTTTTCAAAACCACTTAAGCAGTTACGGTATGCAAAGCGTTTCAACTGTTAACATCTTAAGCGTTTTGCTTAACTGTTTAAGTCTAAGAGGAAGTTTAAGTCATACATGCGTGTTAGGCTTGAAGCTCACAACGGTCAGGAGTCCTAAATTTCAGACCGAACAGTCTAAACGTTTTGCATAACTGTTTAAGTAGTTTTGTGAAATGGTTAACTGTTATTTGGTTTGGTTTAAACGGAAGCCATATGCTCAAAGTCAAGGTAATTTTTTTAAAGCAATTAGAGCATTGGTAAAACGCAAACGGGAAAAACAGTGTGACTGTTATTATTATAATTAAAAATTCACGATCAGACCACCCCGGACAGGTAGTACACTCCCAAATGAAGCCTTATGCAACAGCGGGTGTTGAATTCAGAGAAGTTGTTTACCAATCTGAAGTTATGTAGAAAATCTTCAAGTTTAGCTTTGTAATTATTCACTTAATTTGATGGACTAAAAAAATACTGAACATCCCGCCAACTGTTTACGTTATTCAATTCAGATTTGTCATTAGCAAGTATGCTTCAAAATTGGTTGACATTATTATTACGTTTTTGGCTGCAAGTGCTCTTCATAAAGACGCACCATATACATTTTTTGAAGCCATTTTCCTAAGCACAGTAGTTATGAACTTCTAGTACGTGAGATACTGTATTGGCTACCAAGCAGATATACACTGTTATACAACATTTGACAAGTTTCTGAGAAGCATTATATTGTTTTGTCCTACTGGCATTTCAATTAAGTATTTTCATCTTATACCTCTCTATCTCTGTAGGGAAACAAGGTGTTACACATTAATTTTATCTCACTGAACACATATTAATTTCAGTAGTCGCGGAGACAGAGTATGATAAGACACAAATTTTTATACCTCCACGTAACTTTACATCATTTGCTTTAATTGATTTCTTTACCCCTCATAGCTAAATTCTTTTCATCGTGCTAATTTTCTATTCAATCAGCTAAGATTTTTCTCCATTTACAAGTCGAAGTTACCTAAAAATATTCAGCTAGAAACAGCTAATGAAACGCTTAAGCAACTATTTTTCGCAGCTTATTAGACTATTCCATTCTTGGCCATGTTTACGAATGTAGGAGCGTTCCTCTTTTCCATAGTAAAATAAATGTATTCGTGCTACAGCAATGGTAGAAAAACCTACGCCTTGGCTAAGTTGTAACTGGATTCAACCAGCGTTCCGACTGCGCCTCAGTCACGTGCAATTCTGAAAAGGACCCAGGAACTAACTGTTACGTACACGTCGACTCTACTGGTTGTGGTGTTAAACGGCGATTGAGGATCTGCAGTTGTGGCGCTAGGTTTGACTATAATAACACGCTATATATTTTCCCCCCCGCAAATACAGACGGGCAAAGAACCTATGCAACACAATGACATAAGCTGGCAATAACAGTGTCAGTCACTGACAAAACACAGCACTGAGTTACGTAGTGCATTCTTCGCCGAATCAAAAACCACCATTAAAGATTTAATTTCCGGGAACGCAGTGCTAATGTTCACATGTATGAGACAAATTAACGCAGTCTTTGAAATATTTTTGTACTTGAATGTTCAGCACTGCAGCAAGGACACTGTCGAAAAGAACATGCAGTATTATGGATGACTGGAATAACAGACACAAAAGAAAATACCTGCAGGTAGACACAGTAGCTGCAGTGTCTGAGGTAATGTCTGCTTGAAATCGATATAGAAGTAAATTCTTTAGTTCACTGTCACAAAGCGCTCACAAGGCTCTTATTTTGATTCTAACTGAGCTTGTTGAAGCTGATATGTTTTGTATGCTGGAGACTGTGTGAGCCTGTGGAGTCTCCTTTCTCGTTTCTTCAGGTTCTTTGTATTTCCTCAACTGAGTACGGGTACATAAAAATTTTTTCTTAATAGTGAATTTCATCAGATGAATGCAAGTTCAGCTCGTTGTCAATTTAGTCTCTCAACAAAATTATCCAGTCGTGTACACATACCGTAAAACTTTTTTCTAATATGTATTCTCCATGAATTTCCCCAGTTGAGTGTAGATCAAACAACTTAATAACTTCATCGAACTTTTTCAGTTTCATATACGTATAAATTCATTCTCATATTACGATCAATGTAAATATTTCCAGTTCAGTATGCGTAATCCATTTTATTCATACATATAATTAACAGTGAATTTCCCACTTGAGTAGACGTAGCTCTTTTTTAAATGGGTGATATTACTAAGGAGATTTCACATAAAACTCTGTTTCAGTAAATGATCTGGGAGAATTTTTTCAGCTGAGTATGCAAAATCCTTTCTTAGTAAATTTCCTCGGGCGAAAATTTGAGGTGAGGTCAGTATTTGCGGGTATTGTAATAAACTGTTGGCTGGTTCTTTTGCCAGATGGGTAATCACAAAATAGTTCATTCTCGCGCATTGAAATAGTCTGTACCAAAAGAGCTGTAGAAATTTAAGTCATTCTTTTATCAAGCTAATCAACGAATTTCGATCGCTAAATACATATTAAATAAATATATCGCAAAAATTTTAACATTTGTGGGATAAGAAAGAATTGGTTTAGAACACTTTGGGAGCTTTGGGAGCACGCGTTTTTAGTCAGATGCTCGGGCTTCAGCCCGGCGCTGACCATCGTTCGCTTGCAGCTGAGACTTCCAAAAACTCAATGTTTCTCAGTAAAATGCAGGATTTAATTGGCTTACTACAACCGGCCTGCTTTTAACACGATTCAGAGGGACAGAAGAGCCGTGTCTTCTGTGTCAAGTTCCGACAATTGAAGCCTCAAAATCTAAATTTTGCCACCCAATTCACCACTCCATATTACAGCCCCAATCTTTATCTATGCAGTAGGTTTGTTACAGGTCAGCATGTTCTTTACACCGAGAGCTCGCTATGCTTACGCACAAATCTGTTTTTGCTCACTGATTGACATTTAATTCAACCCTGGATTGAATACTGAGCAGCTCAACCTCAAACCCAGGTAGAAACTCATAGCACGCAGTATTGTACAACTTCATACGATAATTGTATGGCAGAATCAGAAGTAAAACCCATAGACGCAACTTTAACCGAGCGCCGAACAGACATTGCGGACACACACATCGTACTTGCTACTGTCGTCTATATATTCTTGCTTTCGCTGAGCTGCAAAAGTCTGTTGAAACTTATTTTTTCAAATCCTGAGATGCTGGCTTGTAAGGTGCATATGTGTATATTATTCGATCCAATGACATCATTGTATGATTCAATTCTGTCATCTATCGTAGAATGCATGTAGTACGTTTTTTAATGACTCACAGGCAAAATTCACTTTAAGGAAAAATGAACGCATACTCTGTGCACATTCTTCGCTCAGTAATCGCACAATGTAGCACGGTGTGCAGTAATAAACGTATGGCATTGCTGTGTGCAGCATTGAATACAATAATTGAATTACTTCATTGAGTACATGAATTGCTGACGCTATTCCTTCGGGAATCTTTCGTGCTCGTCCCTTTGCTCAGCACTCATTAAAGTTAGAGGTCTCTGTGCTCTTACACAATGATGTTTTTCTAGTTACGGAATGATCGCTGCTGTTCGTTTGTTCGAAACTCGTTGATATGTCAACATTTCAAAGTATTGTGTCTTCTTCTGGATGCCAATTTATTGACAAGTATTCTACTGCATTAACATAAACAACTTCAGTATCATTTGTGACGGAATTATCACTCAGAGAATATTCATTTGCATTTTTTTTATGCTGCAACAGTACATCGTAGTTAATCTAACATGATTAACGGCATATTACGGCATGTCATATATACGAAAAAATTGTATTGCCATATATCACATTCTTTATGTGATGGACTATTGGTCAGGTGGTACATTGCGGGCTGCTATAGCTACAGGCCAGGTGAAACTATCCCTGACCTCTTGTTTAGGGTGACAGATCGAAGTTAGCAGTAAGTAGCTAAAGCAGTGTTATTGGTAAAAAATTGTTGACTTCGTTAGTGGATCATGTAATTTGAGCAATTGCAATTATGTGTGAAAAATAATATTGCTCAAATGTTCGTCAAGGCTTGGGCGGCGCCCCTTCATTCGTTGGCCAAAATTTTTACTGACGTCTTTGACTAGCTGCTTCACGATCTCACCAATAAGCCTATTATGTCAACTTGCATGCGTTGAATTACTGCTTGAGTGTGGCGGTAGAGCTTACGTTTGGGATGATTCCAGAGGACAAAAAAGGCGTCGAGTCGCACGGTCGTGGTGGCCAATTGACTTCTCTGTTTCAAGAGATGATGTGGCCCGTAAACTTCTCATTCAATAATGCAAACCTCGTCATCCATAGCATTCAATTTCAGCCATAAAAAGTTGGTTATCCTTTCACAAAATGATATCACTCCCCTGTCACCGTAACAGAATTACCGGTATCATTTTCGAAGAAATACGGTCCAGTGATTCCACTAACAAAAAATGCACCCTAAACTGTGACTTTTTGTGGATGCAGTAGCTTTTCAACAATATCCACTGGTTTTTCATCTGCCAAAATGCGACAAGTCTGCTGATTAACAAATCCTCCAAGGTAAAAATGGGCTTCGTCACGGTAAAGATGATTTTTTTTTTTTGCGTACATAACAATCGGTTCGTCTTTGTTTGTGCACCCAACTGACGATTGTACAGTGCTTCTAATGGTCAGCAGGGTTCAGTTCTTGTGTTAGCTGCGCTTCGTAAGGATCTAGAGACAAATTTCTCGTTAAATGAGACGTCATTTTCTTGTTGAGATGCGCAATTCGTGGTCGCGATGACGAATTGAGGGGTCTTGGATTCTCGGACACATTCTCGTGCCTTGTGGCAATGCTTACAGCTGAACAGCGTAAATGAGGACGCAGTGGCGTTTTTGCATTCGCCACCGACTCGTCTCGTTTGAATTTCGGAGCAATTTTCCCAACTGCGCTGTACTTTGACCGGTGACAGAAAAATACAAAGTGCCCGAAATCGGTTTCTGTTTGAACGTCCGTTCAGGTGCTACGCTTTGGAAACTTTAACACGTTATTCCATTGTTAATCTTTCCACGGTTGATATTGCCAAATACCGAAGTTGTTAAGCATGAAAGCAAAAGAAAAATTCAGTAAATGTTCAAATTTAATTCATATAAAATAGGTTCAAGTCATTGAAACATCATATTGTAGCAGCAGTTGGAAAAGTGTGCCTAAGCATTGGTGCACAAAGAGCCTCCACTTTTTCAATCCGAAGGGTGTACCGTGCCTCCATGATTATGTCAGGCCTCATGTGATGCGGGAAGGCAGGGCTGCTACTACATATATAGGGACAAGGCTGAGTAACATTATAGGCACCATCCGCCTTACTCGCCAGACCTTACACCAACTGGTTCTCAATTTCTACCTATGAACATTTATGGAACCATTGTTTTCACGGGGAACAGATCACAACTGAAGCAGGCTTGAAGTAGGTACTCTACAGACTTCTGTGTTTTACAGACTCTTGCTTTTTCCTAAAAGGAAGTACAATGTGCTAAATCTTGTGGAATGCTTAGAAGAAAAAAGTAATGCTATCCTGGTGCACGCCATTTCATTAGCAACTAAAAATTACAAGAATTTTCTTTGTCCAGCATGGTAAATCTACACACGTGAGACGATGTGCGCAACGTCACTTGAACTTCGTCCGATCGATTACCCTCAAGGTACTCGATGTAAGGTAGGTAGGAAGATGAGGTTTAATAAACTAGTAACAAATCGCTAAAGAAGCTAAGAAGCCTTTAAGGAACTACTCCCACCCTTTTCAACTGGACATGCCCGTAGTGGACGAGACACTGTATTATATTTCTGCAGTTTCTAACCAGATTCGTCGTTTGAAAGATATTATTTGATAGCCGAGTGTGTACGTAACATCTATTCTTATGTAAGGACGATTCCTCAAGCGAAGCAAGATAATCAACAGTGCTTACCTTACTTCGATGTTCTTCGGTCGAGGTTCAGGTAGTGTTCTGCATGCCACTCGAAGAGTGTGGTCTCGATGCTGAACTCAGTGACCATTAGAAAACCCAACTGTACGTCATCTCCAAAGTGACACTAACCATCAACGGTTGGTATTTATAGCACTTTTGTGGTTATGCGTCCAGTTAGAATGATAGCATCATAGCATAAGTGACGTGAGTGGCGGAAACGTTTTGTTGGCGTTTCTCGCAGTTCGCGCAGTGAAACTGTTGCGCTGGTATTTATTATTGTTCTACCTACAGCCGACCTTAACTAGGAGAACTACTTAGAAGTCTGATGAGGCTCTATCCTTCAGTTCTGCGAACAACTATACGCCCTACAGGACACCAGCGAAGTACCTACGGAGCTGTGAACTTAAAATTTTGCTGAGGGGTCGTGGGATGATCTACCGATTGCAATGAGACAAATACAGCTAAATACAGCAAACTGCAATCGCAGCAATGAAAGTTAATCTATACGACCTATAGTGCAATGAATTGCCTTCGTGGAATGCAAGCTAAGCCAGCGATAGTATGGCACCATTCGACTAAAAATTTTAGACAAATACGGAATGATATTCGTATGTGTCAAACTAGTAGTTGTTGAGGCATGAGAATTGGCGGTTTGTGGCTACCAAAATCAATGACTTTTGAAAATCCATTTCAGGATTGTTGTAACTCTGTTGTTGAACTATATAAAGGCTAGCAGCTTACATTTCTATTCAATAATGCATAAGTCATCCTTCTGTTTAACAAATGATTAGAAATATCCCGCTAGGGAGCTGTACAGTACCCCTCAAGTCGTCAATAGCCATCCCAGTAAGCCATTGTTTGGTACTTACGATTTATAACATCTTCTGCAAGAGCACTGACATAACAGGGCAACAAACTTTATTTTTTGTTTTTTTTTTTGCCGCATATTTAAGAACTGCTGATAAGCCATCATTGGACGCTGAGCTCAGACATGCAACTGGAGTTTCGCTAGCAATTCAATTCTTTTTCAGATATTCGCACTGAACATTCTTCTTGGAATAGCATTATACGACACATCTGAAAATGTTCCCAGCTGGTGTTTGCAGGAAGAGTACTGATGAAGCCCGAGAAACAGCACGTGATTACTTGAAAATGGGACGTGCAGGCAAAAACGGTATTCAGCTTTCGATTGATAAAGGGGAACTGATGAAAATGCAGTTGAAAGAATTACAGCAAAAAAGAAAAATAAATAAAATACCCAGTGTAATCTCCTGTACCACATACGAAATTTATTCCTTCAATGAGTTCGCTGTCTCGTCTTGGAAACTTTACACGTTCACGCAACAGACCATTTCATCTTATTGACTGATGGCCGATAGTGGGGATGGATACCTGTATATTATAAAACATGCAATTTTGTTCCTTCACCAATTCGTGAACGTGCTTGGGAAACTTTACATGTTCATGCTGCAGCAGACCACTCCGCCTTCTTTGCCTCCACGGAGCAGACCGATATAAGTTCGTCACTTTTGTTCCAAAGTCCTCTAACGATCACCAAAAGCTTCCCCACATCGGCAGCAAGTCTGGCAGGCCTCCGGTTCCAGAATCCCGCAATTTGCGACCTGTAAAATGAGCCCTTTTCTCGTAGCGATGCAATTACAAATAAGAGACGTGGCAAAAATCAAGCCCATCCGTTCCACTTAAGGCGTAAACTTCTCGTCAAAATTTATCCAGCTAGCCCCAAAAAATTCGACCTTCGCCATAAATCCTTTCGGCATTCAAGATCAAATTTTTGAGCCACAACAAACCGAGAATTGGGAAAACTGCCCTCCATTCCAAGTCTGGGTTTCATTTTTAGGTTTTCCGAGACGTTTCTCCTGAGCTGGGCCGCTTTTCCACGGATTGCCACCCCACCCTTCCATCTTCCCCCGCTTCGCCTCCCGGAAAATTTAATTACTCCCCAACTCTTCTACGAAGAGCGGCTGATTTTCTCATCTGGGGTAAAAATGACAATCGAGGGAGGGAAATCTAGGGTAGAAGTTTGACCAAGAAAAGGGAAGACTAAGGACATTTTTGACAGGGCAAGATTTAGCGATTCTGCGTCTGAAGACGCGCGCTCCTGATATTATAGAGATTGTAGCTGTAAAATTCAAAATTAATGACAGCCTTGCTCGTATTTTTCTTGTCGCTCGAGTTCTATACGGAGCAAGGAAGACAGGAATTTCAACCGCCCGAGACTGCAACCTCACATGTATTGCAAATTCCAGTTTTCTTGAGGGCGTAGCTGATATAAATTAAAATTATTGAATGCATTAACAGTACATGTAGATAGATCGTCTCCATGTGTGTTTATGCCATGCATTAACAACTATTTGAAAAAAACTTACGCTAAATTAGAATAATCCTATTTTATATGAGTTGCTTTACACATATTATTGATTTTAGTATTAATATCTTCATAATTAGGCATGCAAAACCGATAGTCATGATGAAACTTTATTTACACGTACATTTGATAGGAAACAGAAATTACACAACGCATATTAACAGTTGAACAAATGTTTCTGGACTTCATAAAAACGAAGATAAAATATTTTACGATATTTCTAAGCTCAAATTTCATATCGCCGGGAGAGCAAATACCAAATCTTTTGTCTGCAGTTGATTTTACAATGTAAATACGCCGCGTGTGTTTTGTACGAATGCATGACTTTATTAATAGAAGTTTAAGTAACTATATGTATAATTTCGTAGTTCTTATAATTCAAACTCATTAACTTCATATAGACATCAAAAAATAATCTATGTACATCCGTTTTATAAAACTTTCCAACTTTCATATATTTAAAAAAAAAGGAAATTCTTCGTCTATATATTACCGACAGATAACCCTCAAGTGAGGTTACAGTTTCACTAAGTTACTTTGTGTTTTTAGCATCATGAACACTCTGAAACATATCTTTCATGAGTCATGATGTCTGTAGAACATGTTACAGACATATTAATCCAGATTGCGCTCAGAATGGCTGCGAATGGAGCGCTTTTGACAGTTTATTTTCAAAACCCAAGATTGGACTTGAAATAGATCCTCTGCATGTTTTCTATTTGTTACTCTAAATCCACCATGCAATTCATAATTTGTGTACGATGCAATTGCTCACTTTAATGTATTTCAGATACTGCTCTTCCTCAAGCTGCTCTGAGGGTAATAAAGTTATCAGAAGCATGATTGAAGTAACTTACCGGTCGTTTTTTAATATGAGCTCGTTTCCAATTAAAAAAATATATCTCTTGGGTACCATTGATAATTTTTAAGCAATGATAATGGTGCTATGAGTCACGTGACGCAATATGCGCATAATGATTTAAGTATAAAATGTGGTAATGTCGCCATTTGATAGTTGGAGGACCATTTTTAGCAAGTGCGGCTACGTCCAACAATTTACTTCAAAGAGTAAATTGCATTCATTCTGGTGAATGTAACCCTAATGATAATTTGATGATGATGATAATATTAACCATCATGTAATAATTTCAAAGCTGGTGTACATTACTTTGGATTAGTTTGATAATATGATGCCGGAGTAATTATTCAATAATTGGAGGACATATGTAAAGTAGTATGGCAACCAGTCAAAATAAAAAATAGGTAATATGTATCGATTTCAATTATCATTACTGTACTTAGGTATTAGCCCTCTTACTCTTACGGACTAACGATCTATTATAATATTAAAGTAGCCTATCTGTAAACTTATTGCTATAACAGTGAGTGAGTTTCTAATAAAATAAAATGTGATTATTATTAAAAATGTAGGTCAGAGATTTTAAATGGTCCAGAATTCACGATTTTCCTTCAATATCACCAAAATTTCAATATCTGTTCCTCGTGACCTTATTTTCTAACAATTCTTGTCTCACAAAAACCCGTGCATGGCTTTTGAGTTGCGTTGCTGAACAACAGCAGATAGACAAAGAAACATCATCATCACTAAAGTTGAATCATCTGTTCCTCGCTAACTCTTCATTATGCCTGTAAATTTAATGAAGATTCGTCTGTAGCTTTTTCAGTTGTATGCTAACAAAGAGACGGGTAGAATAACAGGCAAACACACCTCGGCGTAAACATTACTTCCATTCCTCTTTGGCGGAAGTATTATCTGCTACTGTTCTCATAACAAAAGAGAATTCATTTGCTGTAAGGCCAAGGGACACAGTTGCTTCTAAAATTTGAGCACTGAAAGCAACTAAAGTACTTTTTCGCGGTAGCATGGATACTGAATATCACTTCCCTCCCACAGTAAAGCTTTATTTACTCAAATCTCACGATGCCAATGTTGAGTAGAGGATCAGCGAAGGAAGAGGAAAAAATATTTCAAAATCTGATTCACGAAAAAGAGCGCTGACTGAATCAATTATTGTAAGTAATTAACTTTAATTACGAGCTGTTTTGCACGGTTAGTGCGCTCTGAAACTATTCGTAACTTATCGATAAGTTTCCGAACTCTGGCACAGCGTCGGTAAAGGTAAAGTCAACTTGACCGTACCCCCAACTGGGAAACCCGCATGCACTGGTTTGTGCTGCAGATATAGACCAACAGGCCCTAGAGGAGTATACAGCTGCAGTCGACCATAGAAGTCTAGAGCTATGGCGCCAGTGGCGGAAGACTCCATGCGACAATTTCTGCGACCCCCAACCCTCCCCATTACTGGGGAAGGTCAGTAACCCACAGCAGTATGCAGACCGGATGCTGACCGATCACATCAAGCGCGCAAAGAAAATACGCAGCTGGGAATTGGGCACGAACCAGCGACCTTGAGAGTCAAAGTCAGACGCTTTAGTCTGCCGCTACTCCAGTGTTACAGTTCTGCCAAATTAGAAAAAAATCCTATTATATCTTATAACTTGGTTGGAATGTCAATCATGGGCGTTGGTTTCGTTCCATTGAATCCAGGTTCACATATTAATCCCAAACCATTTAACACAAAGATGGCTCCATACTCAATCGTGCAGGTCTTCTCAGATAATCGTCTTTGGGTCAACACATAAAATCTATTAAGAGTTGTGAAACTGGTGCTTTCATGTGACTGAATTTAAGGACACCTTATAGCTAATCAGCTTAGCTTATCTCAAATGCAGTGTGTACATTGACGAGATATTAATTATTATCTTCGGTTGATGAGACGCAACAGGTTATCATCAGTGTGCAACTTACCAGCTCTTGTCAATGTCACGATGTTGTTGTGTTCTCTACCTTCCTTCTCATACCTTCCGCCACACGCCCGACCCCCTCCGGAGCCGCCCCCTACGTAACTACAACAACAACATGTTGTACACATGACTGCTTTTCTTTAAATGTTTTATCCTTTACGGCTTGGAGAGGGCGGGAACCTATGCTGCAGCGCCTATCTCAGAATGGGCCTGTTCCCATATTTCTTACCAACTATTCCTCTAATGAATCTTTTCGAGATAAGTACAATCGATATATACGGTACTTTAGTCGATTTCAGTCAGTTAAAACTCGCCTTATTTGAGTACGCTGTCTTTTTTTTTTTATTCAAAAGTAGCAATTTTTGGAAGATATTTCTTCACTTAAATTAAAATTATGTATACAATTCACTCCTAAGTCAAAATCCTCACTCATTCTCGGAAATTTGGTTGTCTATCCAAGTAATTTGGGCTGAATATTTTTCGAAATTTCTGTCTAATAAAGAAATGAAGAAAAATATGGAGTTTCAAACCAATATTTTTCCAGTTTTCAGCAGTGAAAGGTAAATTCCTATAACACAGCCAGCCAGCTTCACCTACGATACTACAATCTTTGCCCTACAATCTACCGCTGAGCTGTATTTCATTCATGCTACCATATCTTCCTTACCATCTATAATTCAGCTACATTTCATTAATTTATAATATACAGATGTTATAATTGTGCATGTTCCTCCGTTAGTTAGTTAGCTATACTCCATTTTATCAAGGCAGTTCGGTCGTGGGCAAATTCCTCCATAGCGGTGCCAATGCTAGGGGCATTTCTGAGAGTTCTCTCTATATAGGTAGGTAGTGAGTGGGTGTAAGATATGGGCTGAGTAAAATCTCAGAAATAAGCATAGAATTGCCAACGCTCTAGAGGAATTTGACCACAGCCAAAATGCCTTGAAAAAAAGGGAGAGAACACGGCATAGTAAGGTAGTTAGTACGTCCGTCACCCTTCCATCAGCGTTAGATAGGGGAAAATTAAGGTATCCCTGATACGACCTGGGAAAGGATCAATAGGAGGAGTCAAGG
>LQNS02278097.1:12610382-12630197 GCA_001587735.2 Parhyale hawaiensis
CACAATTCTGAAATAATACTGTTTAGTAGCTATATATGTTCTCAGATAAATTCAGCAATTTTTATGATCGGCAATACTTCGAGGCGGGAATAATACATACCAATGTAATCGCTGGTTGACGATATTCATAAACTTGTTAAAAGAAACACTGGGTGGTGGTGGTGGTGGTGACGGTTACCTCTACTGACTTACAATAACTGCAAGCACTACACCGGAGCCGCACGGTACAGTCGTAAGCACGACTTGACGCGAAGATGACCAGGTCACATATTGTTCATGCTGTAGTGCCTGGGCGACTACTGATGTTAAATGTAGTACGCATACAAGCGTGCTTACCATCATCACATTTAATTTCCTTGCACTAGCGATTATCTGAATAATGTTGCATTGGTTTCATAGGCGCGGAGAGTAAGTTAAATATTCGTTCCTGAGTCCGTAGAGTTTCAGCGCTCTGAATACCACGTCGAAGCCACAATATGCGATATCGTGATGCTTGTCAGTGCAGCAACGGAGTATCATATTACCTCACGATGATTAAAGAATTGCTACAGATGACGTAAGAGAGACAATAAAGCACTTAATGTCCTGCGATTGTAAGCAAGGTATACATGTGTCACAGACGCCGCAGCGGTGTTTCTTTCCATGTTTAGCTATATGAGGTATTTCATGAATAACTCTGATGATTATCAGATATTTTTATTATCTTGGAAATATTACTTTGGTGATCTTTAAGTTTATGTTCAATGCCACTAATTTAGCAGCTTATCTCTTCCTAAATTTTTCATTTTGAGGACATTTTTACGTGTACATAAAAATTCTACATTCCCCTGCTGCAAGAGTTGCTGTATCATAGTTTCTTTAACATACATTTTCTTCTTGCTTCTCATAATGATATGTGTATCTAATACGTGGGCCTTCTAAATTTTCTCTTTTCTCATCATATTTATTAATTTATTAATACCTTGACTCATAAACTGCCAGAGCTGTTTCCTTGTCTAGCGAAAGGACAGCCAGATTTTGCAAAGAGAAGAAAACAAGTTACTTTAGATAATTAAAACTTAAATAACAGTACAACCAGCAGGCACCGCTCTACAGTGACGGCATCGGGTCATGTTTGTTGGCTCCCGCATGGGTCTACAAGCTTATAACAGAACTATATTCTGAGTGTTTCCTAAGGTAAACTGCAATTGATGCTGAATGAATGAGATATATTACTTTTAAGTCTCTCGCAGACACAAACAAGATGCATTTAGTGCTACAAAAATTTAAATTCAGGGCCGTCGTGTGGGTTGTGTCCAGAATATAAATCATATTTGCCGTATCAGCTAACTGGTAGCTAAAAAAATACTGCCGACAAAATCATGCACAAATATTTCGAAATAAAAAACCCGAGTGAAATCATATACACGAACCAACACCCCACGACGGTCGATCACTATGCGATAATCGTCCCCTCTCGCGATAAACAATGACGGTTGTACCGGCGATACGGTCGATATTTGGGTACGGCCACAATGTCGAGCAGACACACCGACAGCGCAAGCAAATTTGAGCTCTGCATTCGAACACACTAAGGGCGATTGTCGCTCATGTCACATCAGGTGTCTGTAGACAGAAGCACAGCCTGCTACTTATAAAGAACAATGAACAAATATCGCCGTCAGGCCGCAATACTCAACTAAACTTGCTCCACTGCTCCTGTTTTGAGTCAAATCTTTGTCAGTTGCTCTTTTCCAACTGCAGATTTGTGGCGGGGTGTTTGTGGTAGCATATTTATCTTCCAAAATTTAACACAAATAAAGGTGGTAGTGTTGGTAGATAATTAAACATGTCTCTGAAGCGAATTTGTTATAATTAATATGATCTGTTTTTCAGATTATGTATCCGTGTCGAAAGAAAGGAAATGCTGCAAAGAAGAACATCTTAAAAGAACAGCCACAACTGACTTGAACGCATGTTTATCAACTAAGCCGAACACGTATCCTGGCGATGAATTCCACATTAACTTAGTTAGATCTAGGGCTAATACGCCAACGGAAATGAGCAGTTTATTTTATTTTTTCTGAGTTTATGGGGTTTACTTCTAAAGCGTGCTAATTTAGTAAATTTTACAACAGAAAGGTTGCTGCACTTCTAAAATTAGTGTATCACCCTTCCAACTTCTGTTGAGCTCTTTCATTTTTAATATAAAATATTGTGCGTAAGTTGCTAAAAGATCGAATGAGTCAATAAATTTTGCTAATAGTGGAATGGAAGAATCTATTGATCTCAGTATACATGTGAGTGATGAGACACAGAATAGGGAGAAGATTTGTGAGCAAGAAAAGATCGACTGCGATAAGAAAATGAAACTGCTCGAATATCTCTGCTACTATTTTAGTCAATCAATTTAATTAAAATGACTATCAATGAAAGTTTCATAAATTATGCCCTAACAATGGAGAAATAATTTTCTGACTTCAACAGTTCTATAGGGAAAAATTAAAGTGAAGTCAAGCCAAAAGAAAAGAACCGGAATTATGAACAAAAATATATATAAAGCTATATAATATATACGAATGAAAGGTAATCGGTTACTAGGTTGCAATTTGTGGATTTAAATATTTTTCACGCTTTTTTAATGAATGGAAAACGATGGAAAATGCAAGGTACAGCAGCCATTGTGACTCCAAGTTATAGCTAACAAATTGTTCCAACCGTTCAAATTTCAAATACGTACATTATTTTGCAGTGTACGGGAGGCAGAGACAGTTACCTGAAAGGGAGAAAAAGGCAGCATTAGCATAAAATTACTTTAGGGTAAGTTTATTGAGATTATGCTGCAGCACACCACAGCTGGTGCAGCGTGCTTACTGAACAGCACACCCAGCTGTTGTGTTTTAGGTTAGTGTGCTTGAGTTCTCCTTGAGTTTCTTGAAGCACTCAGTTGTATTCGTAAACTTCGATGTAGAATAATAAGTTTGTCAGGCTATAGTGCAGAGTGGTGAAGCAGCGATGTCAAGATTTTCTTGTCCATATACAACGTATATACAACACTTATAGGAGTAGGTACAAGTGTTTAGCAGCTACGATATACATAACTACTCGAAAAGGAGGCTCAATGTGATGCTCCTACGTGCAGACGAACAAGGTACGATGTCTACACCGTAAATGCTGCTCTTGCTTTTTAGCAAAGGCTCTCAAAACACATCACTTCCGGCACACATGTACGTTTTTTTACGGCTGCATGCTGACTGAGTGCTGTTTCACCTTTGAAGGATCAGAAGTCTCATAAATTCATTCGAAATAAAATCTCTATGTTTATGAGGCGGGCGAATCTCTGAGCCTATGGTAACTGCAGCAGCTTATGTAGTAGTTATAAGGATAAGACTTTCCACCGGATTTGAGAATAGAAGATTGTGTCTCTAAGTTTGAGAACGGTCGGCAGCAATATGCTTTGATAGATACCAACCGATCTTCTGCCTCCGTTATCTCGTATGACCTCTAAAACGGTCATTACAGATGCCCCGCTTAACATTAGCAAGAATGTAGATAACAGTGAGTTTGCATGTGAAAATGGTAAACTAAAGTATAGAATGTTTTATTTGCGAAAAAGTATATCTAATAACACCACAGCTGGTGCAATGTATGGAAGAGCACGCCACAGCTAGTGTAGTGTACGGAGCAGTACTCCGCAGCTGGTGTAGTGTACGGAGCAGTGCACCGCAGCTGGATGAGCGTCAGTTCTAAGGGGAAGGGAAGACTTAGCAAAAAAAATCCTGAGATGCTCACAAATATTGATCGAGAGCGGCAAAAATGGCCGATTAATGGAAGGATGAACGGCCGGCGACTCCGTAGCGACGCGCGTAGGGAGGCCAAGGGGCTGCCTTCTTGCGCGCGACTTCAGAGCGGCGAGGGTTGTAACCTGAACGGCTTGTTCTCTGCCGGGGACCCTCGGGGGGACTAGTGGAGGAGAGACAAACCGGCAAGTGGCTTCACATGGCCCTAAGCTTGTACATATTTATGTGATGTTTGGCTTCTTTGTACCATAAACTATCTAAGTTAGTGATTACTGCTTATGTAGGGCTAATTAAAGGCTTCAGATTGTACTTACTTACGTGGGCTTATTAAAGGTATAACATTGTGCTCATATGGTGTCAGGTTTCTTAGTACCATGAACTAGTGCTTACATATGTGGGACATACTAAAGGTATAATAAGCTTGTAGTTACTTATGAGGGGGTCGTCCGTACCTGAAATGTCAAACTTTTTATGTCTGAGGGCTTATCGGAGGCATACGTTTGTATGTAATGATGTCATGTTAGTGTTATAAACTTGTGCTCAATAAGTACCTAGGGATTATCAGATGCATAACCTTGTCCTTGTTTATGAGGGTTTATGAGTACCAAGAACAACTGATTCAGAATTTGGGGCTTATCAAAGCCACAAATTTGTTCTGTAGTCATTTATGTGGAACTAATTCGAGGAATATTTGCATGGAGGAGGGGGGG
Organism: Parhyale hawaiensis; assembly: GCA_001587735.2. Classification (NCBI taxonomy): domain Eukaryota; kingdom Metazoa; phylum Arthropoda; class Malacostraca; order Amphipoda; family Hyalidae; genus Parhyale; species Parhyale hawaiensis. The sequence goes on from LQNS02278097.1 coordinate 12,614,872, forward strand.
GGGCTTGTTTCATGTAATATTATAATTGAGAGGGAGGAAAGAAATATTGTAGAGCTTTTACATGAGTGTCATGTTAGATCACTCGGAGAGCACCAATATTTTTTTAATCCAGTGCAGTGGCATCATAAGCTAAAAGAATAATTCATCCCTTATAAATATTGAATTTTTATCTTGCATTGTATTACTTTTTACACACTATTTTCTGGTGGATAACAGACTTTTGAATCGCCTTTACAGAAAAACAGTAACAGAAGTGCAATATGACCTACACTAAAGTTCAGTTGAAAGAGCAGAAGAAATGCAGATGCAAGAAGCGGAATTCGTTGAGCAGGAAGAAAATTAAAGGAGACAGGAATACACCATTGTGGAGATTGGAATGGTAACCTTAGAGTTAGGAAAGGTTACTGTAGATTTCGAAAAAGTTGCCCCACACGTTGAAATAATTGCTGTAGAGTTTGAACTGGTTGCCCTGCAGTCGAAATTATCATCGTGAAGCTTGGAATGGTTACTTTACGGTTTGGAATAGTTTTTGCAGAGTTTGCAGAGGTTGCTTCAGAGATTGGAAAGGTTACCATAGAGTTTGCAATGAATACTGTGGAGTTTGGACTGAATACCGTAGAGTGGAAGAGGGCTGCGCTAGAGTGAAGAAAAGCCGCATTTGAGTGGCAAAGAAATGTCGTTTAGTGGTGAAAGGCGGCCATACAATGGGAAAGGTAGCTGTAGAGCGGGAATGGGTTGCTGCAAAGAGGAAAGGGATTCCTACAGTAAAGGAAAAGGCCACTCTAGTCTGTGCGGCTGCTGTAGACTATGAATTGTACAGATTTTGCGATGGTGGAAGATGTGAACACATATTTGATTGTCTGGAAGATACGGTACTGTAAAGGATGTAGTAAAACATTGAAAATTATGAAGTAAATCAAGTTTTTTAAATAAAAAGATAGTAGCGAAGCAGGAAGTTTCCTCAGTTATTGCGACATGAAAAGTTTTTGTGTTCTAACGTAGCAGCTTGTAAAAATGAAGCGACAGCTCCCGACGTTTGCAGCAACTGTATAGCATAAAGCTGCAGCAAAAAGATCCATGGGGGCCACCATACCTGCTGGCTCACTCCTAACCCACTGACCTCACGGCTGACAGATGAAACTTCGACGAAATCTTTTCTAACTGGCGCGCAAAATTGAAATAAATTGTTCACAGTGAGCAGAGAAATTTGTTAGGAAGAAACACAAATTCATCAGCATAGGCCACTGGTGGTAAATAAAATTATATTTGATCACTTTTATATTCTTTAGGAGGTGTGAAATTGAGTGATTGTTTCCAACCGTTGCCTGTATTTTCTTAAAAAGTTACTTAATAAATACATATGGTTGGAACCACCATGAACAGTTCGTTCGCAGTTCGGGATTTGTTTTTATTCGAAAGCATTTAACGGAGTTTCAATAATCAGCGGTAAGATCTATCAATCATTAGGAATAGGTCTTTAAATATAACATAAATATTAATAATATAATTTCGTCATAGTGCAGGTCGATATAAGGAATTACTTGACTGACAGAATCCTTTGACATCCAATAAAGATGAACGAAGGGGGTACACAATATTTATCAAAATTGGGCCACTCGGCCTGCTACTCTGGCATGGCAAGCTTATGAGCAGAAGTGCTGCAACCCACTAGGCAACTTGCGATGGCCAAGTTCCGTATGTTTGGCATAGGGACAGAGCTTCAGGTAGAGCCGACTACTGTATAGGTTGCAAGACTGGGGTGAACTATTTTGTTTCGTAGTTGGTGAGTCGCTTTATAGCTTGACTAGCTTTTAGTAAAAGTCAACAACGCATTCGACCCTCACGCCGCTGACGAGTGGACAAGAGAGCTTGTCCACTCTTCTTATGAACCCGAGGCTAGAAAATGAAACCAAAAATTGGTTGGCTACAACTGGAAGACGAAAAAATAGATCATTAACTACAACTGTTGAAACTAAAGACTGTGCTAGAGAGGGAGTAAAACAGGATGAACTAACTAATACAGCAGGTAAGGATAGAAAACAAGTCGAAAAATTTGTCGACTTTCAATAAGCTATAACGTCTCATGGGCGCGGCTGGTGTAGGTATGGGCTTAGAAGTGAACAAAACATTTTGCTATGAAAGACATTAACAGCTAGGCTTAAAAATAACTAAACTTGGTTTTCTAAAAAAAAAAAAAAAAGAGTAGAAGAATAAACAGTCTAGCATGTTCTTGTCAGCCGGGAAAAGGAATACAAAATGCATCATTTCAATTAAATCGTGAATATTTCGTAGTTGTTGATTGAGACTGGAATAAAATTCACAACAAATAAAAAACACTCTTCTGCATGACTAAAAGCTCTGCACATTAACGCACAGATGCATGGTAGCCTACGCCGCTAACAAGGGGAAAGTTTCGCAAAAACACTAATACTGCTCAATGCAAGAAACTAACTTCGCTGATGTATGAAGGATATTTATTATCATATTTTTTATCAAGCTATTCAGTCAAATTCGGATTCTTGAAAATGAATGGTGAACATTCGAAACGTTGATCAGCCTTTGTAGCTATTGTGTAAATGTGTAACTCTGAGAGCATCGATATATAACCTGCCTCAACCATCAAAACGACTTGTGGGTTGGTAGAAAAGCATAAAAGGAAATTTTATAACTGCAAATCGTCTCTGGGTTTCAATAAAGTGTGATTCAGCGAAAAGATAATCGCAATCTACACAAATATATATGTGTTTGTTTGTGTATTTATTTTTTTCGTATTTCACTGACCCCTAAAAACTACAGTAGTTGGCTAGCTCCTATACTTCCCAATAGTATCGCAGAGATACTGTGGATCTCAGCTTCTATGACAGCCACAAAGACTATTTCATAAGAGGGTGTCTCGCTGAGCGCTGAGGGTAGTAGTAAGAAAATAAGGAACTAACTAGCAACGAAACGCTGCAGCAAATCAGTGTCACAGAAGCTCCAGCCTACGCCATTTCATGGGAGGGAAAGTGAGGGATTTTTCCCTCTTGCTCCTGACTGCTTTGTTTGCCTCCCTCACATTTTAGTCCCTCGCCAAATCCTCCCTTAGCTCCCCTCACTTCTGCCTGATTGTCTTCTTCCATTTGCATCTTTAGTCAACCCTCAGAAAACTCCCCATTGTCTTCTCCAGCCGCCGCTCGCGCAGACCGTGCATATCTTATTTTCTACCTATGTTGATGTCTCAGCAGCTGCCCGTGCAAATACGGTGTAACAGTACCTGGTACAACTGCAGCTTTTTACTCTTATTCAGTAACAATGTACAACTGTATGCATTGTTATATACTCTGTGAATGAAATGGTGCTCTGGAAAACCCACAAGTTGTCGTTTACACTCAGTGCTCGCCGTCTGGTCATACGTATATATATATTCGAAGATTGGAGGACTCCCAGGCTAGGTCAGGAAAAAATATATATATATATTTTTTATGACAAAGCTCCGGGAACTGCAGGTCCAAATACTTTGTGAAGTAACTACGAGTTCCATTGCTACAGCACAGAATGATCTGTCCGCAGTCTCCTGCAGCGGATCTCCACAACAGATGCATAACGAGTTTTCTCTGCTAATGCTTCCCAAATGAACTCTCAGTTGTCCCAGAAGCTGTTTCACGGTTCTAGCTACTCGGGCGACCAAGAATTCTGCTAGAGTCTCGGCAGCAACTCGGGCAAAGAGAATAAACATAGGTTGCAGCCTACTTTGAAAACTAAAGCTAATTTTTCACTAAAAACTAGATAAAAAGCAAGAAATTGACTTTGCATTTATAGAATATGATATAAAAGTCGCTGCAACGTTAAAATTAAACTCCATCAGCAAAGAAAAGAGTAGCTCTTAGAGAAATCAAGTTCTACGTACGTAGTTGCAGGAATATCGCAGACAGCAGCACCAGTTCTGTAAGTGGTTGCTCTATTAAAGAATCTAGAGAGCTGTCGGAAGCTCAATGATACGATGATTTCTCTCCAGTTTTCTCGACAAAAATGACTCAATTTGTTTGTCTGCGCTTCATAACCCGTTGAAGAAATTTACATGGTTTGATTTACGCTCCATGACCGTTCCATGCGCTCAGTTTATATCTTGCTGGATGTACACTTTCGACTGCAGAGAATTCAGCTGCATACTTGACAACATATGCAAGTTTCGATCAAGAAGCTTACAGATAGGGTTAGCGTATAACGTAAGCATTAATATGTTAACATCTTCATTTTAACTCTTTCTGCGTCTATCAAATTGTTTTCAATTTTTGTTCATGTAGAATAAAACGTTTATCTTGAAACTCCTTTTTTGCTCGGTGGTAACTACTTTTTCCACCATTGCGTTTTATCAGCATCACGTATATTAAAAATCAAGATACTTTGAACCACTTTTTCTTTTCACGCTTTGTATCACTCCAATTGCTTCACTTTTGCATTCAGGCGTATCCTAGTTCATGCTTGTTTCTTGGATTCGCTTCCCTCACTTATTAGCTTTTGCACTTTCACCCGCCGCGTCTCACACGCTCCCCTCAGCCCCCATTCCACCCCACAGCTACGCCCCTCACCTCCCTCGTCCCCCACTGCAGCGTTGTCAGAGTGTCTTAATTCATAGCTTTAATTTCCTATGGGAGACTTTTGACAGTGCATTCTTTGCACTGCAAGACTTACGCCTCTAGCGCCAGTGCGCGTGTGTGTGTACCGCTGCTCTGCACGGCTCACCCGTCGGGCCTGTGGTACAACCCAGTCAAAACCAAACCCCACCGAGTACATAAATATACTGACAAAAGTGTGCCAAAACTCACGCGCGGTCTGTCCACCAATAGGGGACGAGCTTTGGCCCGGAAGTGCAGCACGAAAACTGTTTTCGGATCCTAAATACGCTGAGAAGGTTTTGTCCTAAAACAAACGTGCACTTCTGTGTCGAGACAAACATGCATTTTTGTCCTAAAACAAGCATGCACGTTTGAGCCCCAATGACACACTTGCTTTGGCGCTTAATTGCAGGCATGACAGCTGCAAGTTTCGTACTACACAAGCACCCTTTGGCAGGTATTTTCCCCCTAAGCACGGGAATGTGCGTTATTTTAGAGACAACATTTATTGTGATGTAGTTGTCTCTAATTAAAAAAAAAATGATCATAACACTCTTAGGTGAGCTCGAACCACTCATTCGAGCTTCGTAATCTAACCCAATTAGCCTTAACTTATCCGAATTATCAGTTTAGAGTTATCGATACATCACTTTAGATCGAGTTTCACGCGTTAATTCCAAGCCGAATAGGCATGAAAGGCCAATGCAAAGTGGAGGAATTGGAGTACCCTGAGGTACTCAAGATTAGAGTTTAGGGCAAGTTCAAGCTCGGGCAGAGAGGACAAATTGAAAATGAAGAGAGTAATGAAGTCAGGCATTTGCCTGTTTGTTCGTTGTCTTTCATGCTAAGGTACAGTGGTCGCTCGGAGTAACTAAAGTGTGGCCCTGTTAATATGTCCGAAGCCATCGTCTAGTCTCTGCTACTATGCCCAAGCCATCTTCCAGCCCCTGCTGATGTGCCCGAAGCTCTTATCTGTTCTTTGATAATATGTACGTCAGTAATCATTCTCTAGTTCCTGCCAATATGCCAGTATAGCTATCCTCTGGGTCCTGCCAATATGCCAGTATAGCCATCCTCTGGGTCCTGCCAATATGCCAGTATAGCTATCCTCTGGGTCCTGCCAATATGCCAGTATAGCCATCCTCTAGTCTCTGCCAATACATCAGTATAGCCAGCCCCTAGTCTCTACATAGCCGTCCGCAAGTCCCTGCTAATGTTCTAGTAGGTATTCTTCAGTTCATAGAAAATATAAATATCCTTGTGTAGAATTGTGCTGCACTGCTGCCCCGCCTCCCCCCCCCTCCCCCGCACTCTACNGATCTGCCCGCCCCCCCCCTCCCCCGCACTCTACGAGCCACAAGCCGCTCCTGCTTGAGAGGATCATAGCTTGGAGCTCTGCTGCTTGGGAGAACTGACCTTTGCACATTTCACTGCAATTTTACTGGTTACGTGGATGGCATTAGTTAGTTGCTAAAACGTCGATGTAAGTTTTACATTTCTTTTTTTTTTTTTCTTATGGCAGTTAACCGTTGTAATGTCAGACCTTTATATTATTGAACTGAACAGTCTATTGTAGAACAGCAGGAAGAAGACTTAGTGTACTGTTAGGGCAGAGCAAAAGGCTAATATACTCATTCTAAAGTATTTACCCCGCGTCAAGGTACATATCGTACATAGTTTTTCTAATGCCTGGAAGGTGCAATGAGAAATAATTTCTGACCAACTGTCAAGATTAGCAAACTTGCACAGTCAGAATGATTGTAACGCTCAACCGAAGAAGAATTGGTCGCCACACCATGCCGTTAAGCTGATATGCAGGATCTAACCGAAAGCTCTACAACGTCTTTTGCAGGAAAATCACAACGACGACCATGAACCGAACCGAATTAAAATCATTCAAACCATTTCTGCCAGCAAGGAAAGCTCTATTGCACTTTGTAATATCGTAGAATCAATTATCCTTGATGAAGACAGGTAGTATCTGCATTTATTATCAGAACTGCAGACTCATGACAGACAGTCAGGCAGTTCTTCAGTACCTACTTTTCTATGAAAACCTATATAAATACCTCTGCCAAAGAGGTTATGTTTTCGTCGTGTTTGTCTGCCTGTCACAAAAATAACTCAAAAAGTTATGAACCGATTTGCATGAAATTTACAGGGATTTTTAGATATAATAGGAGGAACAGATGATTAACTTTTAGTGAAGATATGTCCATCCGTTCGTTTATTTGCTTGGCTGCCTCATTTTTCTCAAAGCAATAATTCAAAAAGTTATGGATGGATTTTTATGAAACTAACATGAGTTTTTAGGTATATAACAAAGAGTAAATGACTAAAATTTTCGTAATGAGCTCTTTGTTCATTCGTTCTTTTGTCACAGTTTTTAACTTTATGCTTGTTAGCACAATTACTCAGAACTTAATGAATGGATATATATGAAGTTTATAGGGGTTGTTGGTAATGTTAAAACTCATGATTATATTTTGGTGCAGATCGGTTTGTTCTTTTTTATGTTTGACTCATGTTTTTCATAGCGTTTGTTTGCAGTATAACTCAAAAAGATATGAACTGATCTTCAAGAAAATTGCACAAGCTGTTATTACTATCTAAAGGCACAAATGATTAGATTTTGGAGTTTATACAAAGAAAATTATGGCTTAAGAGCCAATTTGAATTCTTTGCTACCGTAACCTCGCTTGGCGGAGGTATGCGTTCTCAGAGTGCTCTAGTTAGTATTAGTGGAACCATGCGTATAAAAAAATCACTCTAAGAAAACGTATATAATTATTATTAGGGACCCATGCGTGAAAAAATTCACGCAATAATCGATAAGCTTGCTTAGTTAATAAAGACTGGTGCGGAAGAACTCGGAAGGGTCAGGTCGGTGGCTTTGGAACTGTTGGACTAGCTCCTGTTTCGCATAGATGCGTCTTCTCTCTTCATTGGTAGCACGTCTTTGTTCATGAGACTGCAGTAATCTCGTCCATCATTTACGTTCCCTATCCAGTTTCCGTCTCTCACGTGCGTCTTCCATAGAGAGAGGAAGAAGTACAATCTTGAGTAAAATAATGCAATAAACTTGAATGCAACTCCAGTCAGCTTATACGGTGTGCATTGTGAGCGTACCATAGCCATGATTCTGCCTTTTAAATTCATATATCTGCTTGATTGAAGTGCTGAAACTTTAGCTGATTCTTCTTAAGAAGCGGGCACGAAGCAAATAAATAAATACACGAAGAGTTTTATTATATTAGGATTCTGCTTGCCCCTCAGTTTGTACGACCGTAATGCTTTTATCAGTATTAGATAGGGGAAAATTAGGGTTTCCTTGACGTATCCTACATACGACCCGGAAAGGGATCTACTGCATGGCAGAGGGAGTGAAGTTCAAATCTCAACTGATACTGCTCGCAGGTCTTAGGTAGAAGCAAGGAGGTTCAAAAGAAGGAGGGAGCACAGCCACATTTTGCTGTACTGGCCAGGGAAGTTCTTTGTTCTTCGGTGGCTGCCTTCCCACTAATCACAGGCTCTCAGCCATCCTTTCTCACCAATAAGAGGCTTACAGCCGTTCCTCTGGCCATCCATCGCGTCAGTCAGACTTCAGCCATGCTGGAAAAATCACCTTCAGATCTCCGCAGCCGATGCTACCTCCTTCTTATTAAAACTTCTTGGGTAAAACACTTATAACTGCCTCACTCCGAACATTTCTCACCCTTCGTAAGCATGATACGTGTCCGAGGGCATCATAATTGAGGAACAATTCTTTCGTTCTGTAGAATTTCCGCAGGTGCAATCAGCATTTGATAAGGCAAAATTTGGATGATACGGGTCTAAGATATCACTGAAGAACATTGCATCTATTCTGTGGAATTTCCACAGGTTCCAGCTGGTTTGTATTAATGATGCTGTCACAGTTGCCAGTGCATTGCTGTCATCATAAGTTGGTATACAGGATACGAGTTTCATTTACGTAGCTCCAGCCGCTTTAAATTTCATCGATGCTTAGTGTCTAGAAAACTCAGAACCTAGAAGGGATTTCCAAAGAAAGTCATCCCGAGAGTCATTCTACTTTCTACTTGCTATAGTTAAGTATATGCAGCACATTCCCTCGATGAAATTTGCGACTTGTTAGTTAATATTTCCTAGCCTAGTTCTAGTTAGTCTAAATGCTATTTCCGTTATATGAAATTGTGAAATTGTACATGGCACAACGCTGATAGCTCACTGACTCAAGTGTCAACAATGACGTCACAGAGATCTAGAGGAAAACCTGAGGTACACTGATCAGCTGGGCTCCTGTCTTTTCATTAGTCTATGATCAGGCTGTTTAAGAGGCGAAGGTCATATTTTCTCCTCACAGAAATTTGATATATTTCTTTAAAATATCTTTAAATTTGTAATTCACTTATGTTCCGTGTCTGTAATTTCAGTGGTTTACCACAGCACGTCATCAAAACGAGGGTAAATAAGTTGCACTGATACTACTTCATCAAAGACTTGAGTGAGGCTCTCTCCACCCGGCAAAACATTGCCATCCTTCTTCCCGCGCTACAAGAAATTAAGACATAAAATTATAGAGCGCCATTCGAGTGAAGAGGAGACCTAATTCAAAATATACGCAAAAGTGGAGGATGACATGAAGAAACTGACTTTATTTTAGATGAATGTAACTTTTTCATGCCTGGCAAAAATAGGTAGAAAAATAAATAAATACACGGCTGTGCGTATTCTATTGCTTGATAGAAATCCTTGTGGGACAGAAAGCAGGCAGACAATTACATATATAAATTTTAATTGGATTTCTTAAAGGTATTGCTCGATACTAGTCTTGTACTAGTCTTGAATGGTGTAACTACAGTAGATAATGTACCGTCATGGTTAGTTGGTTACTTAGTTACGATATGTTCAAGGTTTGCCATACAATTTCATCGTTACTATTGAAAATATATTGGCCAAGAAGGACTAGTCTTTTGCTTATTCTAGCATAAATAGGTCACAGTATTGAAATACGAATCAAAACTAAGATCTTCAAGTCATCTGTCAAATGCTGAACTAATTATAGTGATGATCTTGCTGAAATATCTGGTTCTGGATAGTTACGCCCGCCAAGGAGGTTATGTTTTTGTCGTGTTTGTCTGTCTCTTTGTCTTTCAGCAATATAATTCGAAAAGTAATAAACGGATCTGTACGAAAATTACAGGGACAGATGATTTACTTTTGGTGAAGACAGGTAGCACCGTTTGTATGCTTGTTTGTCTGCCTATTATTTTCTTAGTACTATAACTCAAAAAAGTATGACGGATTTTTATGAATCTTGAATGAGTTGTTAGGTATATCACGACGTGTAAATAACAAAATTTTATTGATGATCTGTTCGTTCGTTTGTCACTCTGATTGATTTTATTGTTGTTTGCAAAGTAATAGAAAAAAGTCATGAGCAGATATATACAGTATATATATATACATGAAATTTACCGAAATGTTACACCTTTACACCTTTATTGTAACAGGCATAAATGATCAAATTTTGGTGATAACCGGTTGGACTATGTGTGTGTGTGTATGTGTTTGACTAAAGTTTGCCAGTAACGGAACTCGAAAAGTTATGAACGGATCTTCAAGAGAATTTCAGACGCTATTATTACTTTGAGAAGGCACAAATGACCAGATTTTTCTGCTGCTAAAAATTACATTTTAGTTCAGAATCAATTTCAATATTTTGTTCACATTGCCTTGCTTGGCGGAGGTATGTGCTCTTATAGTGATGTCGTTATTTAGCCTATTTTCTTCACGTTCATCCTAAATGGTTTTCATCTTGCACTTACAGAACATTTTTACGATGCACCAAATTTCGCTGCCAAAACTTACAAGTTCCCAGAATATTCGCACGAGATTTAAGGAAAAGCTCCACCATAATCCTGCTCATTTGGACGCAAAAAACCGAACCATTTCTCCTCATTTTAGGCACCCCCAAATCGTGCCTAATAACAAGACCGTCTTTCAGCTCCTTAGACTCATTCCTGCAGATCTTTTATCTTTTAAATTCCTCCCTTGCTTTTATCTCGCGGCTCATTTTTGACGCACTAAATTGTCTCCAGGTTCCGCAGTTAGGCCAAATTTGGGGTTTTTTCGACAGCCGAGTTTTAGTTTGCTAACAGCGGGGGCGATAAGTCTACCAGGAATCCCGGGGTTTTTGGAGAAGCAAATCGTCCACGTTTCATCGTGGAAATGAGCTTTCACGACGCCGTTTCTAATACAAGAGAAAACGGGATGAAAGAAAGAATCTTACTGCAAAAGAACAGAAGCCAAATCTGGTTTTTGGGAGGACTAGTATTGTTTAAATGCTAAGAAAAGTTGATGCTCGGGGATATATTTTAGAGTTAGCTTTCTTCAAGAAGTTTCCTGAGGCGGGTTCGTGGTCTATAGCCTCGATCTGTTCTCCGTACGTAGTGTTCATTGTTCGAATGTTCTGTTATTTTCTTGTTAACACGTCAGTATATGAGCTGAAAATATTCCAAAATGTTAGCAGTAATAATGTTAGCTGGATTGACTTGCAAGCGTCACCATTGAAAGTATCGTGCGATTGGGAATGAATTATAAATCAGTTAACTTTGCTCTGTTGTTTAGAGGAATTGACACACTAGTCAGCCTCGTGACAAACACTGACGCCATCGAAAGGCTATAGTGTGAACCCCGGTGTTCCTTCGCTTTTTGCTTAAAATGTAACTTAACCTTTTCAGTACTGACGGTATGAAACGTACTGTCCTTTTCGGTATTATTAGATACTTTGTGATGTCTCTTGATACCGTCGGTACCGCAAGGCACGGGTTAACTTTGACTAGAGCAATCGTTAGGAAATATTTTACTTTGAAAGTTCCGACCTAGAGTTTATCGAAGCAATGATATAAGCAAAGATTATTCGGACATCGCTTGAAATTATACGAAATAATCTGCAAGAGAAGGTGGTCGTTTAAGATCTGCTTACAGACGAATCTTCAAAGCCTATAACAAGAGTCTCACGGTCTAAAGAGAATATTTAAAAATCTAAGCATTTGCTCAAACGACTCATTACTTTCACCGTGATTGTGTTCAAACAGCAATGAAGATGCACATATGCATATTCAATTGCTGTATTTCTCAGAAATTCCTCACTTAAATCAATGGGAAATGTATTTTTTTTTTTCAATTTAATTCCTTGTTTTATGACGGACCAAAACTCACACAAAAATTATTAAACAAAGAAATGAAAGAAAAGAAAATATCGCATACCCCGGGATATAATTGCAACTATGCACTTCGTGCCCATTGTTATTTCGAAGTAAATACATACTCAGCTGATGTAAGAAATTGACAGAGCATATTTTTAAGATGTAGCGATAGGATCTAAATGAAAATTGCGTGCGTTCACCAGCACCTTAAACAACAGTTGAAAGCGAATTAAAGACATATACTAATGAGTTGCAACGTGATGCAATGCCAGAGGTAGTCTTTTAATGACTTGGCAAATCAATGCAATTATTAAAATTTCGACTCTATCATTAAACTTTCTTCAGTATAAAAACAATCAAAACAACAAGGCGCGCAGTGAGAGAGTGATGCCTTTCCCAGCAAGGTAAGATACCACGGTCATTAATATGAGAATTAAGAACGACAGTTACACGCGCTCTGTCCATCACATGTTTCTTACTCCATTCAGAGAACATTTTAACAAGAAAATGCGGCGTGGGTAAGGCCGTCAGAGTCTGACTGATCTAACACAAATCTACGGTTATAGTCTCCCTTTTTGCCGGCCTTCATTAACAAGTCAGGCCGGATAGAAAGGTAGCGTAAGTTCACTCCCGGGAAATATTAGGCAATGCCCCTGCAAAAAGCCCTGCAAACTACCGAAAGAATATCTAATGGAAGGTGTTGGAATAAGTTGAGTGAGAAGACGCGTGTGGAGGGGGACTTAAAAAGAAGCAAATGGCCTCTAGCATATTGTTGGGAGGCCAAGAATGAGAGGAAGCTTAATTGCATGCTTGCAGAATGCCACAAAATGCTCTGCTATGTGTAGAGAGGGCCATGCCTGCCATAATGATGGTAAACTTAGAGGAAATTTTCAAGTCTCGGGATGCTTGTGCTTCGTAAAACGTAGAGAACAAAACATTTGTCGGGCGAGGGCGTATATGCAGTGCTGGAAACAAGCAGTCGTGGGAGATTTAAAAATGTGATTTTTTTCAAGTGAAAGTGAAGCGCAAGTGAGAAAAAAATATAAATCTATGAAAACTAGAATATTAAACTTCATTTGAAGATATATAAATATTATTTTTATTTTGAGTAGAAGTAGAGCACGAGTATAAACAAACGGAAATCAGTGAAAAGTAAAATTTGTACTCTTTGAAAAATAAGAAATAGTGTTTTCTTTCTTGTTTCAAATAAGAGCACAAGTGAAAAACGAGGAAAGTTGCAATAACTTAAGTATTGCGCTCTATACGAATTAAATAGATATAAGTATGGGTAGTATGTACATTGAAAATTTGATATCACTTAGGACGTGCTCGTAGTCAGTGAACTGTAAAATTTGACGATAATTCATGAACGTTAGAAGGAAATTTTATTGGTTTTTCAAGATTCTGGATAAAGAAAAGAAAAACTTAGCCGACTCAGCACAGTATCGCTTTTCAAAGGTGGCATTAGCGTTCTAAAAAACAAGTAACGTTTTTCTAGTTTTTGGAATAGAAACAAGTACTTGTTACTCTAGCTGTAGTTGCATACATGCCATAAAAGTGAATTAGCAGCTGCTTTATGGAAGCATGGAAATTCAGTCATACTGTGCGTATTTTTCAGCATCAAATTCGCTGCACTGCATGCACGACTGTACCACAGTGTACCTTATGCTCAGTGCAGTGCTGTATACTTCACTTTGCACCTGTTGCACCAACTGAGCCATCTTTGTCATTCTATACAGACTGCACCGTTTTGCATCAGCTNCAGCATCAAATTCGCTGCACTGCATGCACGACTGTACCACAGTGTACCTTATGCTCAGTGCAGTGCTGTATACTTCACTTTGCACCTGTTGCACCAACTGAGCCATCTTTGTCATTCTATACAGACTGCACCGTTTTGCATCAGCTGCACCACTCTGCAACAGTTACAGCACTCTGCACCAGCGGTACCACTCTGTACCATGTGCACCAGTCTGTACCATGTCTCCACTCTGTACATCTGTACGACTATGCACCAGCTACGCAACACTGCACCATCAGTATGCACCACTCTGCACCATCTGCTCCTCACTGCAACACATTACACCATCTGCTCCACTCTGCACCACTTGCACCACACCCTACGCCTGCAGCCTCCTCCCCGCACCAGCGATAACTTGAAACATTCCTTTGAACTTTGCACTCAAAAGAAGGCCCAGTTTTGCACCGGGCGTCGTCTCATATAACAGCTCTAATTAAAAGAAAGGCGAGCTTGCATATAAATACCAAGAGGCGAAAACTCCCTCAGTCCCATGGAGGCGAAATTAGGCAGCCATTTGTAGGAGAAAACTCCCATAACTGCTCTAGTAAATTACTTAAAAGGGGAAAAACCTCCACAACCAAATGGGAGTGGGAATTTTCCCCAGCGTTTATTGTACTTGCTCTTGTTTATTGAGGCATTTTATAGAGAAACATCGGACCCTTGGGAACAGTGTATCAGTAGAGGCATTTCTGGCTGCTCTATGGAGGCTTATAGTTAAAATTGAGCGATGGTTTTTTTTTTAAGAATGAAGACTGCAGTGAAGAAGCAGAAGAAGAAAGCTGTAATTTATGAGTGAGTTAATGCCTCTAGATGTGTGCCGCTGGATGGCACAAGCCTGTGAGGTTTGGATGAAATATCATCCAACTGGAAAATGAGCAGTGGTTTTGGCAGCAGGGTTGGAATGAAGAGACTGGCTTTTGTTAAAATATGGGCATTAGACAAGTCTTTCCGTGGTAACAAAGAGGATATAAGCCCACAACAATATACGCTTGGTTACAACTCGGTATAAAAGTTTTAGAGTCATAAGGGGAACAAAGCTACTTAAGATTATTATATTTACCTCTTGCGTAAGTGATAGCGATTACGAAAAACAAGTGGTAAACTTTTAACGATGCATCGCTGATTTCCACAGCCATATATATGTATATGTACGTTCTGTATCACCTAAAATAATTGGAAGTGCATGAAACAGGTGTGAAAATTTTATATCTATGCATGGAGAACACTTTCTCTTCGACGGATAAAATTCTGGTGCACTATTTTTGTATTATTTACAAACGCAATTACCGCAGTTTTCATTGCACTTCTGAGGCATAATCAGTTGCTCTACACTGCTTGTTGAATTCTCATCAGAGAAATTTCGGTTAAAAATGAGTTTATTGAAGAAAAAACAGTTCTATCTACCACGACTACTTGTATGCTCTGGCTGCGTACTAACTAGTGAATTCAAGAAAATTTAAAAATAGATATGTTCGAAAGTGATGAGCGGTTAGCAAAATTTGATCACAATGTAGGCAGTACATAAATACGCTCGATTAATTTGAAATAAATTACGTGCGGAAATATTCGAGCAGATATCAGTTTATATAACGTTACCCAATGTCTTCCTCAGTATCAAGGCTCTGTTCTACAGCCCTATAGGATTTCTATTCCTTTTCGTTATCTCTTTTAATTTTTAAATTACAAGTTTTAAAAATGTATAATTCTTTTTCAATACTA
>LQNS02278097.1:12630727-12652756 GCA_001587735.2 Parhyale hawaiensis
GTATCAAGGCTCTGTTCTACAGCCCTATAGGATTTCTATTCCTTTTCGTTATCTCTTTTAATTTTTAAATTACAAGTTTTAAAAATGTATAATTCTTTTTCAATACTAGCATTCATTTCTAAATGCTAATATCTACGTTCTGCTGTTTATCCCTTCCTCATTACCTCCTCCAAGAAGGTTATTTTTGCTTGTTCAGTTTTTTTTTTAAATCCTTTTAGGTAAATTTTCCATTTCATATTAATCATTTACTTAAGTAATTTTTTCTCCGCTTAACTTGCCCCTCAGTACGCATGGAAAGCTTGTCTCTCAATTCTCTTCTTAAATACTTTTTCTCACCACACGGCACTGTTATGACAGTTCCTCTACGCTCATGATCAGTGCCTCAGTACCTTCTTAGTTTCCACAATTTAACCTCTAGATTTCTTTCTCTGTTATCGTCCGCTCCTTTCCACATCCCTTCATCTTTCTCTATCTCGATCCACCCCCGTGTTGCATCACCCCTGTCGACACCCTCCCCCTTCCACCACTCGCCCTCTCCTGGCTCTAAGATATTGCTGGGCCCCTTTCAAAAACCAAGGCGCTGTTCAAAAGCTCCTAAAATATCTGCAAAGTAAGCATTGGAACATTTCGCAGCGGGGCAATGGCTCCTTCATTTTTGGACCTTACGACACTTTTGCCTCAGCCACTTTCCTGAGGGCTAACTAATGCGTAACAGCGCAGCTTAAGTCGCTGCTCGGGCGGCAATACATTGGGCTGCTGAGCGCTTCTTTTACCGACCAACTATTTTCGATAAGTTCGGGGATTTGCTTGCGTATTTATTAACGAACTTGCGCGATCATAAGTCCGTAGATTTTTGCCAAAAATGTGGTGATTTGTGTCGTTATTTACCCTGCGCTCTTGGACTTATCGAAAACAGAGGCAGTTTTCTGTCAGCGGGGCAAGTGGCACGAAATTACGAGCTGAGACGGGCGTTTATTTTTTCTTTTTTGCTTGTGGAACATAAGGAGAAAGTAACCTCTTGAGGCACACATCGCCCTGATTTTTATTAGGGGACCATAAGGAGAAATTCAAATCTTGAAGCACATATATAGCCCTAATTTTTTTGCTTGGGGGACATGAGGAGACAGTATACTGTAACATTTTAAGGCACACATCGCCCTGGGTTTTACTCGTGGTACATAATAAAAAAGTTACATGACATTGGCACGTACTGTAGTTCCCTGACAATACTTTAAGTATCAGCAAAGGGACTTGTGATCTATAAAAAAAATACGATGAGTAGAGCATCCTTCTACTCCAGTGCCCAAAATGTTGATCATTTTTTTTTTTTTTGGATCGGTCAACTGCAATAGTAATAGTGGGAGAACCAGTGGCATTGGACACGCCGACCTTTTTTTTCTATTTTACATGCAATACCAAACAGGCAGGTCCATTGTATGATCCATTGCTGCCTGTGTAGGAGTATTGCTCGCCGGTCTGGACTGCGGCTGCTGACAGTCACTTGTATTTGCTGGACCGATTTGTTAGCTCAGCCAGCAGGCTGTGCGCTGATAGTGGTTTGGTGAATTTGCCCCATAGGAGAAAGATGGCAGTTGGACTCTGTATGTTTTACAACGTATACAACAATGAAAGACATTGGTGGCATTCTTCTGTCCCTTCAGTCAAGGTCTTTGGGAGAAATGTATGTGCTGCGGCTGATACGCTCGTCTTCACATTGCAGACTGTTAGATGCCGAACTCGCCAATTCACTCGGTGTTTTCTGCAATAGTCGTTTTCGGTTTGAAATTCATTACAACTTTTAACTTTTGGTCGTGTCGACCTGCAGGCGCTTACGACAGTAGATAATGGCCTTCTATTGGTCTTTGCTTGGCAACGTTTCGGACCTCCCAATGTTGCACAATGCTTCATTTGGTTACACTATCTGTCCGTGGGGGCTCGAGAGTGAAAGTTTTATAATAATAATAATAAGTATGTACTGTGGAAACAACAAAGCTATGGAGGGTCGATACAAATTATCTACCGTCACTTTTGATGGACGGGCTGCACACTCAGACCAGTAATTGTTAAGCCCGCGATCTTCCTAAGGTTATTGTATCAACCCGTTATCTTTCACTGTCGCTGTGTGAGACAGGTATTATATCCTCTAAAGAGGTTAAGCTTATACAATAGCTTGTTATGCTTGCTCACTATCTATTTATCAGCAAAACATAAAATGTTACGGTAGAATCTTCGTAAACTTTATTGTAACTGTTAGGAATGTGACGAAAAAGGTGATTAAATTTTGATTATGAAAGAGAAAAATAATGCTTTTTATTGCTTGGCAGAGGGCTGACCTTTCGTAATGCTTCAAGTTATAGTGCTGTTGTTGCAGGAAATAAATGTTTACTTTAAGGACTAACCCTTTATATAAATATCGTCTTTCACAGACGATATTTTAAACAATGTTACTTCTACGCCCAGGCCAAGTCTTGGTTGATCGCGACAATGTAAGGTCTTAAAATTTCTTCAAATTTCACATTGCTCTGTATTTTGGATGCGCCTCAACACTTACAGCTTTATCTTTTAATGCATGTAGGGCACAGACCAAGGAAGACGTAAGCACACAAGAGCACCTCAAATAGACCGTTCGAGACCGTAGTAACCTCATCGTTGTCTCTGGGCGCGGTATCTTGGATACGAATATGCGATTTAATGTAAGCGATCAATGATCATTGTGAACCCATCATTGCCCGTAATTTCTCACAAAATTACTGAAAAAATGCCTGCATGTGTTTGGCTGCCTGGCGAAATGAATAAAAATAATTTGAAGCCTGACTAGCCTCGTGAGTCAGAGAGGAGCTCCGCCTTAGCCCCTTTCAGCCGCACTGCAAACATTAGCAGCAATCCAACTACATTTAACCTGCTGACAACTCTCTTTTACGGAGCAAGATTAAGTTTTTGCAAGTTACAGGTGTGAACGAGTAAGTAAGGGATCAATGCCTGGCGCTAGATTCAGCTGGTCGAAGCCAGCGCACCTGTCTGAAGTGCCTTTATTTCGCCGGTCCAATGAAGGCTACTGTAAACCCAAGGTATATATATAAATCATAATTTAATTTTGCCCTTTGTACAAAAAGTACCATTTCGATGTAACAAATATGAAACAACATACTTATGAGAAAAGGAGCACAGAATATTATTCGATTGCCAACCTTGTTATTTCAGGGAAAATACGTGAAATAAGAATAAGATTCATAAAATATATCGAAGCATCTAGCACTCTTCACCAAACTGTAATCTGTTGAGTATTTGTCTATTTATTTACATGACCATTTTTGCTGCACTCGCAGTATGAATTAGCAAAGACCGTGCTTATAACCAATCAGTCTAAGTTTATTTTGGAAAATGTTAAAAATATTGACGGAGCGGGAAAGCATGCAATAGCAAACCGTTATCACATTTTGATGAAATGAGTAAGACATGAGAACTAACATGCAAATATAACTGGCTATTAAAGTCTAGCAAACAGAACGATGGTTAAATTGGCATTTAGGATGTCTTACGGACGCAGAAAAAACAGCATTTTTTGTAACTCGAAAAGTGTCTCTCAGCATTTGGCAGCAAGACGGGTTCACACGATCGTCAAATCAATGAGTTCTCTTGCCTAATCGTCCCAGAGTTTTGCTAAGCCCTGGCAAACAGAGTTGTGCGTCCACCGAGAAAATAATAAACATATTAGCCGTGAAGTTTGCTGGCTCAGCAAGTGTTACTAGTTCAGTTTTTGGATATCGTTGTAATTATTTTGGTGCGAATTTAAATTAAAAGCAGCTTTGCGCTTTACACGCATTAGGAAGTACAGCTGAGAAAAGTCGTTCATATTACTGTCATGTGAAGCCGCCCTTACTCAGCGGCAGCAAAGAAATGATGGAGTTTTTTTGGGAGAAAATTAAAGTAGCTGCTCTCCACTTTTCTTACATCTTGACTTGAAAATCTAGTAACTATGGGCATGTGCGATGTATCCTAGAAAAGTAGAATTAACCAAGACAAGCGTGAGCACTGAAATGATACTAATGAAAATAATATTCCTAATTTCTAAGAACACAGTACACTATTAAGTAAATGAACACACGGTATTATTCTTCAATTATATCTGATGGAGTTGAAAAAAGGTTTTTAATTGCTGCATCTACATTCAAGAGCCTCACGGCCCCAGCTGTGGAGGCTTATCTAATAAAACAAAGAACAGCATCTCCGCGTTCAGCATCTTAGGACTTGAACTTCAGCTTAACTACCGTTAGGAACACTTTGCACGACAGTGCAACTTGTACAGAAAAACAGAAATACTTTCTCCGTGTCGGGAGGAGTTTATCTAATCTAATCTAATACTAAGAATAGCCTTCGTGTGTTTATAAATAAATATATATATATATATTTATATGTTTGGTGTCACGCTCTTAACGAAATAGATAGGCGGAAATTAGCCCANCGTTACGATGCCGTACGGACCAGTATTCCCGTTCGTTTTTTCCATCTTGTGTGGATGTTTGGAATGGTCTTGATGGCTCTGTCTTTGCTGGTGCTGGTATTGGCGGCTTTAAACGATCTGTACACAGAACTATTCTGTGATTTCGGAGCTTCTTTTTTTTATTTTCTTTGGTTTTCTCCACCCGCTGGGCTGGTTGCGTGGGGGTTTGTTAACCTCGTGGAGTTTCTCCGTTCCTGCGTTGCCAGTCTGGTGTGATTTAATAATAATAATAATAATAATCCAACTACGTTTAACCAGCTGACAACTCTCTTTTACGGAGCAAGATTAAGTTTTTGTAAGTTACAGGTGTGAACGAGTAAGTAAGGGATCAATATCTAGCGCTCGATTCAGCAGGTCGAAGCCAGCGCACCTGCCTGAAGTGCCTTTATTTCGCCGGTCCAATGAAGGCTACTGTAAGCTCAAGGTATATATTTAAATCATAATTTAATTTTGCCCTTCGTACGAAAAGTACCACTTGGATGTAACAAATATGAAACAACATACTTATGAGAAAGGGAGCACCAAATATCATTCTATTGCCAACCTTCTTATTTCAGGGTAAATACGCGATATAAGAATACGATTCATAAAATATATCGAAGCATCCAGCACTCTTCACCAAACTTTAATCTGTTGAGTAATTTTTGTCTATTTATTTACATGACCATTCATGCTGCACTCGCAGTATGAATTAGCAAAGACCGTGCTTATAACCAATCAGTCTAAGTTTATTTTGGAAAATGTTAAAAATATTGACGGAGCAGGAAAGCATGCAATAGCAAACCGTTATCACATTTTGATGAAATGAGTAAGAGATGAGAACTAACTTGTAAGTAAAACGTGAAGACTGGCAAACTGGTTATTAAAGTCTAGCAAACAGAACGATGGTTAAATTTGCATTTAGGATGTCTTACGGATGCAGAAAAAACAGTATTTTTTGCAACTTGAAAATAGTCTTTCGGCTTTTGGCTACAAGACGGGCTTACACGATCGTCAAAATTAATGAATGAGTTCTCACGACTAATCGTCCCAGAGTTTTGCTAAGCCCTGGCAAACAGAGTCGTGCGTAGACAGAGAAAAATATAAACATGTTAGCCGTGACGTTGGCTGGCTCAGCAAGTGGTACTAGTTCAGTTTTGGATATCCTTTCAATTATTCTGGTGCGAATTTAAATTAAAAGGAGCTTTGCGCTTTACACGCATTAGGAAGTGCAGCTGAGGAAACTCGTTCATATGACTGTCATGTGAAGCAAGGCAAGGAAATGACAATGGCATTTTGGGACAAAACTAAAGTAGCTGTTCCCCGCTCTTCTTACATCTTGACTTGAAAATTTAGTAACTATGGGCATGTGAAATTTATCCTCTAGAAGTAGAATCACCAAGACAAGCGTGCACTTTGGAATTATACCGATGAAAATAATATTCCTAATTTCTAAGGGCACAGTACACTATTATGTAAATGAACACACAGTATTATTCTTAAATTATATCTGATGGAGTTGAAAAAAACTTTTAATTGCTGCATTTACATCCAAAAGCCTCACGGCCCCAGCTCTGGAGGCTTAGCTAGGAAGACAAAGAAGAACATCCTCGCGTTCAGCATCTTGGGACTTGAACTTCAGCTTAGACTACCGTAAGGAACACTTTGCACTACAGTGCAACTTGTACAGGTAAGCAGAAATATTTTCTCCGTTTCGGGAAGAGTTTCTGTTTCAAGAAGGCAAGCTCTGCAGTATGGCTGCATCCCCTTCAATCATAAACTTTTCAATTGGCTATAATCGCAGACAAATCGTCCAGCACAGCTCAGTGTGCATTAAAAATCAAATATTACTACACCATTCTCTTATTCACTTAATGTAGTGTCCGCTATTACCACAATTCCCGAGAGATGTCGCTGTACGCTATCTAGTAGCTGCTTTTCACATTGCGATAGACTTGAAAGCGAATATCGTCTTATCAGTATAGGTGAATTCAACTCTCCTTTCCTAAAATGACCGCATCATATCAGATTCTGACGAAACAGGTAGCTTCATTTTGAGCAAAACCCGTTCATACACAATGTATGAGAGACAAGAAACCCTTTCTTAACTTTAAGTAATAGAACAACTTTCGTTTATGCAGATGATTTTTTTTTCTTTTTTGTGCCGAGAAAGAAAGACAACAGTTTCGACCTCCTCCTTGAACACAATACCCAATTTTTAAAGACTATGAAGACCTAAGTTACAGTTTTGCCTGATCACAAACTCATTGCTATCACCACCCAGTTCAGTAGCTATGGAGCGAGTGACTCGAAGAATAATGAACGAAATAACATAAATAGCTTTCGCGATTTAAATGCCTTCAATAAAAAGTGGGAAGGTTTGAACGATGAGCAGCGGTCGGTGAACTGGGACACTCTCCTGACTGACTCTACTCAAATGGAAATGATGAAGGAAATTTTTGAAAGAGTTCCGTAGTAAGAGTGCGTAAAGTACCTCCCGCCGACTACGATGAAATGCCATAAAAGTCGCCACCATAAATTCCGCAAAGGCTTACCGAAAAAAAGAACGATATTGATCAAATGCCAAAAGTCAACGTATGTATCGCAGCGGCAAACTGAGTGCCAGCGAAAACTGGAAGAGACCAAACATTTCTATATTTTCACCATTTCAAGTAGATTATTTTGAGGATTCTGTGCCTGACATGTTATACAGTATTTTATGTAGTATTCAAACTTAATTTTGCGCTCGAAATACTACACTCGGGTAAGATGTTTTCTTTTCTCTCCACTTTACCCCCAAGCTACGCCCCTGGCAACTTCCCACTCCCCATCCCCCCCCCACTGATGATGCTTTCAGAACTTCAGACATAACCGACAGACGCCATGAAATTTATCACGGAAAAACTAGGTAGCTTTCGGAGCTTATAAGGAGAGGGGAACGGATGATACAAGACCGAGAGCTAGGAGATTATTGAATAAGAAATTTGGGGTAATTTTTCCCGCGTTTCCCTTAAGTTATTTTCTTTAGTTGCATTCGAGTCTTCTTTACCTTTTTTTACTTCGTTTCGCAGCACTATGGCGTGCCTTGCATGATTGATGATTTCAAATACACAAACAAATTTCCCGGCCACCTCAGCTGATAGTATTGTAATATCATGTGGCGGGTAAAAACTCTATTAGGATCTAATGTCGGGATTGACGTAATTCTTATTACAACTAGAGCACTCTGAGAGCGCATACCTCCGCCAAGTAAGCCAACGGTAGCAAAAATTCAAATTGGCTCTGAAACCATAATTTTCTTTGCATAAACTCCAAAATCTAGTCATTTGTGCCGTTTTATATTAATAACAGCTTGTTCAATTTTTTCGACGATCCGTTCATAACTTTTTGAGTTATACTGTTAATAAACGTTATAACAAATATGAGTCAAACATACAAACGAACCAACCGATCTGCACCAAAAGTTGATCATTTATGTCTTTTATTATTACTAACAACTCCTATGAATTTCATAAAGATCCATTTATTATTTTTTGAGTTATTGTGCTAAAAAGCATAAAATTAAAAACAGTGACAAACAAACGAACAAACTAACGGATCATTACCAAAATTTGGTAATCTACTCTTTGTTATATACCTAACAACTCATGTTAATTTCATCAAAATCCATTCATAACTTTTTGAGTTATGGCATCAAGAAAAATNAAATTAGGAAGTAAATAAAAGAAGAGGAGATTCCGCACCGGCCTAGAGGCATTAGGCAAACGTGTAGGTTATTGCGTGAATTTTTCACGCACGGGTCCACTAGTATTTCAAGAAAGCAAGCTCTGCAGTATTGCTGTATCCCCTTCAATCATAAATTTTTCAATTGGCTATCATCGCAGATAAATCATCCAGCACAGCTCAGTGTGCATTACAAATTAAATATTACTACACCATTCTCTTATTCACTTGATGTAGTGTCCGCTATTACCTCAATTCTCTAGAGATGTCGCTGTACGCTATCTAGTAGCTGCTTTCCACATTGCGATAGACTTGAAACCGAATACAGTCTTATCAGTATAGGTGAATTCAAATCTCCTTTCCTAAAATGACCTCATCATATGAGATTCTGATGAAACAGGTAGCTTCATTTTGTGCTAAAACCGTTCATACACAATGTGTGAGAGACAAGAAACCCTCTCTTAACTTTAAGTAATAGAACAACTTTCGTTTATGCAGATGATTTTTTTTTTTTTTGCCAAAAGAGAAAGACAACACTTTCGACCTCCTCTTTGTACAGAATACCCAATTTATGAAGACTATGAAGACCTAGGTTACAGTTTGGCCTGATCACAAACTCATTGATATCACCACCCGGTTCTTTAGCTATGAAGCGAGTGACTCGAAGAATAATAAACGAAATAACATATAGATTTCGCGATTTAAACGCCTTCAATAAAAATTGGGAAGGTTTGAACGATGAGCTGCAGTCTGTGAACTCGGACACTCCTGAATGACTCTTCTCAAATGGAAACAATGAACGAAATTTTTGAAAGAGTTCCGTTGTAAAAGTGCGCAAAGTACCTCCCGCCGACTAGGATGAAATGCCATAAAAATTGCCACCATAAATTTCGCAAAGGCTTACTGAAGAAAAGAGCAATATTGATCAAATGCCATAAGTCAACGTATGTATCGCAGCGGCGAACTGAGTGCCATCGAAAACTGGAAGAGACCAAACAATTCTAGATTTTCTCCGTTTCAAGTAGATTACTTTATCATTTTTTTAGGATTCTGTGCCTGGCGAGTTCTACAGTGTTATATGTAGTATTCAAACTTAATTTTGCGCTCGAAATACTACACTAGGGTAAGATGTTTTCTTTTCGCTCCACTTTACCCCCAAGCTACGCCACTGGCAACTTCTCACTCCCCCTCCTCCTCCTACCCCCCCCCCCCCCCCNCCCCCCCCCCCACTGATGATGCTTTTAGAACTTCAGACATAACCGACAGACGCCATGAAATTTATCACGGAAAAACTAGGTAGCTTTCGGAGCTTATAAGGAGAGGGGAACGGATGATACAAGACCGAGAGCTAGAGGGGGTTATTGAATAAGAAATTCGGGGTAATTTTTCCCGCCTTTTCCTTGTAGTTAACTTTTTTTAGTTGTATCTGACTCTTCTTTGCGGATTTTTTTTTTTTTTACTTTGTTTTGCAGAAATATGGCGGGCTTTGCTTTGCATGATTGATGATTTCAAATACACAAAGAAATTTCCCGGCCGCCTCAGCTGATAATGTTGTAATATAGTTTCTGTAGCGGCCACAAACTCTGTTAGAGTCTAATGTCAAGATTGACGTAATTCTTAAGACAATAATGAAGATTTTTTCCTTGCAAGTATCTCCGGCACCTCAAGAGTAGAAATGAATTTTTCTCTAAAAATAATCGAGTTAATGGGAAGTTCAAATCAGAAATTTAGTTTAATGATGGCGGCTTTGACGGATAAAGTCCAAATGCATGGACGGACAAATAGGTCGCGGAAGTACCTATTTTAGAAAAGGGTCGTTCCAGTAGCACGCGCCACTGCTGTACTATCATAATATGATTCTCATATGTACATCCAGCTCATCCTTAACCATGGAGTGACCCCGAATTATAATATAAAAAAATCGCTCTAATAGTTGCCTGCAGGTTCATATTTTTCTGCCATTACCCCGGCATTCCCACTATGGAAAATAATTATGTAGTGCATGTGGAATACCGTGGCTATGCGATCACTGCACGTACAATGACCACCCGGTCGCAATTAGTGGGAAACTTTACAGCTATGCAATTATTGTCACGTTATCGTCACAAACACATATAGGCGTGTACCACCAACATGGAGGTTATGTTTTTGTCGAGTTTGAATTTTTTTCTGTCTGCCTGTCACATGCAAAAACGACTAAAAAAAGTTATTGACGCGTGTTTATAAAATTTACAGGTATGTTAGGAGGAATAGATGATTAACTTTTGGTTATGATTGTTTATCTGCTTTTTTTTCTTGGCATATAGCTCAAAAAGTCACGGAGGGATCATTATGAAATTTCCAGGAATTGTTGAGGTTCTTACTAGAAGGAAATGATAAATTTTACATTGATCTGTTCTTTCGTTTGTGTGTCTGACTAATGTTTGACAGACTATATTCAAAAAGTTGCGGACGGATCTTCAAAACAATTTAAGAAGCTGTTATTGCTGTCAAGGGATGCAAATGACCACATTGTGGTGATGATAAAAAAAGGAAATCCTAGTTTTTGGACCAATTTAAATTTTTCATCAGTATTTCCTTGCTCGGTGGAGGCATGCGCTCTCAGAGTACTCTAATATGGATTGAGATAGACTAATCAGATTAGCTTTAACTTCAGATCGAGCACTGTAGAGTACACACACCTAAAAACCTGGCTACGCGAATGAATAAAATCACTTATACCTACTAGGCCAAGAGCCGGACAAGTTAAAGCTAAAAGGACTATATTATTTTGAACTAGGTGACCGCATCGAGTATACCCCATGCTAGTCTCAACGTCCCCGGTCATGATTTTTTATTATTCTAAAAATCCTCATCACCAGCTACTGCCTGGCCCACACTATGGAAGCACACATAGAACTCAATGACTGGAGGTTCATCGGTCTATTAGTTACAGACTTTCACTGCGCGTCGGGACAACGTTCAAGCGGAACTTCCGAGCAAAAGTTGAGCGTGCTATTGCATAGTGTGCCTCCGGAATAGCAGCACACACTGAAACACACACACATATCTGCATCTGCGCTCGAGCAAATCGCCACAGAATACATCACACCGAAAAGTAGGTCGCTCTCTTCTGTTTCTAAGAGATGCTTGCAGAGTGCAGTCTGAATGAACTCCGAATTTTTTTAAAGGCGAATATTAACTTTATGGGCTTGCGAAGAGGCGCAATTGGAGATCTGCAGCTCCAACAAGAGGCAGTGAGGTTAGCTTACTGTTGGTTGAGTTAAAGAGGCTATTTTCAGGGGGGTTATATTAATATATTATGGATAAATTATATGAAGCCAGGCCATGCCAATCGAGGGTTTTGTTAGGCCTAGGATTATGTAGGATTAGGGTTATACCTAGGATTATCTTGGTAGTTCTCCGGACCAGGGCCAGGTGACGTTACGTACGCCGCCCATCTATCATGTACAAAAGTGATGCTCGGGATTTTTATTATAAGCAATGCTTAGTTAATACAGCTTTATTTACAACAGGCTATTCGAAAGTGAGTTTGACCTATCATACAGAGGTAAATTATGCATGGGGATAAAAACTGTATTTTTTCCCGGTAAATTTATTAATCTCCTCCAAAAATATTTTATTTTTTGTAAATGGAGTTGACTGTTTGTTGTTATGAAGGAACTGCATGCTTCTATACAAACATCTTTCTTTTATTCCCTTGCATTCATTATAAAAGAATTTTTTTTATCCTCCAGCTTCGCTTTTCTCACCAAGATTGTTTTCTGTTAAAATTAGTCAGTGTTTCGTTTTTTGAAAAAAGACAACGAGATCAGATTGGATAGTCGGTCGCTATTTAAGATATCACTCGCGAGTAATCAGTACCAATTACAAGTTAGCAAAGGGTGCATACAGTTTCTAACAGTTCCAACACAGTATGCTCTATGTTATTAGCAACAATGCGTTGTATCTCAAAAACCATTCATTGACCTTATATGAAGTACAGTGCATTAAAAGTTGAATGAAAATGCTGTCCCCACGAGAAACCGATATTTAATTAGTTCATTGAGAGCTGCGTTTCCTCTTCATAGCACACTATATAACAATACACAGTTTGTTGGTTGCTGCTCGATTGCTGCGCTGGCCTCTCTGTTCCTCTCTCCAGTGTAAAGTGAGAGAAAATTTCTCTGTTGAAGAGTTAAAGAGCCGCGGCCTAGACAATGTTTTTTTAGCGATACTCTGAAGAAGACTGAATCGCTTTCAAGGGGTAGCTTAGATAATAGATTGTTCTTTATTCCCACTACGAATATGTTATATACATATTTTTCCAAAACTCTTACTGCACAAGTTAAGCAGAACACCGACGAAGGAACAGTAAATAGATATTCCTGAGAGCAGAGCTGCTAAGAACAGCAGGGGATTGGAGGCTTTGTTGAAGTATTTACTTTTTCTTATCTTCACTTTAAGGACTGCATGTACGCGCCACTGTTAAGAAAATACTACCGAGTCAAAGGCGCTTTCAACCCGACAACTCGCTTATTATCAAGCATCTTTGTAGATTTCAATAAACAATTTTCTCAGCAGCTGGCGTTCATCCGAATTAAATGAGTATTTTTTTCTAGCCCAGACTGGCTACAGAGTTGTTTTGTACATGGCTTCACTGACCTGACCATCGTTGTCCAAGCGAAGAGTCAAGAGCTTGGATAGATCAAATAATTTAAGGGCAGAAATTGCCAACAAAGTCCTTGAAATATTTTTGAGTTTCAGTATGCGATAATCTGATATTACCTTATATTTACCGATCACTGTGCACTCGTAGACATTCGGTAAAAGCGTTTGATTTTTAATTAGAAATTAGAAACGTTAATCCAGTTTTTTGATGGCACGTTGATAACGCATTGAAAGCTAGCTAGGCCTGTCGAGTCGCGGTGGAGCTTACATACATCCAATGTACTAAGTTGAGCCTTGATAATTATCCGGAGCCTTAGCACTGCAAGCAGCCTAGGTCGTTGAGTCATTTCCGTCGAGAGGCTCAAATTATCAAACTAGAATACGCAGCTGTTCATGCCGGCAACTACAGTGCCAGAATTTGGGAATCGATTGATGATCTTTTTAAACATTCAGGCTTGCGCGCACTGCTCTTACGTTCTTAGTTTTAATTCAGTACAAAAATAGCAGTCAGGATGCCTTCCTGCAGTAAATCGTAAGCATGTTTTAGTCTTCCTGCACCTCGCCCCTGGGCTGCAGTGCGTACACCAGCAGCTGTGATCAGACACACAGATATGCAAATGAGTGGTTCCATCAACGAGACTGCACGCAGAGCAGGGCGGGCATTGAGCCAAGAGACAAAAATGGGCCCTATACGTGGAACACAGACCGCACCCAAACGCACTGGCTACTTTCAAACTTCTTCCTCGTCTATTTCAATTACGACTTTTCGCCAAGTACATCCAAGAAGATTTCAAACTTTCCTTCTCGTTTATTCTGAGTACGATTCTCGCTGAGTATACCCAAGATCATTTCACGCTTTTCCTTTTTTTTTTCAACTACAACTTCTCACCGAGCATACCCAATAAAATTTTAAGTTTCATCCGATATATCAAAAATATTTGGATTGTTTTATTTGTGACTCAACTATAACAGAGTTTTTCTTGATAACCCAAAAAAGGCTTATGTTGCTATGGGCTATTCAGTTACTAACCCACGTACTATAATAACGTCAGTAAGGAATTGGTCTTTAAAGCTTAGTTTTTTATTATGAAATACAATTTCAATACTTTGTGCTGTAGAAATCACCATGTCTACATTGTTACGAACGAGTTATAGTAAAGTGGATACTGGAATGTCTAGCCCAGAGTATCAGCCTATAACGTGTCTGTGTCCGAGGCGAGCGGGCAAGTAATGCCGCTAAAGTGTCTCACCGGGCACAGTAGCTCCCCGACACTTGAGGTGAGAGGTCGTGCTGTGCTCAAGTTGTTGCTTGTTTCTTTGTATGAGTAAGGCTCAGGAGCAGCGGTCTATGAATGGTCGCACAAACCCTAGGAGTATGACTGAGAGAGAGCGTTGGCATTTTATTTAGGCTCAAAATACACTCGTAGAAATGATTATTACCTAGTTGAGTAAACTCTAATATCTCAAATTACTGTAGTTGTTAGAAAAATAGAACGGTATACGCCACCTCCCCACGAAAGTTTTTCATAATCACAGTTTATATAAGCTGCATAACTTATATCTGTTATTAACTGATCACATGAGAAGTGATGTCAATAAAAGCCATCGTGAAGTTATTTACTTTTTCGTGTGTTTGCAGCACACAAAGGTAAATGTAAAGCCAGCTTGACCGCACTCCCTATTGGAAGACTCACACGCACTGGATCGTGCTGCAGATACAAGTAAACCAACTGTTTCCTGAGGAGTGGACTGCTGCAGCCGACCACATATTGTTAAGAGCTATGACACCATCAACGGGAAGCTCTTATACAACAATCAGCTCCCTACCCTCCCATGCACTACTGGGAAAAGTCAGTGCCTCACGGCAGAAGTGCCGATACAAAATGCTAAGTCAACGCGTCAAGCGCTGCAAAAGCTCTCTTGCTGGGTTGGCATTCGAACCTGCAATGTCCAATGTCATGAGCTCTGCACTCTAGCCTGCTGCTACCGCAGGTTTAAATTTACATAACATAACATAAAATCTTAAAGGAAGCCTTCCGAATTTTTTAAATGATACTTCTTGCTAATAGACATATTCCGTCCCATTTTCCAACAATGCAGTGCCCCGTTCAGATACCATTCAGTAAACTATTTCGTATGTTAAGAAGTCCACGACGAGTTAAGCCGGGTTCACACTATGGTCTTCTGTTCCTCTATGCTGTACAAAAGTCTAAATGGTTTGTCGTTTTCTTATAAAAATAGAAGCGCCTACAGCTTTTTAAGTTTTAATTCGCTGTAAATTTGAAGAGATATTGGAAACTCTATTATTATTATAGGAACATTTTGCTAAACCAACCTACTTGTTGGTTAACATTATAATAACTATTTGGGTGAAGGCACAGTCGTGGTTGCAGGGACGGAACAGAACTTATAATAGGACATTTTGTGCTGCGTGTGAAGAACAAAACCATGATGTGAACCCGTCTTTTTACCATGCGTACGTGGTTCATAACACAGCGACGTCGTTTTCGGGTTGGAGTCGCCATACGAGTACCGTACATTACCCGTCCATCAATAAGTGCGGTGAGTTTCATTTCTAAAAGTATCAAGCAGTCGTCAGGCATGGCTGCAAGTTATAGCCTACACCCCACTTTCGTTTACTGGTTGTACTCACCAGCTTCATATTCATCGATTTATAAGAACTGCAGTTTCACTGTTACTAGACTAAATTGCCCATAGGCATGACTACATGTTATGGCACACACACACCCATTTTCAATCATTACTTGGACTCACCAGCAGCATACTCTCCTCAATTCATAAGAACTGCATTTTCACCATCAATAGACCAAATTGCCCATAGGCATAACTGCATGTTATGGTCCAAACCACACCTCCGTTCTTTGGATGCGCACGCGATGCCACTTCACACTGCCTACACGTGAGACAGACAGAGCAGAGGGAGAGATAGCAATAGGCCGGGACCGGTTCGGCGCAAATCAATCACAAACCTGTCCTATACAAAAGCTGATCTTGTTACCCACACGCTGGCAACTCGCCGGCCAGGCCGCCTTTTCCAACCCTTGTTTCCTGGTATTGTGTGATCATGAAAAAAATCTGTTATCTGGGGATCTTCATCCCAACGAGAGAAAATATACTATATATTTTCAAAGAAAAAAGAACTTTGTTTCTTCGTTGCACTTCATCGAATATCTTAAGATCTATAAAAGAATTCATCTACTATTATTTTCCCTGATGATTCGAATACCTGTCTTTGACTTTCCAATGTTAAGGAAAAATTAACATTGCATCTTAAAGTTAGTCTTCTGTTTCCGTAGAATAAAATATGGCCGAAGATTAAGAAGTTAATTAAACTGAAATATGTACCAGTTGCACAAAACAACACTGACTGTCATTGATCTAAAGATAGTAAATACCGGTATTATTTTTTTAACGTAGATAATATTCACTACCAGGTAAATGAAGACTTAGTAAGTACCCACTTCTATTATTCAGAGCAGCAGTAAAATAATACTGTGCAAAGGAAAGACGCCCCCCAGCCAGTGAATCATTTAGTTTGTTCGTCAAGTTCCACCTTCTAGTGCTACTTATAACATTTATCTGTTAGTTTATTCATAATTCATATTTTCAACTATAGGTATTAAAAAAATGAATGTCTGTCTTCTGTTGTGCTAGGATTGTCTGGTTCAGTTGTGCTGGGCTGGTCTGGTCCAGGAGTGCTAGGCTGGTCTGGCTCAGTTGTGCTGGGCTGGTCTGGTTCAGTTGTACTGGGCTGGTCTGGTTCAGTGGTGCTGGGCTGGTATTGTCCAGTAGTGCTAGGCTGGTTCTGGTTCAGTTGTGCTGGGCTGGTCTGGTTCAGTTGTGCTGGGCTGGTCTGGTTCAGTTGTGCTGGGCTGGTCTGGTTCAGTTGTGCTGGGCTGGTCTGGTTCAGTTGTGCTAGGCTGGTCTGGTTTAGTTGTGCTGGGCTGGTCTGTTTCAGTTGTGCTGGGCTGGTCTGGTTCAGTTGTGCTGGGCTGGTCTGGTCCAGTAGTGCTAGGCTGGTCTGGTTTAGTTGTGCTGGGCTGGTCTGTTTCAGTTGTACTGGGCTGGTCTGGTTCAGTTGTGCTGGGCTGGTCTGGTTTAGTTGTTCTGGGCTGGTTTGGTTCAGTCGCGCTGGGCTGGTCTGGTTCAGTTGTGCTGGGCTGGTCTGGTTCAGTCAGTAAAAAGATTTGAAAGCACGAAAGCTGATTCACCAACCTTTTTCAGCAGGCACATAATTCTACTGCCACCGTGTGAGAAGCAAACCAATCCTGGATAAAGTTAGTGCTTTCAATAGTTCCATAGAAATAATTGAGAGCGAGATACGGCTATAGTCTATTCAGTAACTATTTGGTCACACTGCTTATGTTCTCCTCCATGCCGGGAATTAAACACATGCAGCACGTATTTAGTTACCATTAATTCAAGACTAAAGGGAGCTTTTAATTTATTATTGATGTAATAGCAAAATCACTGCCAGTGTAGTGTTCTGTAGATGGTGCGAGTAACCGTGTTTCTGATAGTATATTATTAGAGTAAATATATCGTAGCCAGAAATAGCTCTCTGGGTGACTGATGTAACGGTGACTGATGTAACTGAAAGCAAGCATATACTGTATGTGCAAGCATTATACAGATTCATGAATAAGTGTAGTAGCAACCGACTTGGTGTACTTAATCAACAAAAATTCTTACAGTTACAAAACAAATCCCGTTCATTGCGGTCAGAATAATCAACAATAAACGCACGGCACAGTTGATAATTTTATGTCAGCACGCAGAACACTGCTTAGTGACATTCTCATGTCAGCATGCCATTTACCGCACTACACAGTACAACATTTTCATCTCAGCATCTCATGCAACGTGCTTAGTGACAGTTTCCTCTCAGCCCAACACAGTGACTTGTGCAGTGACTGCGCACTGCCGCTGCTCCATTGACAGCATCATCAGATACCGTGAGGCGGCATATGCCAGGCTTTGGACTACCTGACCAGATTGTCCAGACGTCCAGTCGGAGGATAGTTTACAGATGGCTTTCGCGTAACCACCTAATATTCGCCGAATATCCTGCATCCGCCGCTGTGTAATTGAGACCTCGTACGCTTTTTAGACACACTTACTTCAGGCCTTATTGTTATAGTGCCTGTTCTGAGCAACCACGAGAGAGTCAGTGGAGCATTGTTACCAAGCCGTGAATCAAGATACAGATTATAAAGTGAATGTCTCCGTACTGAGTTGCAAAACAGTGAATGAAGGTAGAGGTAGTGAAATTGGTGTCTAAAATAAGCACCGTGAATTGTCTCATAGCTACTGCTGACTATGCCGTGTTGACGAGGTAGAGGAGTCACTTCCCCAAATTATACAACTGGTAAAGTAAGTTAAATCCATCAAATATGATTCTAAAAAAAATCTAAATCATTCTGTGTTCTACGTGAAAATATGTGAGTTTCTCAGTCAGGCATACACGTTCGAATTCAAGTTCTGATAATTAAGCGTCGATAAGAATATTGGCGATAACTACTCGAAAGTACGCGTTATATAGAGCAGTCGATAAACAAAACTTTCTAGTCTTACTCCAGAATCAAAGTAACAGCTCTTTACTTGCATTTGTTTTAGCTGTAATATTCATAACTCAACTTACATGCATTTTTTAATACATAACATATAAATTTGTACTAGCAGCTGAAGGACCGAGTCCGTATATTCATAAGCTGCCGATATATTTACAGGTTTCCCTAATTATAACAACATCCGAAATTCGTTTTATGCTACCACTAAATGGGAGAAAAAAATACAACTAACTTAGGATCTTACACCTCATACATTTTAACCACTTGACCCCTGTAGGATTTCAATCCTTCGTAAAGGATGTGGCAAGTAATTCAATTCAATCCTTCGTAAAGGATGTGGCAAGTAATTCAATTCAATCCTTCGTAAAGGATGTGGCAAGTAACTCAATTCCTACAAGAAACCGACATTTTTGTTTTGTCCTGATTGGGTTAACTGAAATCCACTTATGGAACAGAGTACAGGGAAACTGTTCCGTGTAGAATCGTTCTCACAAGAAGCGTTAAGTGGATAATCAAAATCAAATGCTATGGTGTACACCAAGTCCTTCGCAAGCAATTTCGGGCAAGAGTGTTGTAGAGTTATATAAACTGTCCTCAAAATTTGAATACTTACTCGATTTGGATGGACGTCATTATCAACAGCAGACTATCATTTTCCTCCTTTTTGAATCCTAGTATTGAAAACTCACATGCTTTCTTTCTACCATTATGATTTCTCTTCTAAAACAGATTGCATATTTCCGCCAGTTACCTGTCCTCTTACTTCATCTCCGCACTTTAATCCTGTGCTCTTATATCCTTGCGTCTTCACTTCCCTTCTTCCACCTTCTCTTTCGGGCGCCATTTTGCATTTATATTCAGTTGAGTTTTACTGGACATTTTGTTGCCATGGGGAGTTTTAAATCCCGAGGATCGCCTACATAAGTTGTGCAATTTACATACAAATCTCTTTAACTGCCGCGGCCGCTCCAACGATCTCCAAAAAATGCTTTACAAAAGAGGGTTCCGTGAGACCAGGCGCCTTATGTAGCAGCCTCGTCGGCACAATAAATATAGTCGCGCTGAATTGCTAAATATTTCGGGTAAAAACTCCGAGCTTCAGAAGAAGCCGCTGCTTGAAGGCCACTTCTCAGCAACATACTGCCTATTCGAATAGAATTAATCGTTGCTTCTGCAACAAAAAGATGGCGCAAAAAAGCACCAAACGAGGGTGGCAGGAGAGCGTAAAGTTATTTTTCACCAATAAACAAATACGTGACGAGCAGCGTTAGCTTGTGTGGATGATGGAGTCTCGAGGAGTTGAAATTGCCCAGTTTTATGGATAACTCCTTTGTGAAAAAATCCTTAGGGCTTCAGCGCCTCCGAAACAACGCGAAGTTATGAGAGAGTTGATCGTTGAACAGTTTTGTTCCAAGTTAGAACTAGTCTTTCTTTTGGAAATTATTGCTGAACTGGGGGTTATGAGTGCTTATTTTTCTTGAGCAGAGGGCAGCTCAAGAGTTCGCCTCTGTGCAGAAACTCTCAACGCAACCTTTTGGACGCCAGTGTAACTATTGTCTGTGAAAGTCTAGTCTGTGTATCCATGACGGCCCTGCAGTGGCCACTAAAGTGAGGGTGAATCTCTATTGCATACCAGTCTATTTGTAAGTTTTTAATGACTGAATTAATTGAAAAAGGTTACTGATGAGAAAGTTTAATTTAACGTTAGTATAGCAGCGTCAAACTTATGGAAAACCTACAATTCCATTACTGAATATTTGTAATTTATAAACGAATCAATTAGTAAAAGGTTGTTAAAAAGAGAAAGTTTAGCCTGATGTCAGAATAGCCATATCCCTTTACTGGAAGACCTACAAATATCGTGCAGCATTGTTCCAACAAGGATATTTGAAATTCTTAGGGGAATCAATTGGAGAACGGTTACTGAAATTACCAAGTTTAGGGTAATGCCAGTAGCGGTGCCCAGTTTATGGAAGAGCTACAAATATCGCGATACGGAGCTAGCTGTGCAGTACTCCACGCCAATAGCCTAGAGCCTCTTTTATTGCGTAATTATCCTGCTGATAGTATATTGGCTGCAGGATTTATCTTGGAGCAGCCGAAAATCATCAAAATTATGTCGATCGTCCGCACTTCATGTGCTCTGTGAACATGTGCAGGATCTTGTCAGCATGGGATCAAAAGTCTTTGAGGCAGATCCTAATGTTACTTTTCAAACCTTCACTGCCCCTGACAGGAATCTCGCTGGGGCATGCAAAGTAATGCTACTCCTACGAGACAAAAATATTGATTCCTATTAAGAGTAAACCCAGGCCAACGTGATAACTTTTTCTAAATTTTATTCTCGGTTGAACTTTGACAGGGCAATATTATGCCATCCCACGTTATAAAATACAATTTTTAAACCTATATACGTGCAAAGTCTTGTATTTCTGTCCTTTCAATAGCCTATTGCACTGTTAATATGTTTTTCTCATAGTTCAGGGATACGTACGAACTTCTACTGCTTTATGATTTAGAAATTACGAGCATGATGTGGTGATGAAAATTTCAAGGTAGTGTTGTACTATAATTAATTGTATATCATGAGCAATGCATCGTCATAATGAGGTGTCCATGAACTTTCTCGGTAATTTAGAGCAATTTCTTTAACAAATTGTAAAAGCAGTGAATGGATATCCGATATTTTTCAGAAGATACTTTCTTAAAACCATTTTCATAAAAACATTGCGCACTGTATACTCTGTATTAGTTTCAATTGCAGTCATTACAGATTTATAAAAAAGAATAATTCAAGCGGTAGTGCATATAACAGTATCAGAAACTGTGATAATTAGGAGATAAATCGAATGGAATGCAAGAAAAATAAAATAAATTGTGCCTGTCGCTGCCCTTCGTCCACCAATTATAAGTAACTTCAAAAAATTCGCTCAGATCATGAAACTCATTAAAGCATAAATTTAAGTAACCTCAGCATCGTCAATGTTTAAGTTTATCAGCAGACAAAGAAATCCCGACACTGTTGGCTGTTGGTGCGTTGAACAAGGCAATTGCTTTATTCTGGAGGTAGAACCCTGAATATTTTCTATCTAAAATACTGTAGCTGATATTTTTTCCCCAGTAATGATAATAATAATAATAATGTTTACTTCTCAATAAACACTAAGGTGTTTCTGAGAAAGCGAAAACAAAAACAGTATTTCAACATGCAAGTTGAGAACTATCTTCTAGCAGTGCGTGCAATTAACCAGCAGCCGTAAGTGCTATATGAAGATCATAATATAATTTCTTCAACAGCATTCCAGTCAATTGTACTGCAACAATGCAAAAGCTGTGCTAGCACTAGAGGAAGCCGAAATTTCAAAGATCTTAGCACGCTAGCAAGGAAACAAAGTTTTGCTAAGCAGCGGGAATCATGTGCGGTGCAAAACTTGCCCCGAAAATATTCCAAGGTTCATTCAAGAGACTGAAGTCAGGCATAATGGGGAAGAAAGTTTAGCTCAGCAGTGGATAGTGAGAAGTCCGTAGTATTGAAACTTTGTATTGATTAGCGCGCTGGGGAAAAGGTAATGAGTGGTGGTGAAG
>LQNS02278097.1:12654740-12665245 GCA_001587735.2 Parhyale hawaiensis
TGCTGTGAATCAGGCATAGCGACACTATCGTCACCAAAGGCGTGTTCTGGGGCATATCATATGCTGTAAATCAGGCATAGCGACGCTATCGTCACCAAAGTGATTGGATTTCGATAATATTGCTTGAAAAATCTAGGATCAAGGAGTTTTTCCTTATTATAGGGCTAGATTGCAACCAACAATTACTGAGCATCAAAGAAGAATAGCTTGCATTTTTTCTTTTGCGGTGATGCTAGATTAGGCAAGTGAGCTATAGTAATACCTGGAGTACTTTCACGTACAAAAAGCGCGTCTTTTCCATCGATCGTTTTCAATGTTTTGCATTACGGAAAGTCACTAATCCGTCAAAATAGCTCATCTGGGTGCTGATTATAAAGAAATGTCTTCCCACCCCAAGATGGACTGCTCGGTCACGTCACATAAACTATGTCAATTAGCTATCTCTCGCTTTCCACTGCCACATTATAATGGAAAGCATTTTCAGTATCTTTGGACTGAACATCACGGTGCATTTTTTTTCTTCTAAATAATATGTTTTGTTTTTGCCCAATGAATTTGATCATTATAGATATACATACAGTGGTACTACATTATTAATTAGAAGATAATGATATCAATTTTGTAAAACCTTCTCGCTCAGAGTTCAGTTTAGTATACTAAATTGAAGAGAAAAGTAACATAAATTATGCTTTAGATGCTTGACAAGCACTGCTCGTCTTTGTAGTTATTATTTGGTTTTAGCATTTTTATTAATGAATCTGTCAGTTCTCGATAAATATCGTAATTTAGATTTTTTCAGCTTCTTTTGCAATTGTCATCAGCACGAAAGTTATAAAATGTGCTGGTTTAGCTCGTTTTACCTCACTACCGTCCCGATTGTTGCCCTGATGTGATGACTTTTAATTATAATAACCTAACTGTTGGCTAATTCGGTCACTATACTGAAAGTTTGAAAAATTCCGTTTCTTGGCTAATGTCGCCATGACAGTGTTTGTCGTATTTATTCTCTTAGCGAATTTTTGCTACTCTTTTCCCTCACCCAGAGCTCTACTGTATATTGCAGTGATAGCAGTCACGCGTACTGCGCTGTGCTGCAGTGGTGGCAGTCACGCGTACTGCGCTGTGCTGCAGTGGTGGCAGTCACGCGTACTGCGTTGTGCTGCAGTGGTGGCAGTCACGCGTACTGCGCTGTGCTGCAGTGGTGGCAGTCACGCGTACTGCGCTGTGCTGCAGTGGTGGCAGTCACGCGTACTGCGCTGTGCTGCAGTGGTGGCAGTCACGCGTACTGCGCTGTGCTGCAGTAATCGATCAACTGAACAAAAATGAGATCACAAACCATTAAGCAATGCCGTCCGTATCGAGCTGGTAATTTCGTTCAGACATTTTTAACGTTGTTAACGTTGTTGGTAATTCGTCGCGGCCCGTTTTAACGTGTTAACGTAAAATCTTTTTAGACAAGTCGCGCGAGTGTGCATCGCGTCAGAGAGGGTCGGAGTCTCGAGCATGATGCACAAGCGCGGTCCAGCACTGATGTCTCGTACGAGATAGAATTTACGAGTGATGCGAGCTGCGATAAGCGCGAAATGGTGCGGGGGGGGGGAGGGGTTAATGGAAATTGATTGTGGAAATTGTCCATTTTAACTCTTTAACGAAACGTGCTAACCAGAGTACACCCATCCAGCTGAACGCATCCGAATACACCCATCCAGCTGAACGCATCCGAGTACATCCGTCCAGCCGAAAGAACCCGAGTTGATGTAACCATCCATGCAGTGTAACTAACTGGAGTACATTCATCCATGGACTCACCCTAGTAAATACCTCCAGCAGAACTACCCTACAATATCTAACCAGCAGGTTCCGATACACAGGATAATGAAAAATCTTGTTAAAGAAATAATTCGTGATAAGTAAAACTGAAGAAAAGAAGTAGAGCAACAAACTGCGTTTATTGTAGTCTCTAGAGTGAAATAAATTCATGGATGGATAAGATACAGTGACTTGAATGTTTGTGCCCGGGGGGCTATGACCGTTCGAGAGGGGCCTCATGAAGTACCTGTCAGTGGGTCGTTGCGTAAATTTATGTCATACTACGACTTGTGGATTTCTGAGAGATTTGTAATACCAAACTATTATAAACTCTTCAGCTGACCCCTTTTGAGAGAAAGAAGTTTGCTTCAAGAATGAAAAAAAATTGAGGCGCACGACTGCACTTTGCTAAAGTATCCTGCCTTATCCTACAATGTGAGGGCGTATGTTCATGTCCGTTCAAAAATATGCAGATAATCGTGAACTAAATTTTCATTTGGTAACTATGTTTAGCAAAGTTAAAATGTCCAGAGCTGAGTAACGTTCAAAACTTTATTTATAAACACGGAAATTATACTCTGCATACGACACATAATTTAGATAAAAATTACACGGAAAGAGTATGACATTTGGTAGCACCAAAAGGCTTAAAACTTATTTAGATAACTGGTGAGAGACGGACCTGTTGGCCTAATCCCAGAGATCAGCCGAGACTGACACCCCGGCCCTGTATGACTATAATCATACAAGGCCGGAGTATTAGCACACTATAGCAGTCAATGTGTACTTTGGAAAATAATTTCTGACAAGTAAAAAGTAAGCGCCTGCTGCAGCAGGAACATCTGCTGCTGTTACTGACAGCCAGTCAATTTTTTTTTTGATAGTTGAAGAGAATCTTTGGCATCTGTAGCCCGTGAACTAAATTTTACCATTCATTGTGGAAACAAGAAGCTTTTGGTCTGGAGAGAAATTCCGCCCTGCATATTAAGAACGCCTACGGAATACATGAATGTCTAAACAGAGCGTACGCGTTTATGTGGAAACCTTAGCCTAAAAAGAGCTATAGACGTAATTAAAATTTCTTTCTATATAGCTGCAGTGAAAAACATTTGTAAATATTCTCTATCCGTGAATCATGAGTCATAAAACTTTTGCTACCAACCAAGCAACATAAAAATTTGACGCAAGACCAACTGTCAACATAAACAGTATTGCAGTGTTAGATAATTTTTAGTATTTTAACGAAAGAGAAAATGCACTCATCAATCACGAAATGAGCGCACGTTCTTTCCTCTCACCCCCTTCAACACGAATAAAAAGAGCCTGAAAAAATCGCAGCGGAAAAAAAGGTCCTTGCAGTCTTTGCAGCAGCACTGGGTCATTGAAACTGTGATTTTTTTCAGGAAGTGTCATAATTTACAGAGTTTTTACAGCTGTCAAGTTTGGCTGTTTGTTTAGCCTTGGCGATCATTGCAGTGCAGCTGTTTGATCGCCTTCTCCCCGGTGTGTTTTTTTTCGAAAACTTGTTTTTTTTTGTGTTATGCACCGCCAACAAGTAATTTTCGATAATAAAATGCTTATTGGAACTTGAGACGAACGTATGAAAGAAGGAAGTAAACAAATTCTTTCTACTTTTGCTTTTTTATAATCTAACATTTTTTTGTTATACATAAACTAAAAACACGCAAATTTTTGAAGTACCTTAACCTACCTAGTATTTGTACTATATGAGATGAACGGATGAACCAAACAAACAAATTAGTAAGCAGTCATACAAATCAAAGTTTGCACTGTCCGGTGGCTGGCAAATGAAATCCAAAACTGTATCATCTTCCATCAATGCATTCTGCAGAATAGATATTTTAGCATGGTTTCAATATCTTTTTTGAAAAACGTTTTCACGCCTCCAAAAAGTGCATTGTATAGTGTGATGGCTAACTCAAACTCTTTTCGAGTATGGGAGTTATGATGATATTTTGCTTAATTAACTATCCTTGCGGGCAGAAAAAAAAAATTCATTAAAACGAGAGCGCTCAATATTTCTAACGCAATAGAAAAATACCTCACTGAAAAATCTTAGCGTAGAATTAGAATTTAAAAGGATGTAAGGTCGACTTGGACATCAACACAGCATAATAAACATTGTCGTGAGTTTATTTATTTATTTATGTATTTATCTGTAGGTATCTTTCATGTCACGCTTTTAACGAAATAGATAGGCGAAAAATATGCCAGACTGCAGATTTTATAAATCGATGACAAGGTTGTGGAAGATGGTGAAGGCTGATCATTATCCCTTTCTCTGAAGACACGTCTTGCTTAAAGCTCTTCTTGAAATCGGAGCAATATGTATGCAGCTTCTAGAGTCCGATTTTGTAACTTTTTCTCTCAGGCCATGACGCGTAAATTCGGCAGATGACAAACGGAGCACTCACGAGATGATGATTCATCACGGATAGTGGACAACTATTTTTTCTAGCTTACCGTTTTTCTCTTCTTCTTCTACAGCAGTATTATCCCCGTTCAGAGGAGTTCGCTGAAGTGGATCTTGCAATTCCATGTATTTTTTGTCTATTACTATGTGTTCTCCAGTTCCTTATCACGCATATCATCCCTCACCCTGTCGTTCTCTGACGGTGCGAATTTTCATAGCCCAAAAATTTCAGCACTTCAGTGAAGCAGACATTTAAGTTCGCAAGACGGTATCTCGGCTACGGAGCGTACATGTATACAAGCTGGCTGGAGTTACATTAAAGTTTATTGTAGTGTTTTACTCGAGATTTACTTCTGCCTCTCATTATATTGAAGACGAACGTCTAATTTAGAAGGAAGATAGGGAACATGTACGGAGTACGAGACTACTGCAGTCTACGAATGGACAGAGACATGAATCGTCTATGAGACACAGTCAAGAAAGACTTGAAGTAGAAAGGTAACAGAAGTGAATGAAACCTGCTGATAAGCGTGATCAGGAAAATTGTAACGGCAAGTCATAGAAAAAAGGACCTAACGTTGACAGCATGACTATGGATCAATTAAGAAGATGATGCAATTCACAAAAGATTCCGCACCGGCCTATATTAATAAAAATATCGATTATTGCGTTTTCACGCGCGGGTCCACTAGTTACTGAATATTCTTCGTAGAACCTGCTTGTTCAATAGCTCATAGAGGGTCGGAGCGTAAGTCCCGGTGTCTCTATGGGTATGGGCCTGTTGGTCCGTCTACTGCCAGCTATCTAAGCTAATCGTCCTATTATCAAACAAATTTATCACATTTATTAAACTTGAACCATATTATACATCAAAGCTGAGCTCTAACACCCTACTTCACCAAGGGATTCAAAAACCTATTCACCAAATAAGTACTAAAATATAATACACTAAATTCCTTGCGCTCAGTCTGTATTTTCCATAATTGTTGTTTTTTGGGTTGGATTAGTTATCATTATTAATCATTTTGCAGCTCTTGCGTGCCCTGCCAAGTACATTTCATGCCACCAGCGCTTGCGCTAAAAGTTACAAAAAATGTACAAACCACACCAAATTTAGCCATATAAATATAAGTGTTGCTGAGTACAACAGACAAGAGGAGGGGCGATGGGCAAATAATACTAACAACAGTACAATGAAGACCAAGGAGTAATTAATTACATAATTCTATATATATTTATATATCATAAGTGAAACAGTAAAGTATGAAATGAGATTGGTCGATGCTCAAAATCTATTTAGGATAAAACTTGTAACAGAAAGTTGGACCTCCAGGGTGGGAAGGAGACCGTGATAGAAAAGTCTAGTGAAATGCTAACTTAAACTGCGTTGCCTTAAAGTTTCCCCGCACACCATATAAAAATTCATTACAGTCAGAATTCATCAATTTTTGCGAAAAATATGACTATCACTAGTGAACGAAGTGAGAGAAGTGATGATGTTTTCGTTAAGGATTTAAGAAGATTTAAGTATACGTATGAATATTTTTGTTTGTCTGTTCACCAAAAAAAGCAGAAGTTGAACAATGTTCATGATTTTTTTTAGGGAGTCAGGTGGGTAGACCTAGACGTAAAACATACCAAAACTGCAGAGTAAGCTGCCCATAAAAAAATAACGGTTTTGAAATTTGCCCCCACCGCAGGTGAAGGTCTTGCGCCACCAGGCGTTCTAGTTAGGACTGCGTCTGCTTGTTTTGCAGAAGTGGAATGAACGGCGATCACCTTTTGAAGTTTTAATTCAAATATTCAAAAATACCAAAGTAAAATCATGACTACTACGAGCAGCAACATTGATTACCGTCAATACAACTGTAGCATTGTCTTTTCTGACAATTAGATACACCAGAATTAAAGCAATAATTGCAATGCAATAATTAATATACCTACATTGAAATTCTCCAAATGTGTGTTACCTAATAGTTAAGCTCTTTTGTCTAACTTGGCCGGAATGTTTTTGTGGATGACGGTATGTGTTCAGTACAATAAGCAGTTTTACTATCCTAGCCATAAAATAAACTAGAGCACTCTAAGAGCGAATTTCTCCGCCAAGCAAGGCAACGGTCACGAAAAGTTAAAATTGGTTCTGAGACCATGATTTTTTTTATCAACACCAAAATCTAATCATGTGTGCCCTTCACCAGTGTTAACAGCTTCAGTAATTTTTTTTTCAACGTCCATTCATAATTTTATGAGTTATGCTGCTAACATATATACTGACAAACATTAGTCAGACTCGACACAAACGGACCAACCGATCATCACTAAAATTTATTCAATTGTGTCTTTTTACATTACCAACAACTCCTATAAATTTTCATAAAGATCCATTCACAATTTTTTTTAAGTATTATACTAACAAACACAAAATTAAAATCAGTGACAAACTAACGAACAAACAAGCAAACAGATCAACGCAAAAATTTGGTCATTTACTCTTCGTGATATACCTAACAACTCATATAAGTTTCATAAAACTTTTCCAGAGCTTCTTGAGTTATGGCATTGAGAAAACTAATTCATTCAAGGCAGACAAACAAACGGATTGACAGATCTTCACCATAAGTTAATCATCTGTTACTCCTAACATACCTAACAATCCCTGTAAAATTGGTCAAAATCCGTATATAATTTTTTTAGTTATCTTGGTGACAGACAGCCTAACATACAGACAAACATACAGACAGACAAATCCGATGAGAATATAACCTCCTTGGCGGAGTTAATAGACGTTCTAGACAAGTGAAAGTATATAAATACAATAATCGTTATAAAATTCAATTAGATTTCTTCAGTAATATTTAACGACATGGTCGCACTTGTAGGATTAACCCCCAAATTTTTAAAGAGTCATACTAATTACTTGTGACTAGATACGAGAATTAGTACAAGACAATAGCTACCAAAAAGCTTCATCACCTGATTGGGACAGAAATGTTGAAAATATGTTTGCCAGCACGAGAGC
Organism: Parhyale hawaiensis; assembly: GCA_001587735.2. NCBI lineage: Eukaryota > Metazoa > Arthropoda > Malacostraca > Amphipoda > Hyalidae > Parhyale > Parhyale hawaiensis. Next base: position 12,662,003 of record LQNS02278097.1, read on the forward strand.
GAAATCACTTTCTCTTCTTCCGCGTTATAGTACCTACTGATCCTCATTGCCTACCTCAGTTTTTTTAGCTTTAGTTCCTTTATTGTTGCACAGATTCATTTCTAGTCATAGTCTTGGATGAAAAAGGAGCAAAATTAATTAAAGACGTAGGCACAAATAATTAAACAAACTTAAAGTTCCGCTAGGTCTTCGAGACCATTTCCTATTTTTTTTCTTAACTTGCCAGATCAGTAAAATTCAATTAAACAACCTAACAGTGGATTGGAGTATTTTCTAAATCTTTGTTGTTGTCCAGTCACTTCTATTGAACGCATGATAGCTTGCAGTAACACACGTCCAGGATATACATGCCTGATACAAGAAATTTGAAAAAGTTTGCTCTGCAATTTCTACCACTGTATCTAAGAGTGAAATCGTGAAATAAGACGCCTACAATTATCATGAAACGATTTCAATCATGCCAATGCAAATAAATTATATGGGTTTATAGCATCATAACTTAGCGGCAGAATGTAAACGATGTTGTAATAAAATATTTAGAAATATTACATAAATCTGTACCATACGATTCAAATGATTACTAATTGTAAAAATAAGCCAAAATACTTTTTTTTAGTTTTCCTTAACTACGACTATCCTTATTTGCGATTTATTATTTTTATTTGTAGTAGTTGTTTTGACTAGAGATAGGTAGTTACCTAGTTACCTCACCGAAAAAAAAAATATGATGCTGCTGGGGTTCTTTCAGCAATATTCTCGTATGCTTCACGGTGCAATTTCAAGTTTGAAGACAGTTTTTGTCTATCAGCTTCGGTGTTATGCCATCACATATTGTGTTTCTTCAGTGTTATTCTTGCAGTAATGTTTTAGTGTTATGCTATTCATAAGAGAATGTCAGTATGGAATAAAATTAATAAAAGCAAAACCTATGTGCTAGGCAAGTATTAGCGGAAGATTTATGATCTGTATGAACATATCAATCCATGAGTCAACTTTAATAAATACAAATAAGAAGATGGTACAATAAGTCTATGAAAGTCATTGTTTCTTCTTTCCGAGCCAGGAGCTCGTTATTAGAGGAGAGGTGCCTTGGATTTTTATTATTTGCAGGATCAATTTCTCGAGGTTTAGAATTTACACGACCTCAAGAATGATGCTGAAAGAATTTCTCAAAGACTTGAATGACTTGTGTAATATTTTCTCGGGTAAGCAGGTAAGCGTAAAGCAGCATAGCCTAAAAAGATGTACAAATAATTTTATACTCCCGTCAAACGAAATTTTTTTTCAGCAGAAAACGTGCTGCAAAGTGCTACCAACTTGTTAGAGATATACCAGCTGGTGTACTTAAAAGAAAAAAATGGAAACTTGCGACAGAAAGATCGGAACGCACTCAGAGATATTAGCCCATAGATTAATGCCGATCTGATTCACATTTTATTTAGCAGTTTAATTCACTTATTATAACATCTAGTTATTGCCTCTGCCAAAGAAGTAAAGTTTTCATCGAGTTTGTCTGTCGCTATGTCTATCTGTCACTAAGATAACTCAAAAAGTTATGGTGCGATTTTCACGAAACTTATAGGGATTCTTAGGCATGTTACGAGGAACAGATGATTGACTTTTGATGAAGATCCGTTCATCCGTTTGTTTATTTGCCTGCTTCTTTTTCTTAATGAGATAACTAAAAAAATTTTGAACGGATTTTCATGAAATTTACATGAGTTGTTAGATAAATCATGAGGAGTAAATAAGAAAAATTTTCTGATGATTTGTTTCTTCGATCATTTGTTACTGTGTTTCTTTTTATGCGTGTTAGCAAATTAAACTAGAGAGCACTCTCAGAGTGTATACCTCGGCCAAGACAACGATAATGAAAAATTCAAATTGGCTCCCAAACTATGGTTTTTTAAATCAACACAAAAAACTAATCATTGGTGCCTTTTGATAGTATTAACAGTTTCTGCAGATCCCTTCATAACATTTTGAGTCATACTGCTAACAAAAATTAAGACAAACATAAGCAAACACAGAAATGGAGCAACCGATCTGCACCAAAATCTAATCATCTATGTCTTTTAACATTACTAACAACTGTTATAAATTTCATAAAGATCCGTTCTGAGCTTTTTGAGTTATTGTACTAACAAGCTCAAAATCAAACCTCGTAACAAATAGACGAACGAACCAACAGATCATTACAAAAATTTGTTAACATACCTAAAAACTCATGTAAATTTCATTAAAAACCGTCCATAACTTTTCAAGTTACGTCACTGAAAAACAATAGGCAGACAAACAAACAGATACACGGATTTCCACCAAAAGTTAATCATCTGTTACTGTTAGCATACCTAACAATTCTTGAAAATTTCGTAAAGACCGGCTCTTAACTTTTTGAGTTATCTTGGTGACAGACAAAGAGACAGGCAAACACGACAAAACATTACCTCTTTGGAGAAGGTAATAACTAAAAAAGTTATGAGCGGATCTTAGTGAAATGTAAATGAATTGTTAGTAATATTGAAAGACATGGACGATTAAATTTTGATAATCATCTGTTGGTCTGCTTGTGTGTGTATGTCTGTCGGAATCTGAGCAGCGTACCTCAGAGTGTTGTGATCCGATCTTTAAGAAAATTGCAGATTCTGTTATTACCGTTAACAGGCACAAATGTTTAGATTTTGGTGGTGATGTAAAGGAAGTCATAGTTTTAGTACGAATTTGAATTTTTGTTACCCTTTCTTTGCTTGGCGTAGGCATCCTCTCTCAGAGTGCTCTAGTTAAATTTTGGTTGGTGTTGGTAGATGGACCAAACCTTTATGGAAAATACATTTTTTTCAGCTCTGTGATCTTGTATGAGCTGAACAGAAGAGAAGCTGGTTTTTTCTTTTTCGTATTGTTGATTGTTTGAAAAGAATTGTTTCCTACTGTGTTGGGTGTGATCTCATTACCTTGAACATTTCAGTTGCCCAGATCTAATATTTTCAGCTAAGTTTTTTTCCTGTAACTTTTTTACTCAATACACACTTAATTTGCTGGTTTAAATTAAATGATTCGAAATTTTTGGGAAAAAGTTATGTGGTAAAACAAATGAACAACAGATAAAAGCAATATGAGAGAATATTATGTCGCATTATATTAGGCACAACTTTATCCCTTTTGCGCTTCTTCATTATGTGCTTATCAATTGAAAAAAAGCATATTGCTGTCTTCAACCTATTCTAAAAATATAAATTTAGTTTT
>LQNS02278097.1:12688935-12702475 GCA_001587735.2 Parhyale hawaiensis
AAAAAAAATTGCAAGGTAACCCACTTTTTTTTTACATTTTGAAATCTGAATTTTCTCCTATCTTATTCCCATAGAGCGTGACAGGAAAGATATAAATACATAAATAAATAAATAAATAAATAAAAACACGAAGTAAATTATTATGTAGTAGATAGCAGTCAATGTGTACTTTAGAAAATAATTTCTGCCAAGTAAAAAGTATAAAAAGTAAGCGCCTGCTGTAGCAGGGACGCCGCCCAGGACTGCTGCTGTTACTGACAGCCCGTCAATTTTATTTTTAGTTGAGCCAATCTTTGGCATCTGTAGCAAGTGAAGTAAATTTTACAATTCATTATGGAAACAAGAAGCTTTTGGTCTGGAGAGAAAGTCTGCCCTGCATATTAAGAACGCGTACGGAATACATGAGTGTCTAAGCAGAGTGTCGCGTTTAAGTGGAAACGTTAGCCTAAAAAGACTTATAGACGTAATTAAAATTTCTTTCTATGTAGCTGCAGTGAAAAACATTTGTAAGCATTCTCTAGCCGTGTATCATGAGTCATAAAACTTTTGCTACCAACCAAGCAACATAAAAATTTGACGCAAGACCAACTGTCAACATAAACAGTATTGCAATGTTAGATACCTTTTAGTATTTTAACGGAAGAGAAAATGCACTCATCAATCACGAAATGAACGCACGTTCTTTCCTCTCACCCCCTGCAACACGAATAAAAAGAGCCTGAAAAAATCGCAGCGAAAAAAAAAGGTCCTTGCAATCTTTGCAGCAGCACTGGGTCATTGAAACTGTGATTTTTTTCAGGAAGTGTCATAATTTACAGAGTTTTTACAGCTGTCAAGTCTGGCTGTTTGTTTAGCCTTGGCGATCATTGCAGTGCAGCTGTTTGATCGCCTTCTCCCCGGCGTGTTTTTTTCGAAAACTTTTTTTTGTGTGTTATGCACCGCCAACAAGTAATTTTCGATAATAAAATGTTTATTGGAACTTGAGACGAACGTATGAAACGAGGAAGTAAACAAATTCTTTCTACTTTTGCTTTTTTATAATCGAACATTTTTTTGTTATACATGCACCAAAAACACGCAAATTTTTGAAGTACCTTAACGTGCCTAGTATTTGTACAATGAAACGAACGGATGAACCAAACAAACAAATTAGTAAGCAGTCATACAATCAAAGTTTGCACTGTCCGGTGGCTGGCAAATGAAATCCAAAACTGTATCATCTTCCATCAATGCATTCTGTAGAATAGATATTTTAGCATGGTCTCAATATCTTTTTTGAAAAACGTTTTCACGCCTCCAAAAAGTGCATTGTATAGTGTGATGGCTAACTCAAACTCTTTTCGTGTATGGGAGTTATGATAGTTTGCTTAATTGACTATCCTTACGTGTAGAAAAAAATTCATTAAAACGAGAGCGCTCAATATTTCTAACGCAACAGAAAAATATCACATTGAAAAGTCTTAGTGTAGAATTAGAATTTAAAAATATTATGGCTGTAAGGTCGACTCGTACATCACACAACATAATAAACATTGTCGTGAATTTATTTGTTTATGTATTTATATGTAGGTATCTTTCATGTCACGCTCTTAACGAAATAGGCGAAAAATAGGCCAGACTGCAGATTTTATTAATCGATGACAAGGTGGCAGAAGATGGCGAAGACTGATCCTTATTCCTTTCTCTGAACACACGTCTTGCTTAAAGCTCTTCTTGAAATCGGAACAATATGTATGCAGCTTCTGGAGTCCGATTTTGTAACTTTTTTCTCTCAGGCCATAACGCGTAAATTCGGCAGATGACAAACGGAGCACTCACGAGATGATTGGGTTGGATTAGTTATCATTATTTATCATTTTGCAGCTCTTACGTGCCCTGCCAAGTACATTTCATGACACCAGCGCTTGCGTTAAAATTTTCAAAAAATATACAAACCATACCAAATTTAGCCATATAAATATAAGTGTTGCTGAATACAACAGACAAGAAGAAGGGCGATGGGCAAATAATAATAACAACAGTACAATGAAGACCAAGGAGTAATTAATTACATAATTCTACATATATTTATATATCATAAGTGAAACAGTAAAGTATGACATGAGATTGCTCGATGCTCAAAATCTACTTAGGATAAAACTTGTAAAAGAAAGTTGGACCTCTAAGGTAGGAACGAGACCGTGATCCGTGATCGAAAAGTCTGTTTAGTGAAATGCTAACTTAAACTGCGTTGCCTTAAAGTTTCCCTGCACACCATATAAAAAATTTATTACAGTCAGAATTCATCAATTTTTGCTAAAAATGTGACTATCACCAATGAACGGAGCGAGAGAAGTGATAATGTTTTCGTTGAAGATTTTAGTATGTATATATATATATATTTGTTTGTCTGTTCATCAAAAAAAGCAGAAGTTGAACAATATTCGTAATTTTTTGTAAGGAGTCAGGTGGGTTGACCTAGATGTGAAAAAATGCCAAACTGTAGAGTAAGCTGACTATAAAAAATAATGGTTTTGAAATTTGCCCCCACCGCAGGTGATGGTCTTACTCCACGAGGCGTTATAGCTAGGACTGCGTCTGCTTGTTTTGCGGAAGTGGAATGAACGGCGATCAAAATTTGAAGCTTTAATTAAAAAATCAAATATGGATCTGCCAAAGTGAAATCATGACTACTATAAGCAGCAACAGTGATTACCGTCAGTACAACTAAAATTAAGGCAATAATTGCAATGCTAATAACTAATATACCTACAATGAAATTCTCCAAATGTGTGTTACTTAATAGTGAAACGCGTTAAGCTCTTCTGTATAACATGGCAGGAATTGCTTTTGTGGATGACGGTATGTGTTTAGTACAATAAGCAGTTTTGCCATTCTAGCCGTAGAATAAACTAGAGCACTCTAAGAGCGAATATCTCCGCTAAGCAAGGGAACGGACACGAAAAATTAAAATTGGTTCTGAGACAATGATTTTTTCTTCCATCAACACCAAAATCTAATCATATGTGCCCTTCAACAGTGTTAACGGCTTCATTAATTTTTTTAAGATCCGTTCATAATTATATGAGTTATGCTACTAACAGATATGCTGACAAACATTAGTCAAACTCATAAACAGACCAACCGATCATCACTAAAATTTATTCAATTATGTCTTTTAACATTACTAACAACTCGTATAAATTTCAAAAACATGCATCACAATTTTTTTTAGTTATTATAGTAACAAACACAAAATTAAACACAGTGACACACTAACGAACGAACGAACAAACAAACAAACTTAAAGTTCCGCGAGGTCTTCGAGACCATTTTCTATTTTTTTTTTTTTTTCTTAACTTGCCAGATCAGTAAAATTCAACTAAATAACCGAACAGTGGATTGCCGTATTTTCTAAATCTTTGTTATTGTCCAGTCACTTTTATTTAACGCATTATAGGAAGCAATAATTAATAGCTTGCAGTAACACACGTACAGGATATACATGCCTGATACAAGAAATTTGAAAAAGTTTGCGCTACAGTTTCTACCACTGTATCTAAGAGTAAAATCATGAAATAAGACGCCTACAATTATCATGAAAAGATTTCAATCATGCCAATGCATATACATGGGTTATAGCATCATAACTTAGCGGCAGAATGTAAACAATGCTGTAATAAAATATTTTGATATAACACATAACTCTGTACCATACGATACAAAATATTACTAATTGTAAAAATAAGCCAAAATGTTTGGTTAGCTTTCCTGAACAACGACTTTCCTAATTTGCGATTTATTCTTTTTATTTTATTGTTTTGACTTGTTTTGACTAGAGATAGTTACATCACAGACAAAAAAATATGATACACTTATCGAAAATTATTTTGCTGCTGGGGTTCTTTCAGCAATATTCTCGTATACTTCACACTGCAGTTTCAAGTTTGAAGACAGTTTTTGTCTATCAGCTTCCGTGTTATGCGATCACATCTTGTGTTTCTTCAGCGTTATTCTTGCATTAATCTTTTAATGTAATGCCATTCATATATGAGAATGTCAGTGTGGAATAAAATTAATAAAAACAAAGCTTATGTGCTAGGCAAGTATTAGCGGGAGGCTTATGATTTGTATCCAATAAAGAATTAAAAGCCAGTCTAAATTTTACAGCAGTTGTAAATTTTTTTTAGCAATAATTGTTTTAAAATTGAGGTGTAAATGAACATATCAATCCATGAGTCAACTTTATTAAGTGTATATAAGAAGATGGTGCAATAAATGTATGGAAATCATTGTTTCTTTCATAAGAAAGGTCCATCCAAGACAGGATCTCGTTATTAGAGGAGAGGTGCCTTAGATTTTTATTATTTTCAGGATCAATTTCTCGAGTTTTAGAATTTACGCCACCTCAAGAATGATTTTTAAAGATTTCTCAAAGACTTGAATGACTTGCGTAATATTTTCTCGGGTAAGCAGTAAGCGTAAAGTAGCATAGCCTAAAAAGATGTACTAATAATTTTATGCTCCCGTCAAACGACATTTTTTTCAGCAGAAAATGTATTGCAAAGTGCTACCAACTTGTTCCAGGTACCAGCTGATGTATTTAAAAGAACAAAATGGAAACTTCATGTACAACAGACTTACGACAGAAAGATCGGAACGCACTCAGAGATATTAGCCCATAGATTTATGCAGATCTGATTCACATTTTATTTAGTAGTTTAATTCACTTATTATAACATCTAGTTATTACCTCTGCCAAAGAAGTAAAGTTTTCATCGAGTTTGTTTGTCTGTCGCTATGTCTATCTGTCACTAAGATAACTCAAAAAGTTATGGACTGATTTTCACGAAACTTATAGGGATTCTTAGGCATGTTAGGAGGAACAGATGATTGACTTTTGATGAAGATCCGTTCATCCGTTTGTTTATTTGCCTGCCCTTTTTTCTTAATGAGATAACTCAAAAAATTTTGAACGGATTTTCATGAAATTTACATGAGTTGTAAGGTAAATCATGAGGAGTAAATAAGAAAAATTTTCTGATGATTGGTTTGTTCGATCGTTTGTTACTGTGTTTCTTTTCATGCGTGTTAGCAAATTAAATTAGAGAGCACTCTGAGAGCGTATACCTCCGCCAAGACAACGGTAATGAAAAATTCAAATTGGCTCCCAAACTATAATTTTTGTATCAACACAAAAACTAATCATTGGTGCCTTTTGATAGTATTAACAGTTTCTGCAGATCCCTTCATAACATTTTGAGTTATACTGCTAAGAAAAATTAAGACAAACATAAGCAAACTCCGAAATGGAGCAACCGATCTGCACCAAAATCTCATCATCTATGTCTTTTAACATTACTAACAACTGTTATAAATTTCATAAAGATCCGTTCTGAGCTTTTTGAGTTATTGTACTAACAAGCTCAAAATCAAACCTCGTAACAAACAGACGAACGAACCAACATCATTACAAAAATTTGGTAACATACCTAAAAACTCATGTAAATTCCATCAAAAACCGTCCATAACTTTTCAAGTTACGTCACTGAAAAACCATGGGCAAACAAACAAACAGATACACGGATTTCCACCAAAAGTTAATCATCTGTTACTGTTAGCATACCTAACAATTCCTGAAAATTTCGTAAAGACCGGCTCTTAACTTTTTGAGTTATCTTGGTGACAGACAAAGAGACAGGCAAACACGACAAAATATTACCTCTTTGAAGAAGGTAATAACAAAAAAAGTTATCAACGGATCTTAGTGAAATGTAAATGAATTGTTAGTAATGTTGAAAGACATGGGTGATTAAATTTTGATGATCATCTGTTGGTCTGCTTATGTGTGTATGTCTGTCAGAATCTGAGCAGCGTACCTCAGAGTGTTGTGATCAGATCTTTAAGAAAATTGCAGATTCTGTTATTATCGTTAACAGGCACAAATGTTTAAATTTTGGTGGTGATGTAAAGGAAATCATAGTTTTAGTACGAATTTGAATTTTTTGTTACCCTTTCTTTGCTAGGCGAATGCATCGTCTCTCAGAGTGCTCTAGGAGAATTTTGGTTTGTGTTGGTAGATGGACCGTACCTTTACGGAAAATACATTTTGTTCAGCTCTGTGATCTTGTATGAGCTGAACAGAAGAGAAGCTGGTTTTTTCTTTCGTTTTGTTGATTGTTTGAAAAAAATTGCTTCCTACTCTGTTGGGTGTGATCTCATTACCTTGAACATTTCAGTTGCCCAGATCTAAGATTTTCAGCTAAGTTTTTTTTTCTAACTTGCTAAGTTTTTTTTGTAACTTTTTTACTCAATACACACTTAATTCGCTGGTTTAAATTAAATGATTCGAAATTTCTGGGGAAAAAGTTATGTGGTAAAACAGATGAACAATAGATAAAAGCAATATGAGAGAATATTATGTCGCATTATATTAGGCACAACTTTATCCCTTTTGCGCTTCTTCATTATGTGCTTATCAATTGAAAAAAAGCATATTGCTGTCTTCAACCTATTCTAAAGATATAAATTTTGTTTTCTCTGACTATGAACAGTCTATTTTTAAGGTTTGCCACCCGTAGTTCTGATCTATAGGCTTTACGGGCGTGACCCTTTTCATTATCACAATGATGATAGTTTTTTGGGCCTCAGTAGTTTCCAACACTATTTTTCATTTAATTAAATTGAAATCGTAGTTCACATCTACAATGGACGTAGGTCATGCCTCGAAGTTTCTGGCCCGTAGATGGCTGAAGGTTTTTGTCTGCAGTCATAGAAAAAGGTTTGAATGGCTGGGGCCGCATGAGATAGACAGGCTGCAAGAACGCCGCGCCCAGCTAGAAGAAATGACTCACTGTTTACCTTAAGGACGTAGCAGTTAACATCTCAATATAATTGAACATGAGAGCGTTTATTTAGTAGCTTGTTGGAGACTCGAGGAAAACAATTTTATGCCGTTATTAAGCGGTTTCCGTAACAAATAACTGAAGTATGAAAGCGTTCATTTTAGTAGGTGAGTAGATGGAGACTGAAAAATTAGAATTTTTGCGTCGCTATATCAGAGTCATATCAGCATACCTGGTCGGAAGCAGTTCTTGCCCCTCCAACACAACTAATTTTTAACTACATCAACTACTTTCTTCAACAATGCATACATACTTAGATTACTTAACATAAGAGTCCAGCCTTTTTTGCAGAATTGTTGCATTAGTGACTGATGAATCAAAATATGCCACTATATATGAAACTTAATCGAGCTCCTAATAGTTCGGTTTAAGTAGCTGACCTGCAGAAATAGGCAATAAATGTAACCCCGGAGATTTGTGCAATTGATGTGACCTGGAGAATCTGGTAATTGAATATGAAACCAGAGCTAGTTAGGTATTTGATGTGACTTGGAGTTAAAGGTGAATAATCTGATTCCGGAGAATTAGTTAATTGGCGTGACCGGAGATTAGGTATTTAATGTGACCTCGGAGAAATAAGTAGTTGATGTGACCCGGATACTTTGGGTGATTAATAAAACAGGAAGATTTAAGTAAACTCTGCGTCCTGAAGACTTAGGTCATGATGGGATGCGAAAAATTACGGGAAACGCTACAGAAAAGCGAAATATAGCAGGGGTCCTCATTTCTATAGAGTAATTGTAAATTTTGAAATATGTATTTCAGATTATAATCATGTTACAAATATATTACCGACATGAACAATATAAATATATTAAAAGCCCTTGTCGACAAACTCATTGTCCCGTCAATTAATTAACGAGGATGAGATACTGACAAAAAGATACTGTTTGAAATCGAACCCCTTTTGTGCATAGTTCAAACTGCTTATAGTGCTGTATCCCTAGTAGAATCCTAGGCAACCCCAACAACTCAAAACAGCTACTGGGACTTCCAGAAATCTGTTAGAGATAAGTACTGTTTTATGTCGCGAGCTGTAAAGATTAATTGCTAGGAAAAATTTATCTAACATTACACTGAAAAAACATGAAAGTTACAAGGATGATAAATTAGTTACAAGGAGCTAAGTAGAGAAAAAATGTCAATGACAAAAATACAAGGTTGTGCCAATTAACGTTGAGTGACTTAAGCTAATACATGCAGACATTCAATTCGAATAATATTTCCCCATCTTGTATATATATATATGTGTATATATACACTGCTGTAAACTATGATTATTAGTCTTTGACATAGATGCAACTAAAAGCAATTAACTTGTGGATGCAGCAAAATAAATTTGTTTTACTTGCCGTCGTGCGCTATTGAATATATTCAGTGAAATGTTTCAGCAGACATGCAAAGCTCCTGTATATCACAGTGGTTTTTAACCGTCACTACTGAGCATACTAAATGAAAGGCTTCTGTGCAATAAGCAAGACTCGTGTATATCCTGGAAAAAGATTGGTTCAAATAGAATGAGGTATAACTCCCTTTTCTTGTCTATATAATTGCCGCAAGCACATGTCAAGATCAATCTTCAAAGAAATTTAATTAATTATAAAAATATTATATTGCAGCTAAGTGCTAGAAATTTGGAAGTCACAGTATGTTTTCAGGGCTCCATGCGTGCTCTACTCAGTAAGGAAGTATATCAGTATATTTGTTTTAGTGTTATGCATATGTTGCATGACGCAAGGTATCATTGATGTACATATTTGTATATTTTCTTTAAATTGAAAGATGTAGAGCAGTGATACACTAAAAACAGTCACGTTAAATGGTAATACTGTCTCACTAAGAATAATATTTGCCCTTAAAAATGCGTACAAAAAAAAATTACCTTGAGTTGGTCATCAGTATTCATAGCGAGTAGAAGCTGTACGAAGGCTTCAAGCGGAGGTGCCTGTTGCTGCTGTTGCTGCTGCTGCTGTTGTTGTTGTGGGGTTGTAGAGCCAAACCCTGAGCTACCTCCACCAGTGGCGGAAGTACTAGAACCCCCGAAAGGAAGGTTATTGCAGTTGGAGGAAGGCAGGGAGGTTGGTGCTAAGGTGGAGTTGAAGGAAGACGGTGGAAGTGAAGTAGGCAAAGAACACGGACCCATCGATGGACCAATGCTCCCAAAAGTACCTGGATGTGGGGGACCATAATTCCCCGGGTGGGGAAATGGGTGATGGGTAGAGTATGGGGAGTACGGGGAAATGTGGTGGTCCTGCAGGTATCTGTGGGACCCATAGGACCCATCCATGCCCCTACTTGTGGGGAACATCGGAGGGGATTCAAGACCCTTGTGGGGTAGCTGCTGAGGTTGGTTTGTCCCACCTGGGGAGTCCATGGACTTTTGGGGGAAATGATTATAGGAGGGACCATGGTTGCCCCCGATATCTGCTGGTCCACGGGGTTTCAGTCCTCCATCCCCGGATCTATTGGGGTAATTTTCTCCAGCGCGAGCGGCGAAAGAAGGGGAAATTGGTGGACGGCCGGGGAAAGCGGGCATCTGGGGATAGTGGGGAGGTGGTGGAGGAGTGTGGGGCAGTGGAGACGGCATGATTATATTTTTCACTTGTTATTTCACTCAAGTGAGTGGTGTGATGAGTTCTTATTCACTGCAATGCAGCGAACATAAAAGAAGCGAAACAGAAAGTATTCCGCACGTTAGAAATTTAAATTTTTCTTTTCCTTTCAATCCACTCTCTTAGACTGCATGTGCTGCAACACCATTTGGAATATTTTTAAAGTTCTTTTGGAAGCAAAGACCGCATTGAAAGGCTTGCAATAAATTATAGGAAAGGTCACAAAGCCTGGCAGCTTCAATGTGACCTAGAAAAAAAGTAGAATTTTTAACGCATGCCTTTGACCTGCTGTACACAGGCCTGTGATCATCCATCCACGACTCCTTTCACAGAGTCTGGTTGTATGCAAGTATGTTTTTGCATTTATCAATTGAATTGCACGCAGTTGCACATTAGAATTTTAGGGATGTAATTCTTGCAAGGTTTTCAGTTGGAGCGGACACCAAACTAAAATTTAAAACAGAGTACATAAGCTATAGCGATTACACAATTTAAATTAGAAAATTGTGAAATAGGGTTGATAAAGTGAATCGTGGTACAGATAGCACTTTATTGCACTGTAGGTATTGCACCTAGTTACAAACTAATTGCACAATAAAATTGCACAGAAATCATTCACGAAAAATGCATTAATGAGGAAATTATCAATTCTTGAATTCTACAGTTTCCGCAATTTGTTCTTATTTATTTGTTACACTGACTATTAAAAGTGTTTAGTACTTTGTTAATTTCAATCAATACATCAAATAAAAACAGCAAACCACGTTATTTTTTTTTTTTAATGTGTGAATAATTGATACAATAACTCACAAGATTATTTGTAGATTCACTGATTAAAACACAGCAGTTACAAAAATTTTCAGTGTCAGCCTATGTGCACGAACTACACTGTTGCTAGAAGGTAAACTGAGTCGTTCAAATCACCCCCAGTTCGACACAAATTTACTTAAATCACCACAGAAGCTTATTTAAATTTTTAATTCAAATTTCCACAAATCCAAAAAGTAACACCACTGGTCTATCCACAAACCAACATTCGTATGATATCACACACTTCAAATAAATTTCACGTTTTTCGATCACCATCAACTTTAATCACCCCATACGACTAATATTTCCCCTTGATATTTAGCTGAGTTTCACTTTAAGTATTTCCAGAAGGTTGCAGTGAAGAAGCCAGCACGGTACCGGGAATGCTGAGCGAACGGTACGCCGCTGGACTGCAGAGCTCCACTGACACAGCTTCCGCTTGCTGCTGCTGTGTCTAGCTCGAAGCGACTGACTCCAGTGTCAAGCTTCCACCATAACGGGCGGCGGGTGCAGCGGCGGCGGCGGCGGCACGTCCGCTGCACTGCCGACCATAAATGCCAGCTTTACGACATGGCGCCATAAGGGTGACATTGGCGTGGCCTGGTACGCGGTGCAGGGCCATGCCTCAGCCTCTCACAAGACACTGGGAGTCTCAAGTCTTCAGATGGTCTTAGGAGGTCGTTGCAAGAAGGTGCATAGTACCTCTAGCTCCTATACTTTGAAGTAGGGGTAACAAGGGAAATACAAGATTGTACGCATCTTCTAGGACCGTAAAACAAAGAGTATTCTCATAAGAAGGTTTTTCAAAGGTAAAAAATAGTTTACAAAACATAAGTTATGCAACTGGCGGTTCGTTTTCCCAATATTTTACTTTTTTAATAGGACGCCGGCTTTTAAAAAGTGTCTTCGAGCCACGTCGTGTATTTTGTTAAAGTACAAGAACGGTATACGGCGGAAATTTTCCACTTGATAAAAAAGAAATCTCATGCATTACTCAAACTTGCTCCTGGTAGGTTTTAGCTCCAATTACAGTGCAAAATAATACTAAGCACAACTAGCCTTTATAAACATAATCTGAAAGAATGATAAGGCAAAGTCGCGCAAGTCTGAACTTTGTCCACATTGCGAATATTCGTGAAAACTTGAAAACAGGCTATTTTGGGCTAATTCGTTGGCAGGGGCTAGAGTTTATTATAAACTATTGACATAGACACTGATACTAGAGTCAGGGTCATAATGACCTTCAGTTGAATGAATGTACCAAAAGAAGCGTTTGTTCGTAACTTCTACTCCATATTCAAAATGGCTACCTTGTTATCCCTTTCACGTATCTTTTTTCTGATATTGATGCATCTCGAATGGTATGTAAGACCCAATGCCTTTATATTATATATACCAAAAGGTCATAATAATTGCTGATCTGGACCATGTAGATCTTAGTTCCCCGTATCTCTTCCGCCGCAGTCATTTATAAAGCATTTCAAAAGCTACTCGCAAGACTCTCCACCTTACACAAAGAGCACTTCACTTCTTCACTCAGCACTTACGTTTACTTCGACCACCGATCAAAACACAAACACTGCAAACAAAAAATAACTCTAAACCTGTAAAAAATGACTGGATCAAAATTTATTAGAGAAACAATGAATAATATACATGCATATTATAATTAAACAAGGCCTGATATGCAAAAAAGGGAAACTTTCTATGCATGCGGAACGCGTTGGGAAAAAAACATGCAAGATTCTTTCAACCATCATATATACATATAAAGGCAATATTGTTCTATTTGTTTCTAGAAAACTCGTATACCATCAGAGCATGATCATCTCCACTACGAATCTCACAGCAAGTCGAAAAGCAATATTAGTTTATTGAAGCAATTATTTGCTGGTGCAAAAACGCTCTTTACACTTAATAATGAAAAAGTAAGCTAACTCAGAGCTACATGCGATATTCTGTGAATATTTTTTTACCAGTCTTATATATACGAGATTAAGGATGCGTTCAACTGGCTCGTGAAGTTAAGGCTTCAAGGCTATAACTTGTTAGAAAATTTACACAGGTACGCTGTCTTCGACTGGGTGAAAGGAGTTTCAGGTGTTGACCCTAAATCGATTACCCCTGAGACTTCCATGCACAAACACGACCTTGCTCCGTAAAATAGTATATTTTCAGCAGGCTCGGAGTAGTCGCGTTGCGTACAACACTTGCAGTTCCATTAAAAAAATAACAAAGTTTCGGACAAGTCAAGCTTAGGAATATTAATTTTGCCGCCCTTAAAGGGCTAAAGTGGCGGTTCAACACTAGGGCGCTATATACCGTGTAAATGGAATGTGGAGGAACAGTGCATAATTAACCGGCATTAAGAGAAACTGAAAAATATACAATAAACTAAATATCAGCTGTTTCAAGTGGATATAATGTAAAACTAGATTAATCGATCTAACGAGTTACGAGACTCAGTACTACTCAGCTGGCAAAATAATGTCCCTTTTTCAGTGGGCATTAAGCTCGAATCAAATGCGTATAGCTAACTTCAGTTTTTTTTTTTTTTTTTTTTTGCATGCAAGCAAATTATACGTACAGAAAGAATGTGACTCACATCCGCAGGTTGGAGAAAGATGATAAGAAAAGGATATCAGAGATGTAGTGGACGCGGTGCCTTGTGTAAAGAATTTTATTATAAAATTGCGAAAAACATCTTGTGCAACCATACTCATATTACAATGCTGCGAAGCCTAAGCTAGCAATCATGGAACTTTGCGATAGGTTTCAATATCAACGGTACTCTAATAGCATAATACAGCAAAAATACATGGAAATTAATAACATTTCAAGAAAAATTCCTCACATCACTAAGAGCCAATGGAAATGTTCACAGGGAGCGGTGGTAAGACGAAGAATGGGGGCGGGCGGGGATTTAGGAGAGTTGGACGGGACTAATCCAACTAGCAACACAAATATCTATGCAGCATCAGCCAGTACAGCCACACTGATCATTTTCATTCACTTTTAAAATTAGATAAGAGACGTTTGTACGAGTCTGAGGCACAGGCAATGTCATGGTTATGGTAGGAACAGGAGACGTTGGTCAGCAGAATTCAATTCAGTCACAGAGGAAGAGACACTGACCATATCGAGTGGTGGGCAGCTGAGTGGGCCTCAGCTGGTGTTGTGTCACTCTTGTGTGTATCCTGGATTCCAGGCACCTGTGACGTCAGCACCCGTTTC
>LQNS02278097.1:12728594-12741418 GCA_001587735.2 Parhyale hawaiensis
CCATCCAGCCCACCGCTGCAGATGCAGTTCGCATAACTCCCTCCTAATTTTCTGCATTTTTTCAAAGGTCGCAGCTTCTTTCTCAGCCTGCATTGTTCGCAGCCGCCTCCCCTCCCGTAAAATGCTTTCCTTCCATCCTTTGGCGCTCTTCTGCCTCTTCCTACTCACATACAGTCGCTTGTGTGTTGTTGTTCAACGTTTCTGCAGCAGCATAACTGCATGTGGTCTGTTGCTGTTCCTGCATTTGTACTGCACTCTGTTCAACGTCTCTATGGTAGCTTACGTAGTTTTATTCGGTCTTTTACTGTTTCTAGATTTGTACTGTACGTTGTTCAACGTCTCTGTAGCAGCATAGCTGCATTTGGTCTGTTGTTCCTATATTTACATCCGCCAAGGAGGTTATGTTTTCGTCGTGTTTGTCTGTCTGTGGGCTTGTCTGTCTGTCTGGCTGTTTTTCTGTCTGTCACCAAGATAATTCAAAAAGTTATGAACTGATTTCGACGAAATTTCCAGGGATTGTTAGGTATATTAAGAGGAATAGATGATCAAATTTTGGTGAAGATATGTCCATCCGTTTGGTTGTTTGTTTGTTTGTCCGCTTTATTTTTCTCAATGCCATAACTCAAAAAATTATGGATGGATATTTATGAAATTAACAATAATTGTTAGGTATATAACAAAAAGTAAATGAACAAATTTTGGTAATGATCCGTTTCTTCGTTCGTTCGTTTGTCATTGTTTTTAATTTTATTCTTGTTAGCACAATAACTAAAAAAATAATGAAAGGATCTTTATGAAATTTATCGGGGTTATTAGTAATGTTGACAGACATAAATGATTAAATTTTGGTGCAGATTGGTTAGTTCGTTTGTATGTTTGACTAAGGTTTGTTTTAACGTTCGTTAGCAGTAAAACTCAAAAAAGTTATCAACGGATCGTCAAGAAAATTGTACAAGCTGTTATAACTATTAAAAGACCCAAATGATTAAATTTTGGAGTTTATACAAAGAAAATTATGTTTCAGAGCCACTTTGAATATTTTGCTACCGTTACTCCGCTGGGCGGAGGTATGCGCTCTCAGAGTGCTCTAGCTGTACAGTTCGTTGTTGAACGTCTCTGTAGTAGTCCTATGTCTTGCCTGGATATGTTAAGATTCATTATAAATTTATTATGTTAGCTGCATGTTCTTTTGAGGATATTAGGTAAATATCATGGTTGCAATTCTATTGTCTGTCATCTATGAACTTTATAGCACCAGCGAACAAAAATCAGTAGAATAAAATGGAAATGTATATTGATAATATGTATACTATTGATAAATCATAGCATCTGTAAGAAATGCTCAAGCATATGATAAATCCAACTAATTGTCACATTTCATTAATTTAATTTGTATTTTAGACTCTGCACCTTCGATGTTCGAACAGTCGAGTAATCATTGCTATTAAATATGACCGACCTCCTCCTTATTCTGCAGAATGCAATTTTTTTAGCATTGCAAATCCATGGGAAAGAGAGCTGCGTCATTGAAATTCGAGCCAATCAACTTCTTTCCAAAAAAATGAGCTCACCCTAGGGTAAGATTTCAGCATATCAAAGCAAAACATAAATCCGGTTTGGGGAAATTTTTTCGAAGGCTGAGCTGCATTGGGGCCGCAGAGAGCTGCCGGTCCTCCTTTTGCATCCTGCCCCCCCCCCCACTCCAGTCCTCTCGCCCCATCGTGAACGTTGCTGGTTATTATAACCTCACCCGCTGGTACTACACTGCACCTGATGGTATACCACAAATCGTAAGCAGCTTCTTCTGCAGCTGTACTTATTTCTCGGGTGCCAGTTGTCCTATTTCTCCCGCACGAACCAGTGCGTGTGGGTTTCTCAATGGAGGGTGCAATCAAAATTGACCTTTTCTTCTCTGCTGACTCATAAAACTTCAATAAAATATTTTCATGCGGGTTTCAAACAAAGAGCACGCTACTCATGGTAATAATGTATGTATTTATGAGCAAGAAACACTAATATTTGTAGATACTGGTCAATGGCTGGCCATAAGCATTGACTTATACGTTACTAAGATGAAATGAAAATGGTCAAAATGAATTCTGTCTACCACCGATAGCTCTTCTTGTTGATTCTGTAATTTTCGCCCCACTTGTACATTTATTTATTTTTTGCATGTCATCTTGAACAGCTTGCAGTCGTTTGAAGTCAAGATGTTAATGAATGTATGAATGAAGACTATCGATATCTCATCAATCACTCAAAGTACCTGTTTGCAAGAAATGGGCAGTCAGGAAAACAGGGTGTAGTCTGTGCTTTAGTTTTCCCTATCTTGAAGCACCTTGAACGGTCTAATGGTATTTATATAATTATACAATATTGAACTACACACTGTAAAATCAAAGTAACTCCTGAAATGGCAGTAAAATCATACTGTAATGGACACAATGAAACGCATGTTTTATATACACCGTATGAGGCACAAGAGATGATATTTCAAGCCGGTAATATAATTTTATCTTTTGAATTTTCGATTATTGAAAAAGATGTTTTCGAATTAAACTTCACTAAAGTGATGTATGACTATAAAGGCTGAAAGTCACTCACCGGTACCCGTTATTTCTTGAATTAAATAACTTACTGCTGCCGTCATCTCGCTCGTTTTAAATCAGTTTCAATCTCATTTTACATCAGTCTCCATCTGCAGGTACGACTTCTTCTGCATCAATATAATGTTAGGTTTATCACTACGATGGGTAAGAAACGCAATCAATGTAATAGTCAAGAAGTCACCAGTAGAAACTGACTTCTAATCGACATCGGACTACTTACTGACACATAGTGCAGATACATACGCTAAATACTGATAAGTACACATTACCAACTACCGAGTTACATATACAGCTTTGGCCGATTATTTGATCATTTACGCTCGATAAACACCAACAGAATTATTAGGGAGAAATTTCATCAGCGGCGTTTGACAGCGCAAAGAAAGATAGGGAAGTTATCAAATAATTATATCTATCTCAGCGGCACACGTCCGATACATTCAAGTGATCTGTCACCGCAATCTAACTATAAAATCTTACCAGCCAAGTAAAATAGACAAATGGAGTCTCGAATGAGGTGCTGCCAATACTGAAACCTTATCAAAATGTGGCAGCGGAGTGTGCAGAAGTCTGGGGTATTGGTGGTCAGGGGAACGTGCAGACGGGAGGGAGAAGATAGTGTGCAGAAGTCTGGGGTATTGGTGGTCAGGGGAACATGCAGACGGGAGGGAGAAGATAGTGTGCAGAAGTCTGGGGTATTGGTGGTCAGGGGAACGTGCAGACGGGAGGGAGCAGACAGTGTGCAGAAGTCTGGGGTATCGGTAGTCAGGGGAACATGCAGACGGGAGGGAGAAGGTAGTGTGCAGAAGTCTGGGGTATTGGTGGTCAGGAGAATATGGAAACGGGAGGGAGAAGATAGTGTGGAGAAGTCTGGGGATATTCTGGTTAGCGGAACATTCAGACGGGGGGGAAAATATAGTGTGCAGAAGTCTGGGATATTGATGGTCAGGAGAACATGCAGACGGGAAGGAGACAGAGTGCAGAAATCTAGGGAATTGAATGACGAGTTCAGCGTATAAATACAATTGTAACTTATTGATATGATTTTGCCTTGAAAAACCAACTCAGAAAAACATGATCAATGTAGCCTGCTACATGTTATTTATTATAGATTCATGTGCAGAAAGGTGGGAAATAAATTCTGAGTTCACTGGAAAACTTAGAAGGATAACATTGCCATTAGAGACACAGTCGATGTAACTCACCGGGACAGATATACAGTATGTGTTATGCCATAAGTACTTGTGCTGTGTGTCAGTAAAAATGCACTTTTTAACATACAATATACAGTATTTTCGCTATTTATACCGTACATATAGATACAACTTGCGCTACCACATGCAGCAGGTCAAAGAGGCTTCATGCGCATGTGGTCATAAATACTGTAGGTATTTCTAAAGTACATCTTATATACTGCGCATAGTATGGTCACTATGCATAGACATGACATACAATGCCAGATGCAGCAGGTCAGGGAGAGAGGTTGCATATGTGTGAGGTCATAAGTATGCGCGCAAAAAACTGTACCATTGCACCCCACTCTCGGCCCACTGTTGCCTCAACGCGAATTCTATAAAAATCCTACGGCTTCATTGAACTAAATGTATTGGCCTTAAAAATGCAAGAGTAGCTCAATAGAAGACGCAATGCAGTTGCATTGGTAAGAGGGAAGCAATAATTCTTTGGTTGCTTCATCGATTATTGGTAAAACATTGAGAGACCTACACAGGCGGTCCGCCGGCCTGCTGCCTCTCTACACAGCCACACTGCATTGGGTGTACGTTTCTCATTGTGAGCGGAAAATAAATTTCGTAAAAATAATTTTTTATTCGAAAGTTGACATATGAAAGGAAATTTTGCTTAGCCATCCCTAAACTGTTTCTTGAATGTTAAATTAAAATGCAGTAGCAAAAGAAAACTAACTGTTGCATACTTCTATTACTGTCTGTATTGATGGACGTAAGTTCCAAAATTACTGATAAGAAGATACACTACGAAGCTAAAAATTCCCTATGTTGCTTGCATTTGATGCAGGATTAGTTTAAATTCTGCAGAGTAGGACTGAGGTGGAGGCCATCTCAAGAATTAGAGCTTCGAACTTAAAGCCCGACACTCGCTCCAAAGTGGCGATTCGAACGCTGTATATTGAAATTTGGGACATGTTATGTAATAAATGGATTAGATTATCTCATTCTAGGTGAGGGGATAGAGCGTCTTCTATAGTGTACCTTATGTCGGAATCACACTCTATGCAATCGCACGGTCAACTGGATTATTGGATGTACAGCTCGCCCAATCTTCATAGCACCGTATCTACGCTACCAATTTTTACCATTTATTTTGTATCGGGATGAACTGCCAGCTGCTCATCCGCTAATCAAGTTCGATGTAGGATTGCATAATAATTATGTTCTCGGCATCACGTGGTGTCAGCAAGGTTCTATGAGAGATATAATGCCCCGTGGTTAATAATGACCTCGAGAGCTGAGGTTACAACTACAGCATCCTTTACTTTAGGAAAGTTCACTGGGTTGTATTGCTGGGCGGATTACCCCAATGAACTTATAATTATTAACTAGAGCACTTTGAGAGCGCATACCTCCGCCAAGCCAGGCAACTGTGGCAAAAAATTTAAATTGACTCTGAAACCATGATTTTCTTTGTATCAACTCCAAAATCTAGTCATTTGTGCCCTTTGATGGTACTAACAGCTTGTGCAATTTTCTTGAAGATCCGTTCATAACTTTTTAAGTTATGCTGCTAACAAGCGTTACGACAAACATGAGTCCAACATACAAACGAACGAATCGATCTGAACTAAAATTTGATCAATTATGCCTGCCAACATTACTAACAATTCCTATAAATATCCATTCATTATTTTTTGAGTTATTCGGCTAACAAGCTTAAAAGTAAAAACAGTAAAAAACGAACGAACGGACAAACGGATCATCCCAAAATATGGTCGTTAACTCTTTGTGATATACCTAAGAAACTCATATGAAATTTATAAAAATCCGCACATAACTTTTGAGTTATGGCATTGAGAAAAATGAGGCAGACAAACAAACAAACAAAAGGTTGGAGAAGTCTTCACTAAAAGTTCATCATCTGTTCCTCCTAACATACCTAACAATCCCTGTAATTTCCGTCAAAATCCGTCCATAACTTTTTGAGTTATCTTGGTGACAGACAGACAGACAGAGAGACAGACTGATAAACCCGACGAAAACATAACCTCTTTGGCGGAGGTAATAATGGTATGTGGATATGCAACAAGCAACCAAAAGTTAAACTAGAAAGTCGAATAGGAAAAGTACACGTCAATTGCTACAGCATATGCACTTTGGCCCTAAACGATACATTTGAGGGGAAAGATCGAGCTGACACGTTCGTTTTTAGTTCCTATGTTCGTACTTCACAGTGACCGAATCGTTTCTGTGTCCGTTGAACAACAGAATAGTGCTCTGCGTCCTTAGTGCTAGTTCACCAAAAATTTAAAGAGTCGTCCATTACTAGCTCTACGAGTGACACTAGTTAAGTAAGTTGGTTACACGGCTAGCGCATTTGCGTATCTTTTCATGAATATAAAACCTTGTTTGCAACAATGCAACGAAACACGAGAATATTTTGACGCATGAAAATAGGGCAAAAGACTATCATGAGAACCGGCCTTAATTTAAATAGAAATCCCATCGGTCATAACTTACCACTGTATATGTCCTTGCTTTGCTTGAAGTTCCTCTTCCGGACTTGTTATATTCGAATCATCTATCAAGTAAACTATTGACAATCTAATCAAGGAATGCATAAATAAACAATTTAACAAAAACGAGTGCTATAAAACAAAACGCCTAAGCATAAATTAGCATGAAAATTTCTAAAATGACAGAAGATGAAAAAGCAACTAGCTTGAAAATGCAAAGCTATTTTTTACAGAAAACAAGGGATGGGGTTAAATACACTTCATCGAAGTAAACGTTGCCACTTCGATCCTCTTTGGAAATCGAGTTCAGGGCATTTCTTAATAACATTATCATAAATGCGCATTTTCAAGTCACTGTATTACTAATAATATTCTAGTAATTAATTGTTTGTTACCGTATGCATATGATGTACAGCAATCAAGTTGTAGACAACAGTATTTATCTTGAATAAAATAGAGAAATAATTTAGGAGGAGATTAGACTAAAAAGCTGTTTGAAGTCATTCTAAAGAAAATCCTTTAACGCTTTAGGAAAAGCATGAGCAACGTTCAAACCCAAGCAGAATTTTTAGCAGCCTCAGAAGCTGAACAGCCATAAATTCTGTTAAGGATTCCGAAATTACTCAGAGGAAAGGTCGGGAGCCTTTGGAAAATGGAAGGAACATAACTAAATCAATACCCCAAAATTACACGATACACCTCTTAATTTGTGTAATTTTTAGGCATTAATTTCAACATTTGGATAAGAGATGCTTAAACATCCAGTTCTAGACTTCTGCCCCACGACGCTCTCACGAAAATAATTTGTAAGCATTTCTTAATATAAAAATAGCAATGAAGCTTTTCTGAAATAGTCTGCAGTAATGAAAGAAAACAGTAAGCTTCAAGATACTTTTCGTACGTTACCCAAGTGAAAAAAGACGCTATAACAGTGTTTGATATTTGTTCTGCTAAAATTCTTAAGACGTTGTGGCGATTTTACTCTTCAACTACTATCTCATTGTATTATGCTTTCAGAGCTGAAATAAAAACTGTAGAATACTATCCTTTTCACATACAGTATCAGATACAATGAAATCCTAGTAATCTCTTACCATTTACTATTTACAGAGTTAACGCACTCATAAAAAATTATAATTAGGCAACGGTAATTATTAGATGCATGAAGAAAAACGGGGAGAGCGTCATCAAGTGATGTTTACTGTTGAACGCTACATGAAGACAGTAAAAAAGAAGCAATGTCAATTTTACTATAAGACAGAATAATAACACGGTGAAGTTGTTACCGTGTAATGTTAGTTGTCAAACAAAAATCAAATTGCAGTCAAATAGTCTAAAATTATAGCAATATATGCAATCAATCATTTCCTCATTATTTTTCAATAAGTCATTCTCTCACTATTTTCATGCATGAATTTTTCATTTGCGCATTTGCCAATGAACTTGAGGAGTGAGAAAGAAGAACTTCATTTCAACGTTAAATTCAGTAAAAAATACTAATCATGGATGCCGATTACCTTCCGAAAAGAGCAACTCTGCGGTAGCTTAGCGCCAGGTTTCACTCCCGGAAATACTCTACTGTATACTCTCAATCAGCATCGGCTGATATAAATTGTTACTCGTAAAATATTTCAATTACACACAGTAGAAATAAAAATCTTAAAAAGGGAAAAGAAAATATGGACCACTTGCAATGGACGTTATATTAAAAATTTGTATGAAAGAGGACACATGACTTATATATATTACTATCGTCACGGAAACTTCGCTTTTGCAAGAGATTGTTTAAATGCACTCATACAAGTTTTGGACTTAACTTATTGATACATTAGTTCTAAAAAAATAAACTTTTGCCGAAAAAAATAAACTTTTTATTTGGCCATTGGAAATACGATCAAAGTTTACAGAAGATGAAACGTGATACTGAACGTTGAAAAAAAAGCAAGATAGGGTTTAAAACCAGAAATATCAAAACAGGTCGTAAAGTTCTGTTTAATAAATTATCATTAGCCCTATACATTACCTAATTTTACGAAGGTTTTCTAGCTTCTCTGCTGTCCAATTTATGGACAATATGTGAGAATTTTGCGAAAATGTTGATAGTCAAGAGAAACAAAACTATTGGCATTTACCAGTGATTGATCTGCTGAAATAAGCGAGACAGTCACTTCTGCCACGCTACATCAGCAGATGGAAATATTTTATTATATGTATATATATATATATATATAGCTAATGAAGGGTTTAGGTGTAGGAGGGTTCGTTAAGTGTAATTTTGTTGCATTAGGTGTAATTTGTGGTTTAATAGGCTTTTAAATGTAATTAGCCTACAGGCCAATGAATACATCCGTGTAAGGTTAGTTTAGGCCAGGTCTGGTTCTGTTAACATCCAATAAGCTAAAAAACAAGGTTTGTTTCTGCTAAAAACCCGAAATATACGATTTAAAATTGACGCTAAGTTAGGCCAATGAAAGATTGACGCTAAGTAAGGCCAATCAAAGATTGACGCTAAGTAAAAAAAAACACTTATAACATAAAAATCAAAATTCTTACCTAAAAAATAAATCACTAAAAACCCACATAAATGCAGTAAAAACACTTAGGAACGCTAGCAAAACCAGTCCTGGATTGCCTAACCTTACACAGGCTAGCTCATTAGAAGGCATTCTCTAGTAGGGGTAGTCGGTCGGGGATATATGGACGGATCAAGCCAAAAACGGCCCGTTTTGAGCGTTTATCTATCGAGAACAGGGGTTTTTTTCACCCGTAGTTTTTATTTCGTTAGGTATAATAGTCAAACTACAGTTAACGTCCGTTGATGACACTTACCGTAGTTTTTAGTAATATTCGCTTACGTTTAAACCCCCAAGATCGCTGTATATGTATTTATTTATATATATATATATCACACGCAAATATGCATCAGTCGTTATTACGTACATCCTTGGTGTAAAATGCAGTAAGCGCTACTGAAAAATGTAATTTCTACTATAAAATATTGCTATCAGTTTTTACAATTGTGGGTAAGCATAGAGTCTTGTAATACGTTATACACATAATGTACATATATGTTGATAATGCATATATTTTTTTTCTTTTTTCTGTTACAATATGGTGCTAAAAAGTGCACATACTAAACGACATTCTAGTTTCAATGTCTGAGATTGCGTAAAGCTGTTACAAAGTCACAAATTAAGATATTATATCAGCTATAATAACTTTTATTAAATTCAGAAAGTTGCAACTTCCCTCAGTGCGCCGAGTCCAATTTGAAAAACTTATATAACACGTAAAGCAATAGCACTCGCAATAACTAACCGGACTTGCTTTAAAAAAATACATGTATTTCCTGCACTACACTGAGTCCTACTTGGAAATTTCCTTTGTACACAAAGCCGTAATTACCAATATAAAGAAGAGAAACTGCTTTCAATGAACTGCATATATGCCCTGCATTACGTTTAATTTTCCTATAAATATTCCATTAGAACCTTAACAACAGTAACCACAAAGTGAAATCAAAGAAATGCAACTGTTACCTACACTACCTTCTGCTGTGCCTGAAAATCTCCATTCCTTCACAAAATGCAACAATTTTACCCTATTTAATCTCCGTCTTTACCAGCTGCACTCCAGCATCAAAGCTGAAGTGTCCCCCCTACGCCCGTGCTCTCTCATCAGCCCGTTTTCGATTGATGCTTCGAAGAAAATAAAAGTCCAGGCGTCGATTCCGATATTGAAATCTATTGAAGGATGCGAGCAAGCCTGTCTGAAAGGCACCTTGATTACATCATTTCTTCTTGAGTGAGAGAGGCCATTTTTGTCGTCCTCAAGTGCAATTGCACAGAATGATTGGCTGGTTTGTTGAAACCTTCGTTACGGGGACGAGCGGTGAGGAATTTTACCGTAAAATATCGGCAACGTGTTAAAGAAAGCCGCTACAATATTAGCGGCGGATGGTTTCGGTTTTCTAATGATAGCTTGCCAGAGTGATAACACAATAATTATAATATAGTTGGAAGGCTGACTTGACAAATGCACAATAGTACCATAAATTTGGCAAAAGAAATTGACTGCTGTTTTTTTAGACCTTTCCTACACTTGTGCAATTTTCCCTGCAGTTATAATTTCAGTGTTTGCAGTGTTTGCTCGATAACATCTATTCATGTTCGGGCCAGAAAGCAAAAGCACTGTTAACTTTGTATGAGTGTTATAAAATATCCTGTAATGCAGTTGATCTTATATCTGCAGTGCAGCAAATATATCGACAATACTGACTTCACTTGATTTGCACTTCATTTGACGTGTGTAGTCATCTACGAAACAGTTTGCATGAGGTTTCTGTTACATGAACTGTACCTTATTATCAGTATCAGTACTATATAATAATTCACGTCGTGTTTTTATTTATTTCTTTATTTATATATATATCTTTCTTGTCACGCTCTATGGGAATAAGATAGGAGAAAATTCAGGTGCCGATGACGGTATTTTGGATACGGGGGTCGGACTTGAGCGTTCCAGCTGAGTGACCTGAGCTCGCCAACATGTTCGTGTCTGGACATGTTCAGGTGCCGAAGACGGTATCTTGGATACGGGGGTCGCACTTGGGCGCTCCAGGCNCATTTCTTCTTGAGTGAGAGAGGCCATTTTTGTCGTCCTCAAGTGCAATTGCACAGAATGATTGGCTGGTTTGTTGAAACCTTCGTTACGGGGACGAGCGGTGAGGAATTTTACCGTAAAATATCGGCAACGTGTTAAAGAAAGACGCTGCAATATTAGCGGCGGATGATTTTGTTTTTCTAATGATAGCTTGCCCGAGTGATAACACAATAATTATAATATAGTTGGAAGGCTGACTTGGAAATGCACAATAGTACCATAAATTTGGCAAAAGAAATTGACTGCTGTTTTTTTAGACCTTTCCTACACTTGTGCATTTTCTCTGGAGTTATAGTTTCAGTGTTTGCAGTGTTTGCTCGATAACATCTATTCATGTTCGGGCCAGAAAGCAAACGCACTGTTATCTTTGTATGAGTGTTATAAAATATCCTCTAATGCAGTTGATCTTATATCTGCAGTGCAGAAAATATATCGACAATAGTGACTTCACATGATTTGCACTTCATTTGACGTGTGTAGTCATCTACGAAACAGTTTGCATGAGGTTTCTGTTACATGAACTCTACCTTATTATTACGAATACAACTTCTCTAACTGGCCTTTGATATTGCCACCTGTGCTTAGGAGCACCCAACTAATATTTACCTCCGCCGAGAAGGAGATGTTTTTGTCGTGTTTGTCTGAATGTTTGTATATGTATTATTCTATTTGTCTTTTTGTCTGTCACCAAGATTAGTCAAAAAGTTCTGGATGGATCTTTGCGAAATTTTCAGGGATTGTTAGGCATGTCAGCAGCAACAAATGATTAACTTTTGGTGGAAATCCATTCACCTGTCTGATTGTATGTCTGTCTGCCAATTTTTTTCCTATGGCTTTAAGTCAAAAAGTTATGGACGGATTTTTATGAAATTTATATGAGTTGTTAAATATATTACGAAAAGTAAATGATTAAATTTTGGAAATGATCTGTTGGTTCATTGTTTGTTTGTTGCTATGTTTGATTCTATATTTGTTAACACAATAACTCTAAAAGGTGTGCATGGATCTTTATGAAATTTACAGGTGTTGTTAGTATTGTTAAAAGAAATTAACGATTGAATTTTGGTGATGATCGGTAGGTTTGCTGGTGTGATTGACTTATATTTGTCACAATGTTTGTTAGCAGCATAATTCAAAAAGCTTTGAACGGATCTTCACGAAAATTATAGGAATTGACAATACTATCAGAAGAATCAGAAGACACAAATGATCAAATTTTGGTGCTGATGGAAAGAAAATCACAGTTTAAGGACCAATTTGAAATACCCGCTACTGTTGAACGAGAATGAACCTCAGGATCTGAAATCAAATTAAGATGAAATACTTAGCCAAGTCCATAATATAAACATACGAGGCCTGTTAACGAAAAATTACAGAAAACAAATGGTGCTGCAGGATATAATAAATGATGCAAGTTCTAAACTCCTTGCCGTTACTAAGGCTCATCCAGATGATACAGTCAACGATGCAGAAATTCAAACAGAATACTATGTATTACATAGAAGTGACTGCAAAAATAGGAAGATGTGGTGGTGTTGCATTATACGTAAGAGATCAACTTGGTTCACATACAAAGCAGAAATTCTCGAATGGAGTGTGTGATTGTATTATTGTCAATGTTGAAAAACCTAAACTGATATGCGTTGTGGGCTATTGACCGCCAAAATGTACCACCAAAAAATTGACCGAAATGTTACAAGTAATCAACATGCGTCGCCAAAAAATTTAAAGTAGGTATAATTTCTATATAACTGGTGATTTCAACTTCCCCTTCTTAAAATGGCTAACGACAGACTTGCCAGATGAAACTAGAAGCTCCGTACTATCGAGAAAATCAACGGCCAATA
>LQNS02278097.1:12780672-12790810 GCA_001587735.2 Parhyale hawaiensis
TCTAGAAGAGATGAAACCAGTTGGCAGAACCTGTTTTGAGGGAACGACACGCTTTATCATTTAATGCATTTGGAATCAATGCCAAAATCAAGGATGCGTCGTGAAATTCGACCTGTGAGTTTCATTTGTATTTCATATGGTCACTGATCGGTCGTCTGTCCCACTCACCACTAGACGCCTCAAATAAATACCCCATAAACCTGTTCTCCTCTTCCTCATTCTCTTCACGGTAGCAGATATCACCAAAACCTGTTCTAGGCTGCGGATGGCAGGATGGACAGTCACTGGTTTTGCGGTCTCTGTCATACAAAGGCACTTACTTTGAGCCCTTTTCTGCCCGTAATTACGCCATTGAGTAAGCACTTAGCTAAAAAAACTTGGGCTGACTTTTAAGTAAGTCGCAAGCCTTACATGCCAACAATGGCGCGATGGACTGGTGTGTGTTTTTTATCTCGCTAAGCATGCATTGAACGAGAGGCGTTCGCGAGTCCCTTGTTGTAATGTGGCACGAATCCAATAAAGCTGTTCTGAATTTCGCGGTGTGGCTATTGTTGTCTCTGACTATGGGCGAGTTAAATTGAATTTTTTTTAACCATGAGATTGCTATGAGCGGTAATGGTCATAGGCTCGCGAAAATGTTGAGTAGAGTTCTGATGCTGCAAAACTTTTAGGGTTACAGCAAGGTTAATATGATTTATGATAATCTTTATCGGAAGTATGAATATGAATTCAGCTCATTTGCTCAACCATTTATTGGACAATGCAAATTAGGTTTTTTTAATTATGCCTTATCACTTTGGAAATATCATGTGTTCACATCTATGCAAGTTAATAGACGGAAAAATGAAATAACTCTGATGAAAACCTTAAAAAAATTTTGGTATGTGTTACAGCAAGGGGAGAATTTTTAGTAGCAGTAGAAGTAGTAGTATGAACAGGGGATAATTGAAGATTGATGATATCAATCAACATATGATATGTATATTTTAAGTTGCTACATTGCAAAGAACTTTTGACCATACTAGATAACTGCTTAAAAATTTCAATAACGAAAATTATTAACGTAAGTTTATCAAAGTAAGAAGATCATCAGCGCTGATCAATGTCTCTATTATTTTTAATATAAGTTTTTCTTCAAAATTTCCTCCATTTCCTGCAAGTACAGTAAGTATATTTTTAATTTTTGAATTCTCCTTCAAAAATCTTTATGCACCCGGCCTAATACTTTTTTGATATCTATATAAATAACAGAGAAGAACAAAAAACTTTACGTACATGTTATTCTTTTATTGGAAAAGCTGTGTAGTTCCTCGGTGAGACTAATTTCATAAAGACGTGGCTTCAAATATCGATCGAATAAAACGCATGTAATATTCCATACAAAGATACTCGATTTCAAAGCTTTGATATCTCAAGTCATCATAAGCAATACGACGACACTTCTGCAATTTATTTGCAAAATCTCATTCCGAAAATTTTTACCTCTGCCAAGGAGGTTAAGTTTTCGTCATGTTTGTCTGTCTGTGTCTATTTGTCTGCCTGTCTCTTCCTTTTGTCTGTCTGTCTATTTGTCTCTCTGTCTCTCACCACGGTAACTCAAAAAGTGCGGAACCGATTTGGATGAAATTTACAGGGATAGTTAGGTATGTTAGGAAAAAGAAATTATTAACTTTTGGTGAAAATATGTCCATCCGTTTGATTGTTTGTTTGTTTGTCTGCCTCATTTTTCTCAATGCCAAAACTCAAAAAGTTATGAACAGATTTTGATGACATTTATATGAATTGTTAGGTATGTAACAAAAAATAAATGACCAAATTTTAGTAATGATC
This sequence comes from Parhyale hawaiensis, assembly GCA_001587735.2. Lineage (NCBI taxonomy): Eukaryota > Metazoa > Arthropoda > Malacostraca > Amphipoda > Hyalidae > Parhyale > Parhyale hawaiensis. The sequence continues at coordinate 12,782,503 of LQNS02278097.1, forward strand.
CGTATGTTCGTTCGTTTATCACTGTCTCTAATTTTATGCTTGTTAGCCCAATAACGCAAAAAATAATGAATGGACCTTTATGAAATTCAGAGGGATTATTAGTTATGTTAAAAGACATGAATGATCAAATTTTAGTGCAGATCGGTTTGTTCGTTTGTATGTTTGACCAATGTTTGTCTTAACGTTTGTTAGCAGTATAACTCAAAAAAGTTATGAATAGATCTTCAAGAAAATTGCACAAGCTGTTATTACCATCAAAAGGCACAAATTTGTAGATTTTGGAGTTTATACAAAGAAAATTATGGTTTCAGGGTCAATTTGAATTTTTGCTACGGTTGCCTCGCTTTGCGGAGGTATGCGCTCTCAGAGTGCTCTAGTAGTAAATGTTTTGTAAATAAACAAAGAAACAACAAAAAAAGTTCACGATAATGAACTACGGTTTTAAAAGAATCGGGCTCTATCAACTGAAATTGAACTGAACAGAGTTTATTTCCTCATGTTTGTGGACAAGTCTGCGATAGATCTATAATAATATTTTTTCTTTTTTTCTAAGCTGTAGCGAAACTTTGACAACAAACATTGACTCGTTAAGCCTGGGTCACGCTCTCTTGACGCAGCTAGAGCCGTCATTCGCCTGAATACTTTCTTGTTTCTTCAAAAAAATAAATAGATAAATAAAATCAGAAAAGTGTGTAGCATTCTGAATTCTCATTCATTTCGATTCAAGGAGATATCCTAAACTTCAAAGCTTTTCCAGAAACATAACTGTTTATATTTTAACATATCACTTGGTAGACATACTGCTGTATTTGTGTAGACACAGCACAAATATTCGAACACTTTGCACTACGTGCGGGGAACGAAAGTCTACTATGTGAGCCTGGCTTACCAGGCTATACGTATACCGATGACAAAGTTACCGGTCACATTCCCTGCTGGTAATTTTAACTGAATAAGTTCACTGTTATCAATCGGTGCCGTTTTCAAATCTGTATGAAGGAAGTAAATAGGCCTAGTCACAGTTTTCGTAAAGAATTGATTAAGCGCTGGAAATATGAGTTCTAAGTAGAAACGGTAGGAAGTATAGGTGAGAAGCATTGAATATGGAGCATTCCTTAGATGTAGCAACACAATGGGTAACAAGGGGATACGGCGGCTTTTAAATGACGTTTTTCCAATTCTATCACGGTTCGTATCCAGCTAGTACTGCAGTTGTATGGCTCTGAGACGGACACCATTTTTAACGTGGTAGCCACCAACAGAAAGCTTACGTGATTATTATTTTCTAGGTAAAAACCCATGTGAAACTCGCACACTGTGATACTTAAATGACGTAAAGTCAGTAAAATAATACTTATTTATTTACGCCCTTACGCCCTTTCTTTCTATGACATCATTCTATGACATAAAATTTTATTTTTAAACTATCAGTTCAGCGTCTTTTGCTTTCAAATTTTTTAGTAACAAAATTTCTTTACTGATCTTACCTGTTAAATGCAGTAAACAACGCTTTAATCTTCATTGGCAGCTCATCACCTCAGCAGTATTACCGTCTGAAAACATCACGTCCCCAGACCATTACCATGCTCAGCAGCTCATCACTTCAGCAGTATTACCATCCGAGAACATCACGTCACCAGACCATTACCGTACTCAGCAGCTCATCACCTCAGCAGTATTACCATCCGAGAGTAGCTCATCACCTCAGCAGTATTACCATCCGAGAACATCACGTCACCAGACCATTACCGTCTTCAGCAGCTCATCACCTCAGCAGTATTACCATCCGAGAGTAGCTCATCACCTCAGCAGTATTACCATCCGAGAACATCACGTCACCAGACCATTACCGTGCTCAGCAGCTCATCACCTCAGCAGTATTACCATCAGAGAGTAGCTCATCACCTCAGCAGTATTACCATCCGAGAACATCACGTCACCAGACCATTACCGTACTCAGCAGCTCATCACCTCAGCAGTGTTGCCATTTTTCACCGGCCACCACTGGCCTGACGAGCGGCAGAGGCCGCGTCCTCGGTCTCCCGAGACGCAGCCGCCATACTACGCGAGGGTAGCGCTAATGTCCCTCAGATGTGATCAAATTATTGCAAGAGCCCACGGCTGGGTGTCACCCAGAGGGATTCTCACTGTGCTTCACTGATCATTTTTATCTTTCCTTAGCGACAGTCTGCGGACCCTTTTTCTACATGGTTGTTATATGAATTGTACTCAATATACTTATGTGCGTTGTTCTCAATTTATAAGGCGCGCTTGACAACCCGGCTCCACTCTTGAGTTCAGAAGCAAGTAGGAGAAATTTTGACCTTACTCGCTCTTGTTGCCAATATCCAAAAGTCTTCGATTCAGTGTGAATAGAGTCATATTACCGCATTTTCAATTGGTCATGGTGGGAATATCATTGTTTTTATATGTGTGATAATGAACTCAGATATGAGTGCCAAAAAATATATATTTTCGCAGACATGGCAAAGATTTTGATGGTACATGATAAGTAATATTGACATTTGTATCTTGATACATGTTTTCAACGCCAAAGTTTCTGAAATGATGGCATTGTCGTCGATCGCAAAAGAAAATCAATGAATACATGCAGTAAAAATTTCTAGACGCTTGCCATGTGCATCGCAGAATAAAAGCTGCGTCTAGTAGCCCTGTTGTCCTGGCTAATAATAATAAGGACTACAACATGCCAAAATAAACATCAACTAATAATCACTTCACTTCCTTTAGCTAAAAATTCCCAAGTATTCGTGACGACCAAGAGCGTCTCGTCTGTAATCAGTGCTAAAAACTCCCATGTGTTACTTTTCGAAATTTACGTCTGACATGAGTGTCACGTCCATTGTCAGGGCTAAAACTCCCAATCATTAACATTCGCATCAACTAAGAGCGTCACGTCTGTTGTCACGTCAAAAACTCCTAAACATTATCAACATTGGCCTAAGCCAAGAGCGTTGGTGTGTTATCACGGCGCAAAACTCCCAAATATTAACATTCGCATCAACCAAAAGCGTCACGTCTGTTGTCACGTCAAAAACTCTTATATATTATCAATATTGGCCTAAGCCAAGAGCGTTGGTGTGTTATCACGGCGCAAAACTCCCAAATATTAACATTCGCATCAACCAAGAGCGTCACGTCTATTGTCACGTCAAAAACTCTTATATATTATCAATATTGGCCTAAGCCAAGAGCGTTGGATGTGTTATCACGGCGCAAAACTCCCAAATATTAACATTTGCGTCGGCCAAGAGCGTGCGCGAGTCGCTGACGTTGATCGGCCGAGCAATCTGCGATCTCATTGCAAAGGCAAACAAAGCGCCGCCGCTCCCTTCTCTGCAGCAGCTTTTTTTGGCTCGCAACCCTCCATAGCTGCGCTCAATTTATCCGAGGCACCACCACCTCACTCCCTGGCGCCATTTTTGTCCTCTATCACTCAGCCCGGTCCCTAGTTTTTGGGCCTATATCTCTTAGCCGGGTTGTTAGTTTTTGGCCCTTCGTCTCTCTTCTCGGTACCTAGTTGTTGGACCTGTCTCTTAGCCTAGTCCCTAGTTTCTGGGCCTACGTGTCTCTTAGCGCCGAGTTCAGTTTTTCGATCTCTGTGCCTCAGCGCAGTTAGTAGTTTTCTTCCTCTGACTCTTAGTCCGGACCCTAGTTTTCAGGTCTCTGTCTCTCAGCTCTATCCCTACTTTATCGGGATCTCTCTGTCTCTTAACCAGGAACCAACAATTTAGGTCTTCGCTTCTTAGCACGGATTTTACTTTTTGGGGCTTGATTTCTTAGGTTAGTTCCTAGTTTTTGAGCCTCTGCCATTTAGCCCTGAACATAGTTTTTTTTTTTTTTGCTTTATTTTTTGACACCTAGCCTGCTTCCTAATCGTTGTGTCTCAGTCCCTTAGTCCGGTCCTTAAATAGCATTTGAGCCTCTAGCTCGGTTCCTAGTTTCTGGGCCTCTGTCACTTTGCCTGCTCCCTAGTTTTCGTACCTCTGTCTGACAGCCCGATTCCTAGTTTTTGGCCCTCTGTCTCATAGCCCGGTCCCTATATTCTGGGTTTCTGTCTAGCCTGGTCCTTAATTTTGGGGTTTTCTTTCTTATAGCCCTGTCTTTAATTTTTTTTTATTTCTGTCTCTAGCCTGGTCCCTTATTCTTTGTCTCTCTGTTTCTGAGCCTAGTTTTTGGATCTCGGTGTCTCAGGCCAGATCTGTGTTTTTTTTGTGCTTTTGTCCTAGAGTCCTACATATATCCCTAAACTTTGTATCTCTGTCTGTTATCTCCATCCTCAGTTTTGAGTTTCTGTCTCTGAGCCTGGTCCCTAGTTGCCATGTACGGAATACTGATCATACCCTCCCACGAGATGCACGTTATTGTCGCTCTTGCTAGCGGAAGAGATTTTTCGCTCTTTCTTCTATTTGTGCAAGTTCCTCAATGATTCTAAGAGGATGGTAAACTATTTTCTGGCAAGAAACTTCACATTTCTTCTTCTTCTGAAAAGATTTTGCTCGTTTGTCTTTTTACTTTTAATGCATTGAATAATGTTAAGTGCATACTCTTCTCCGCGGTACCTCACCTCATATTCCTTTTTCTACTTCATACATGCATTTTTCGTTCACGCTTTGAATTATATTTTCTCGCGTCACATTTTGGTAGCGATGAACATTTGCGTCTTGTTGGTACCTACGTCGCAGACTCGACAAATAAAATCGCAGATCATACTACTTATGTCTGTTTTCTTTTATATTTGGCTGTAATTACCTGCAATTCCCGGACTAAATTTTTGGCTTCCCTATTGAAGCTTGTTTACGGTTCTGGAGCGTCCGGAACTCAATTCTATTAGTAAATGCACACAAATCATTCCCGTTGTTTTGACAAGTTCCGTCACCATTTTAGTTCATATGTTGAAAAGTGTTCATTGTACACTTTTTCATTTTAATTTGGCGCCCTGCATTTTGGGAAGAGTACCTTCTGTTGTATCATACTGTCAGTTCATGATCCTTTCTTTACAAGGTAACAAACTACTCTACCCACTCTTTTACGTCTTTTTTTATGATGGTGTCTACTTGTATTTGCGTAATTGAGAATCATCTACCACTGTCCACTATTACCCCATCTAAATATTTGAGACATTCCCCCACCAAGTATGACGCTTTTCTCTTTGCTTTAGTCCGTAAAATGTTCCTGCATGCATTCATTCTTCGTTGATGAGAACCATCACTCACTCTAGTGCTTCTACTTTTGATCGAGAAACAGTGCTTCTTCCACGCCATCAATTTTGACTACTCATTCTTCCTTCATCAAGATAGGCTTAAGTTATTGCAATTTTACATATGCCCAGCATATAGGCGCTTGGTTAGTTATACAAAGCTTTTGATTATCCAACTAAGAAGATTGAGAAATAGCATGAGAATTCTGCGCTCGCTGTTTTCCTCTGTCTGCTCAAAAATTGCGTCGTTTTCTGCAATAATCGATGCAATAATTAGAATGGTGCGATAATTAGGCGGGTGAAGCCAATTCCATTTACCACAACAGTGTATGTTATTCACTTGCATTCAACAAAATTTGCGCCTTCGCCTACCATTGCTAAAAATAATTTTTATTACATATATATTAGTAAAGCCTCAACATTCTCCTCTGTGCTCTCCGACATTGATTATTCTCATTTTTTTACTTATTTGCGGGTCACTGTAGCTTATCTTCACTGCTTTCCGATGATTTTTTTTATGGCCTTTTTATTTTCATGCTAACTTGACCTCCCGTTTGTTTCTATTTTACATGTCCATACTTCTAATGACAGTATTTAGGAGAGAATTAACATAAGGGCGGTTGTTAACGTTATTCATGAGGAACTTTCTGTAAGATCCTTAATACTACTTTTAACACAAATAACAGAAACTAATTTTCTTTGCCCTTACGAGATAGATTCAAATTAAAAGTGCAGTCCTACGGTAACCTGCCGTCCGTAGCATTAAAGAACCTCTCCAGACGAGAGCACGATAAACACTGAGCAAAAGCCCGCTAGATGGCGACCTTGACTAATCCCCGAACAGACATCGCAACCACACTCGGTACTCTTGCCCATACGCCCTTGCTTTCACTTCACAGTGGAAGTTTCTGAAAATAATTAATAATTTTTTATAGTTCCCTCTAATACCAAAGTTGGCGCATCTCTAAAGCATCCTATCGGGAAAGAATGAGCGATATAGATGGCAAATATTTCCATGTGATCTTCAACATTAATAGTATATACTGCAACCACTATAACAATTAAGGAGCTTTGAAACATTGAACCCCAAGGGACATTGCATGCGAGCCATGGACACACAAGTAGAACACTGCACAGCCGTCAATACACCATCACTTTCACTTCCCTTCATCCATCTGAAATTATGCAACGGCTGTCCATCTTTATACAGCACGACATTCAAACTTTCTCAGTCTAAAATAATTTTGGGAGCCTAATGATATCCTATCACTTTATCTACAGCGTACTTAAAACCATGGGAGGTTTATAAATTGCTTAAACGTGTTTTTATCATGTGCGAGAAAGCTACCATAGTTGCTAGTGGGAATTGGAATCTGTGACTCCAGTTCCCAGCACGGCACAAGCTCAAGACTAGAGAGTTAACAGGCAGGTTTTATGGTACAAGCGAACTACTCTAACGCTGCCCACGTGCTTCCCTACGCCGAGGATTTAATATCAGAGGCGAATAGAGACTCAGAAACTTAAGCTTTGTCTAGCATAATATAAAACCTTCATGCTTTCTGCATTGACATATATCCGAAATTGTGTAGAAAAACAACCATAAATATATATATATATATGTATATATACAGACGCCAACATTAATTGTATACGCACGCTACACTGGATACAAATGTTGACAGTGCCTGAGTTCTGTCGTGCTTGGAGAAAGTTTTCATTGAATCTCACTCTGTCTTACAATCAATCTTTTGCAGAGGCACTTAATTAATAGGCAAATATTCGGTCTTACTTTCATCATAATTTATATAAAATGGAACATCGAAAAATGTATGAAGAAATAGTGTCTTCCTTTTGGGAGGGATCTCTGTTTTCGAGAAAGAAGCTCCACAGTGTACCACTCGCTCCTAAACTTGTAAACCATTTTCTTGAGCTACTACTATTGAAAATTACACAGTTGTACTGCGAAATACACTACCAATGTAGTTTACTACACCATTCTGTTCCGCTTGGACCACACTATGCATTCAAAAGCACAACGTGATGTCAAGATGTGCAGCTCGAATGTCGTTCATGCTACCGTATCTATGCTACCGAGTTGAAATATATATTAGGATAACGGGTCAGCTGCCCATCGTCTCTTCCAGTTGCTCGTGCCAACGCATATGTGGCCTCGGCATATAACAATAACAATGTCCTCAGCTAGTGTCACAGCTGCTAAGAGATAACTCTGTACAGTAGCTACGTTACTATACTCGGTCCATTTTATCAAGGCAGTTCAGTCGTGGTCATACTCCTCTAAAGCGTTGCCAATTCTATGGTCATTTCTCAGATTTTTATTTGTCCATGTCTTAGCCCCACCCACTACTGCATATAGAGAAATCTCGGATATGCCCATAGAATTGGCACCGCTATATAGAGGAATTTGACCACTACCGAACTGCTTGATAAATTAAACGGAGTAAAGATTTTCCCCATTTAGGCAACTCTCCGCTTCAGGAATTTTTTCTTTGTTTGGGAGATTCTGCTTGCTCTGTCAAAAACATTTTTTTTGTTAGGCTCCTTACATATATGAGACTTATGAAATGTAAGAATATGAATTACGGGTGTAAAATAATTTATGTCACATTACTGTAATCTAGCTAATTACCCTGTGTTCCATGTTCCCAAAAACATAAATAACATAAATTATACTATATATACGAGACATAGCTAAAAATAAATCACGTACATATTTCCCATGTTTGCCTTGTGACGAAAACTGCCTCTACAACGATGTGTCCTAAGAAAAGGGGTATGTACCAATATTTAAGTATTTTATATTACACTGTAAAAATACCTCCAAAAGCTCCTCTATCTCAAAACGTTCCCCAAGATTTCACTAGATTGCTCCAACGAAGGCAGAACTGAACAAAGAAGCGTCGTCTAAATTCTCCTCCTCTTCTTCTCAATTCATCTGCAGCCAGCAACTTCCAGTCATCTCGCAAATTCTGGAACGAAAATACTGGAACTGCAGCAGCCTTGCATATGGAGGGCCGCGACCGTATGTTAAGGAAAGCGGGCGATGCTAATGGAAAACATACACTTGAA
>LQNS02278097.1:12810909-12822309 GCA_001587735.2 Parhyale hawaiensis
TCTTTCACCAAGCAGGTATTAAAATACCAGTACTTCTTTTTTTCTCACCAGGGCAATAAACACCTCTTGAAACGCTCTTTTCAAGCTAACTGCAATCCACGAGGCAAAAACTGTAATAAGTGGTCGGGCGGGCCGTTCTTACGCATGGTCAGTTGACTGCTATGCGTGTCTAAAGCATGGGAACCGCAGCACGTGGAGCCCATTGAGGACACAGTGACCAACGCTATGCCCCTCTATAAGAAAGTCATTGCTGGGCTATGTAAGTCGGCGGTCGTCGTGAATGGATGCAAAAACTTGAAGTGGTGATTGTGATAATAAGCAGTGCATAGAGCTGACAGTGCTAAGGAAGATGAAACCAGCGGCGAGCAAGTCTCATTGATATGGAAGATTATAGGTCCTGTAACTGAACCTTAAGGATAGAGAGCCCTGTAAAATTACGAAACCCTTACCTAAGATACCTGAGAGGTTTTTCGGATGAGATCCTGGAGGCGTTATTCTCGCAGCTCATCTCATTCAGAGGAAATATTATGCTCCGTGGCTAGTTGGATCGCCACCAGTGAGTCATCAATACAGTGCATGTAAACGCTTACTGCTGATTTAATTGGCTGGCACTTTCAGTAAGTATGCGTCCAGTAAGTTTTTAAATTTCGCAATCTCTGTACCGGTGTCGTTTCGGATGTGACGTGGCTTTTTGTTGAATAATCTCGCCCCCCGAACCGCAAAACTATTAGCATACTTTGTGGCCATTACGACACCACCAGTTTTGATCGGAATTCACACTTCACAAGTGCGACCAATATGGCCCGAGTGTCTGGTCCGGATTCGCCCATTGACATTGACAGTAATTCCTTTTAAAATTTTCCAAACATATATGATCGTAAAGCGCTCGAATCTCCTTTGAAAGGAGTACATTTGAAGTTGAGCAAGTCTTTCATGATAGTTTAAATCTTGTATGCCCCATTTTGGCAGTAAACGATCGCTGGATAGCCTCGAGGCGCTCTAAGTCTTTCCGTTTGCTTGTCATCCAAAGAGGTGAACAGTATTCGACCCTCGGCAGTATTAGTTGTTTCCATAAGGTGAGCATTGTGTCTGCCTATCGTGAAGAGAAAGTTCGAAGCACCCATCCGCTCCACTTCTTGCCTATAGTAACAACTCGAGCCACGTGATCTTCAAGAGTGGCATTGTCTTGTATATCTTACCCCAAGATCTCTGAAAATGTCTTTTTCTTGATTTCGCTCCCATCTCTCAGCTTGTAGGACGTAGATTCAGCAAGGGAGAAGTTTTTTCCATACCGTACTAGTTCAAATTTTGATTCGTTGAAGGTCACGTTGATAACCGATTTCCAGTGAAAGATGTTGGTTAGATCTAGTTACACATTCGTACGTCTGCCATTGATTGTACCTCTGCTAATATCCGTGTGTCATCAGTGAACGATGAGGGAATGGCAAACTTCCATTGGTGCCCCATATCATTTATAATGATGAGGAAGAGTAGTGGACCAAGCACGGTGCTTTGTGGGACTCCACTGAGTACCGGCTGTCGTTTGGACACTTTATTATTTATAATTACACTTTGCATTCGGTTTTTCAGGGAAGCTTCGATCCATCTGAGACATTTTCCACGTATGCCCATGTTGAACAGTTTGAGTAATAGTATTTCATTATCCACTTTATCGAAGGCTTTGACAAGACCTAAATATATTAACGTCCACATTTTTGCCTTGGCATGGTAAGTCTAAGATAGGGTCATAAAGCTCAAACAGCTGCGAAATGGTTGAATGTTTATGGCGAAAGCCATGTTGATTTCACGTAAGTAGGTTATTGCTCTCCAAATGATGTACAAGGTGTTTCCTAAAGACCCTTTCAAACGTCTTCACTACGAGGCTAGTAAGGGAGACAGGTCTATAGTTGGCTGGATCCAAGCTATTTCCAGCTTTAGGAATAGGTGAAATAATTGCGTGCTTGTAGGTGACTGGAACTACTCCATCATTCATCGATTTTCGCCCCCTAAGGTCTCTATAGGGGGTAAGAGATGCTTAGCTTGCACATATGACGGGGAATTTTGTTACACAACTGAGCACCCCTTGCCGTGAAGTTATTAGTATACTTTTGTCTTATGTGATACCACCATTTCTGCTTAGGACCCGCACATCACATGTGCGACCAATGCGGTCCGAGTATCTAGCAAAAATCCATCCATTGCCCATTTACAGCATCAAAACGTTTGAATCTCTGTTGAAATGAGTACATTTGAAGGTGAACAAGTCTTTCGTCATAGTACAAATTTTAACAAGCCTCGAATTTTTTCAAGGAATACTCTGTGGCAGCCTCGAGGCGTTCTAGGTCTATCTGTTTACTAAGTATCCAAAGAGTTGTACAATAATCTATCATAAGCAGTACCAGTTGTTTCCATAAAATGAGCTATATATCTGTCTCTCGCACAGAGAAAGTTCAAAGCACTCGTCTGCTCCACTTGTTGCCTATCGTTTAGTACAGTTTTGGTCGCGTGGAAGAAGAAGCATAACGCTTTTTTATTTAAAAGCTGTGAGCGATGTTATGTGCTTTGACCTAATGTCAACAATGTAGCTCTACGAGCTGCTCGTTAGGAAATAAAATTCCGTGCAGTACTATAAAATGCACATAACATTCGATCAATCTACATGTCTATTGCATACCAGCCCATATCAGGTTCAGATACCTAACTGACAAGAAGTGAATATCTTGGAGAAAACATCCAATGCCACTGGTCACTGCTACTTTCTCTAGAATTATTACGATTTTTTTTGTCCTTTATTCAATCTGCATCGCCTTTAAAGTTAAAAACATAGACAGACAAACAAAACTAACGTGAATTCTTCTGAAGGATCGGCAAGACGTGTGGTGTCTGCGCTAATTTAGAATGAAGGTTTGAAATATACAGGGTGTATTCGAGGGCCCATTTTACTCGGAATTAATTAATCCTATGTAACTCGAACTTATCATAAACTTTAATTTTGTACTTCTAATGTGCTACTCAAGATAGATGTTAGGCTGCTTCAAGAGTAATCGGTTCGGGATAAAAAGCCTGAAACTCTGCCTAGTCTGGTGAACCGAACGCTCTAGAACTAGACTCTACACTGAAGATTTGTACAATATAGACCTTATATATTTAGATCAAAGCGAGTGAAGAGAAGTCTGGATGCCCGATACTTAATGTAAGAGATGCAACAGACTAAGTCAAGCATTTGATCCAAATGTCGAAGTATGTGCTACAATAAATGATGACAGACTCATTCCTACCCAAGAGAAAAAATAACAGTTTTTGATAACAGTATAATTTCATAGATATCTCCACATGCACATTTTTACAACAATCTGCACTATTCAACTGTACGAAGTTGTCTTATCTGCAATAACTCCAAAAATCCATGGTTTAGATTAGAAGTCTCAACAAAAAAGAAAATTTTTTCCATATAAATATATAGGAGAAATTCATTTGAAAAAATACTGTAGTAAAAACTGTATTTGATAGCTACGTACGAGCATCGTTAATAGCAAAAACTATACAGTTCAAGATAGTATTGAGCCTTTCTAAAGAGATTTAGTTATGAGTGGCGTATCTTATTTAGATATAAGTAGAGCTAGACGAACGAGCGCTTACAATTGTCCAAGTTTATTAAATAATTGCCAAAATTAGCCTAGGCCAATAGACAGATCGACGTTGAATTTGACTGGCTGGTGTTTCCAAGTGTGAAGTTTTTAACATTTACTAAAGGGAAATGCTACCTGAACCTATATACAGTGTATAGATTCCTAGTGGAGGTAACATTCTATGAATTTCAGTAGCTCACTATTGCGTAATCACCTTATCTTTTAGCTATAAAACTTTGAAATGACAGCCAATGCTTATGCTTAAGGGCAGCCCGTATATTACTAACTACTGAATTCAGATCTTCATTGCATTAATCTTGCTTTTCCATAGAAATAACACTATTCGGTACGTATTATAGATGATCAACTATGCAGTGAAGGGTTACAGATATCCTATTGGCATCTCATGAACATAACATACTACTAGCCTGTACAGGGTTCAAATGCTCAACTTCCCCGTAAAGTTACGAGGCATCGATCGTAACTTTACGGGTACGCGGGCACGAATGTAGTGACACAACAGCTAAGGTTTTAAAAATATATATTTTTTTCTCATAAATTTCATTCATCAGTGGCGTTTATAGATTTAATAAAACAGGGCAAAGATTAAAATTACTTCGATTGTAATTTTGATAGAGTCAATATGAAGGAATTACGAAATCTAAGGAAGGATATAGGTTTTTCTTCTCGGAATTTTATATTGTACATTTCAGTGACTTTCAAAGGTGTGCGAGAAGTAAGAAAATCTATACTTAAGGCTGCAGATTTACGTTTTCAAATACCTGTTTCGATCTACGGAGCTACTCAGCCAAAACTTGGTAATATTACACTCACTTCATAATTTACGCCCTCGCTCTCTGGTTATAGGCGTAGAATTTGCCACGCAATCTAGAAGAGATGAAACCAGTTGGCAGAACCTGTTTTGAGGGAACGACACGCTTTATCATTTAATGCATTTGGAATCAATGCCAAAATCAAGGATGCGTCGTGAAATTCGACCTGTGAGTTTCATTTGTATTTCATATGGTCACTGATCGGCCGGCTGTCCCACTCACCACCAGCCGTCTCAAATAAATACCACACAAACCTGTTCTCCTCTTCCTCGTTCACTTCACGGTAGCAGATATCACCAAAACCTGTTCTAGGCTGCGGATGGCAGGATGGACAGTCACTGGTTTTGCGGTCTCTGTCATACAAAGGCACTTACTTTGAGCCCTTTTCTGTCCGTAATTACGCCATTGAGTAAGCACTTAGCTAAAAAAACCTGGGCTGACTTTAAAGTAAGTCGCAAGCCTTACATGCCAACAATGGTGCGATGGACTGGTGTGTGTTTTTTATCTCGCTAAGCATGCATTGAACGAGAGGCGTTCGCGGGTCCCTCGTTGTAATGTCGCACGAATCCAATAAAGCTGTTCTGAATTTCGCGGTGTGGCTATTGTTGTCTCTGACTATGGAAGAGTTAAATCGAATTTTTTCTTAACCATGAGATTGCTTCGAGCGGTAATGGTCATGGGCTCCCGTAAATGTTGAGTAGAGTTCTGATGCTGCAAAACTTTTAGGGTTACAGCAAGGTTAATATGATTTATGATAATCTTTATCGGAAGTATGAAAAAGAATTCAGCTCATTTGCTCAACCATTTATTGAACAATGCAAATTAGGTTTTTTTAATTATGCCTTATCACTTTGGAAATATCATGTGTTCACATCTATGCAAGTTAATAGACGGAAAAATGAACTAACTCTGATGAAAACCTTAAAAAAATTTTGGTATGTGTTCCAGCAAGGGGAGAATTTTTAGTAGTAGTAGTAGTATGAACAGAGGATAATTGAAGATTGATGATATCAATCAACATATGATAATTATATTTTAAGTTGCTATATTGCAAAGAAGTTTTGTCCATACAAGATAGCTGCTTGAAAAATTCAATCAGGAAAATTATTAACGTAAATTTATCAAAGTAAGAAGACCATCAGCGCTGATCAACGTCTCTATTATATTTTTTATATAAGTTTTTCTTCAAAATTGCCTCTATTCCCAGCAAGTACAGGCAAGTATAATTTTAATTTTGGAATTCTCCTTATTCAAAAATCTTTATGCACCCGGCCTAACACTTTTTTGATATCTATATAAGTAACAGAGAAGAACAAAAAACTTTAGTTACATGTTAATCTTTTATTGGAAAAGCTGTGTAGTTCCTCGATGAAACTAATTTCATAAAGACGAGGCTTCAAATATCAATCAAATAAAACGTATATAAATTTCCATGCAAAGATATTCGATTTCAAAGCTTTGAAATGTCAAGTCATCAAATGCAATATGGCGACACTTCTGTAATTTATTTGCAAAATCTCATTCCGAAAATTTTTGTAAAGAAACAACGAAAAAAATTGACGACAATGAACTACGGTTTTAAAAGAATCGGGCTTTATCAACTGAAATTGAACTGAACAGAGTTTATTTCCTCATGTTTGTGGACAATTCTACGATACATACATAATTTTTTTTTCTTTTAAGCTGTAAGAGTTCCTCTAGCGAAACTTTGACAACAAACATTGACTTGTTAAGCCTGGGTCACGCTCTTCTGACGCAGCTAGAGCCGTCATTCGTCTGAATACTTTCTTGCTCCCTCAAAAACATGAATAAATAAAATCAGAAAAGTGTGTAGCAAATCTGAATTCTCTTTGCTTCGATTCAAGGAGATGTTCTAAACTTCAAAGCTTTACCAGCAACATAACTGTTCATATTTTAGCATATCTTTTGGTACACATTCTGCTGTATTTTTAAAGACACAGCAAAAATATTCGAACACTTTGTACTACGTACGGGGAACGAAAGTCTATTGTTTGAGCCTTGCTTACTAGGCTATATCGATAAAAAAGTTACTGGTCACATTCCCTGCCGTTAATTTTAACTGAATAAGTTCACTATCATCAATCGGTGCCGTTTCCAAGTCTGTATGAAGGAAGTAAATAGGCCTAGTCGCAGTTTCCGTAAAGAATTGATTAAGCGCTGGAAATATGAGTTCTATAAGTAGAAACGGTAGGAAATATAGGTGAGAAGCATTGAATATGGAGCATTCCTTAGATATAGCAACACAATGGGTAACAAGGGGAGACGGCGGCTTTTAAATGACGTTTTTCCAATTCTATCACGGTTCGTATCCAGCTAGTGCTGCAGTTGTATGGCTCTGAGACGGACACCATTTTTAACGGGTCAGCCACCAACAGAAAGTTTACATGATTATTATTTTCTAGGTAAAAACCATGTGAAACTCGCACACTGTGATCTTACATGACGTAAAGTCAGTAAAATAATACTTATATATTTACGCCCTTACGCCCTTTCTTTCTATGACATCATTCTATGACACAAAATTTTATTTTTAAGCTATCAGTTCAGCGTCTTTTGCTTTCAAATTTTTTAATAACAAAATTCTTTATTGATCTTGCCTGTTAAATGCAGTAAACAACGCTTTAATCTTCATTGGCAGCTCATCACCTCAGCAGTATCACCGTCTGAAAACATCATGTCCCCAGACTATTACCCTTCTCAGCAGCTCATCACCTCAGCAGTGTTACCATCAGAGAACATCACGTCACCAGACCATTACCGTACTCAGTAGCCCATCACCTCAGCAGTATTACCGTCTGAAAACATCATGTCCCCAGACTATTACCCTTCTCAGCAGCTCATCACCTCAGCAGTATCACCATCCGAGAACATCACGTCACCAGACCATTACCGTACTCAGCAGCTCATCACCTCAGCAGTATTGCCATCCGAGAACATCACGTCACCAGACCATTACCGTACTCAGCAGCTCATCACCTCAGCAGTGTTGCCATTTTTCACCGGCCGCCACTGGCCTGACGAGCGGCAGAGGCCGCGTCCTCGGTCTCCCGAGACACAGCCGCCATACTACGAGAGGGCAGCGCTAATGTCCCTCAGATGTGATCAAATTATTGCAAGAGCCCACGGCTGGATGTCACCCAGAGGGATTCTCACTGTGCTTCACTGATCATTTTTGTCTTTCCTTAGCGATAGTCTGCTGACCGTGTACTTGCATGAGTTGGTTATATGAAATGTACCCAATATATATTTATGTGCGTTGTTCTCAATTTTTTGGGCGCGCTTGACAATCCGGGCACACTTTTAAGTTCAGAAGCAGGTTTGAGAAATTTTGACCTTACTCGCTCTTGCTGCCAGTATCCAAAAGTCTTTGATTCATTGTGAGTCGAGTCAAATTACCGCATTTTGAATAGGCCATGGTGGGAAGATCATTGTTTTTTGTATGTGTGATAATGAACGGAGATATGACTCCCAAAAAATATATATTTTCGCAGACATGGCAAAGATTTCCATGATAAATGATATGTAATATTAACATTTGTACTTGGATACATGTTATTAACGCCAAAGTTTCTGAAACGATAGCTTTGTCGTCGATCGCAAAAGATAATCAATGAATGCCGTAAAAATTTCTAGACGTTTGCCATGTGCATCGAAGAATAAAAGCTGCATCTAGTAGCCTTGTTGTCATGGTTAATATTAATAAGGATTGTAACATGCTACAATAAACATCGACTAATAATCACTTCGCTTCCTTTAGCTTAAAATTCCCAAGTATTCGTGACGACCAAGAGCTTCGCGTCTGTGATCAGTGCTAAAAACTCCCATGTGTTACTATTCAAAGTTTACCTCTGCCTAGAGTGTCACGTCTCTTGTCAGGGCTAAAACTCCCAAATATTAACATTATCGTCATCCAAAAGCGCTGCGCTTGTTGCCACGGCGCAAAACTCCCAAATATTAACATTTGCGTCGGCCAAGATCGAGCGTCCCGTCTATTGTCACGTCAAAAACTCCTAAATATTATAAACATTGGCCTAAACCAAGAGCGTTGGCTGTGTTGTCACGGCGCAAAACTCCCAAATATTAACATTTGCGTCGGCCAAGATCGAGCGTCCCGTCTATTGTCACGTCAAAAACTCCTAAATATTATCAACATTGGCCTAAGCCAAGAGCGTTGGATGTGTTGTCACGGCGCAAAACTCCCAAATATTAACATTTGCGTCAGCCAAAAGCGTGCGCGAGTCGCTGACGTTGATCGGCCGGGCAATCTGCGATCTCATTGCAAAGGCAAACAAAGCGCCGCAGCTCCCTTCTCTGCAGCAGCTGTTTTTTGGCTTGCAACCCTCCATAGCTGCGCTCAATTTATCCGAAGCACCACCACCTCACTCCCTGCCGCCATTTTTGTCCTCTATCACTCAGCCCGGTCCCTAGTTTTTGGGTCTATGTCTCTTAGGCAGGTCCTTAGTTTTTGGTCTTATCTCGGTACGTAGTCATTGGACCTGGCTCTTAGCCTAGTCCCTAGTTTCTGGGTCCGTGTCTCATAGCGCGGAGTCCATTTTTTCGATCTCTGTGTCACAGTGCAGCTCCTTATTTTCTTCTTCTGACTCTTAGCCCACTCCTTAGTCCTTTAGTCTCTGTCTCTTAACCCAGTCCCCAGTTTTGGAGTCTCTGTCTCGCAGCCCAGTCCCTATTTCGGTTTCTCTCTGTTGCTCCACCTAGAATCTAGCGTTTATGTCTGCTTCTTTGGTCCGTACCTAGTTTTGAGCGTCTGTCGTCTAGCCCGTCTCCTAGTTTTTGTCTTGTGACGCTTAGCCCGGTCCTTAGTTAATATTTGGGCCTCTAGCTCGGTTCCCAGTTTCTCGGCCTCGTGCGCTAAGCCCGCTCCCTAGTTTTTGTGCCTCTGTATCTCAGCCCGATCCCTAGTTTTCGCATGGCCCTCTGTCTCCTAGCATTGTCCCTATTTTTTTATCTTTTGTCTCTTAGCCTGGTCCCTATTTTGGGGAGTCTCTGTCTTGCCTGGTTCTTCATACTGGGGTTTTTCTCCATTAGCGTTGTTCTTAATTTTGTGGTTTTGGTCTTTAAGCCTGGTCCCCAATTCTGTATATCTCTGTCTCTGAGCCTAGTTTTTGCACCACTGGGTCTCAGGCGGATCTATGGTTTTTGGGCTTCAGCCTTTTAGTCCTGTCACCAAATATTGAATCTCTGTTTTTTTAGCCCTATTCTCAGTTTTTTTTCTGTCTCTTAGCCTTGTCCCTAGTTTTTGGGCCTCTGTCTCTTAGCCTGGTCACTAGTTGTTGGGCCTCTGTCTCTTAGCCTGGTCCCTAGTCGCTGTATACGGAATATTGATCATCCCCTACTATGAGCTGCATGTTATTATCGCTTTTGTTACCAGAAAACATTTTTCGCTCATTCTTCTATCTGTGTATGTTCATCATTGATTTTAATAGCATAGGAAACTCTTGTCTGGCAAGTAACTTCACATTCTTCCGCTTATACCTGAATAGATTTTTCGCTTGTCATTTTACATTTAATGTATTGAAGAATGATAAGTGTATATTCTCCTCTGCATTAACTTACTTCATATATACATGTAGTCCTTTCTCCATTTCTTACAAGCGTTATTCGTCCACTCATTTAACTACATTTTGTCGCATTACATTTTGGTAGTAGTGTGCACTTATATCTAATACGTACCTACATCCCAGACTGGAGAAAAAATAGCAGGAGAATCACACTTATTTCTATTTTAATTTGTATTTGGCTGTAATTAGCTGCAAAAGGCTGCAATTCCCTGAAAATATTTTTGGCTGCCCTGTAGAAGCTGATTTAGGGTGTTTATACCTGGGGCGGCCGAAACTTAATTCTTATAGTAAATGACCACCTTATTTGCCTATGAGTGCAAGCATTCCTATTGTTTTGACAACTTTCTTCAACATTTTACTTCATACGTTGAAAAGTACACTTTTATATTTTAATATTGTGTGTTACATGTTGGCAAAAGTACTTTCTCTTGTGTCATCTTATTTCATGGTCCATTCTCTACAAGGTAACGAACTACTTTACCCACTTTCTTACATCTAGTTTTTTTATGATGGTGTCTACTGGTATTGACGTAATTAAGAATCATCTTCCACTTTCCACATTACCCTATGCAGATATTTCATACATTCCCCACCAAGACTTACGCTATTCTCTTTGTTTTAGTCAATAAGATCTTCCTGCATTCATTTTTTCTTCTTGATCAGATCCTTCAGTCACTCTAGTGACTCTACTTTTGAGAAATAGTGTATCTTCCACACTATTAATTTTGACTGCTCATTCTCCCTTCATCAATATAGGCTTAACTTACTTCAGTGCTTCGTATTCCCAGCATATATGCGCTTCTTTACAGTAGTTACACCAAGTTTTTGATTATCTAACTAACAACATTGAGGAATAGAATGAGAATTCCACGCTCACTGTTTTACCTTTGTCTGCAATAATTAGTCTGATGAAGCCAGCTCTATATATTTCCCACAACAGTCTGTCTTATTCACCTGCATTGAAGAAAATTTGCGCCGTAGCCTACCATTGCTTGAAATAATTTTAATTACATATGATTGGTGAAGACTCAACCTCCTGCTTTGTTCTCTTCTGCATTGATTGTTCTCATATGTTTTCTATATAATTTGCAGGTTACTGTATCTTATTTTCACACTTTTCAGATGATATATGATCTACTTTTTACTTCAGTACTAACATGCACTCACTTTTGTTTTATGTTACACTAGTGGACCCGTGCGTGAAAAATTCACGCAATAACCTACACCGGCCTCTAGGCCGGTGCGGAATCTCCTCTTCTTTTATTTACTTCCTAATTTTCTTCTTTTCTTCATTGATCCTTTGTCGTGCTGTCATCCTTAGGTCTTCTATATAGACAG
>LQNS02278097.1:12822955-12854206 GCA_001587735.2 Parhyale hawaiensis
ATTTCCGCCTATCTATTTCGTTAAGAGCGTGACACCAAACATATAAATATATATATATATATATTTATATATATATTTATTTATAAACACACGAAGGTTATTCTTAGTATTAGATATCCGTACTGCAAATGGCAGAATTTAGGAGAGAATTAACATCAGGACGGTTGCTAACTTTATTCATGAGGAACTTTTTGACAGATCACTAATACTTTTAACACGAATAAGAGAAACTATTTTTCTTTACCCCTGCGAGATAGATTCAAATTAAAACTGCAGCCCTTGCTGTTACCCGCAATTTGAAGCATTGCACAACCTCCCCAGACGAGAGCACGATAGACACTGAGCAAAAGCCAGCTAGATGCGACCTTGACTAATCTCCGAACAGACATCGCGAACATACTCAGTACTCTTGCCTTGACACCCTCGCTTTCACTTCACAGTGGAAGTTTCTAAAAATATATTGACATCGTTTTACAGTGGTCTCTAATGCCAACATTATATAAATATTATATTATATATCTCTAAAGCATCCTATGAGGAAAGAATGTGCAATATAGAAGGCAAACGTTTCTTTGTGATCTTCAACACTAATTGTAACTAGAGCTCTCGCGGAAATCCACAGTACGCTAAATAATGCAATAAATGTGATAATTAAGGACCTTTGAGACATATTGAACCCCTGGAAGGCCTTGCATCCAAACCATGGACACACAAGTAGGGCTCCACCCCATCGTCAATACATCACCACTTTCACATTCCTTCAGCGATCTGAAACCATTCAAAGGTTAATTCATCTTTATATCAAACTCACATGGCCTAAAATAATTTTTCGAGTTTGATGATTTTTTATCAATTTATCTGCAGCGAATTTATGGTCACGGGAGGTTTGTACATAGTTCAAACGTATTTTTATCATGTACATGAAAGCTACCATATAGGGGCGAGGTGGAATTCGAATATGGGACTCAAGGTCGCAGCACTACCGAGTCTGAAGACTACAGAGTATAAGGCGACAGGCTTCGTAGTACACGTGAATTACTCTAACACTGCCCAGTTATTTCCCTACGCCAAGGATTTCATTTCAAAGGTGAATAGGGACTAAAAAATTTGAGTTTTCTATGGTATAATGTAGAACTGTCATGTTTTCTGTCATTAACATATGTCTGAATTTCTAATGAAAAAAACAGCCGTAAGAATCGTACAGACGACAAACATTGCAAGCACACACTATGCTGGATACAAATATTGACAGCGTCTGAATTCTCTCGCCCTTGGAGGGACCGTTCATCTAATCTTATTCTGCATTACAATCTTTTGCAGAGGCACTTAAAATGGCAAATTCATTCTTAAATTCATCATAGATCAAGTGGAACTTCTAAAAAGTACAATATCGAAAAATATTGCCTCCCTTTTTGGGGTACTACGTTACCAGATTTTTCCCGTTTAGGGACGCAAGTCTCGGTTTCAGGAATAAGTTTTTATGAGGTTCTGTTTGCGGAGTTTTACTCTATCAAGAGCAAAAGTTTTTCCAATCCTCCTTACGTTTTGAATGCGAGAATTTGAATTGGAGGTGCAGAATAATTTGTATCACATGTAATTTTGCTAATTATCCTGTGTTAAAGGTTCAGAAAAAAGTAAATAGCATATAATATACGAGACATTACTACAAATAATCACGCACAAATTTACAATGTTTGCCTTTTATTATTATAGCTGCGTCCGTATTACCATCAATTTACAAAGTTACTGGAACAATAAAAAATAACAAAACAATAAAATTATAAAGATTTAGTTGCATTATATATAACATCTTTTTATGCACGCAGACAGTACATTGTGTGTCATACATATTTCAATATAAATGTTTATTCACTTTACAATCTGATGGTCCCCAGTCATTTTTTTCAAATTTAAAACGTCTTACATTAAAAAAATACAGTGTAAAGATGTATCACTTTATTTCATTTTCACTACATCCTAGGTTTCCTGTACATCTTATGAAAACGGCTAGGGGTCTCTATTTTTTTTTTACTCTACCTCGCTATTTAATCCTACTTTTCTGTCAGGAATACCGCTGTTTAGCGCCCTACGTGTCGGAAGTCCCCGTTTTGGTCACGCTCATTTTATGCAGTCCTTGATTTGAGCTAAAAAAAATTAGTTCTAAGGGTTCGATACATTCATGTAACGTACTGTTGCTGCAGTATCAACGCTCCACATATCGGACACCTGGAAGTAAAAATTTTGAAACTATATGTGTATAAAGCTGTCGAAAACGAGTAAGTCTCATAATGAATACTGTATGTATAATAATAGATTATAAGAAAAAGGGCATCGTCAAGTATTTGATAGTACACTGTAAAATACCTCCATGCAAATACTCCTCCATCTCAAAACTTTCCCCAAGATCTCACTAGATTGCTTCAACGAAGGCAGAACTCAACAAAGAAGCGTCGTCTAAATTCTCCTCCTCCTCTTCTCAATTCATCTGCAGCCAGCAACTTCCAGTCATCTCGCAAATTCTGGAACGAAAATACTGGAACTGCAGCAGCCTTGCATATGGAGGGCCGCGACCGTATGTTAAGGAAAGCGGGCGATGCTAATGGAAAACATACACTTGAATGGGCTGTAAAATTTATTCCAGCGCTGAGCGAGCGATGGTCTTCTTCCCTGATATTGCAGGCCTTCATTTCCATATTTTGGGATTCGTCTTTTATGGAAGTGGAGGAGCGCGACCAAAGCGCACGCAGCAGCTGCAGCGGCCGAACCTCCGCACCAATTATGATAGAATCAAAATGAAGATTGACCACCGAGCCGAAGCTTTCTCTCCAAACGAACATCATTTGAATTTTATGCCGCTAAAGTTTGCGGGACAAACCATGGGCTTTTGTTCGCATTTTTCCAAGCCATGGGAATTTGCCTGAAACTTCCATTGAAATGTCTGGATATTGAACGAACGGAGGGTTTGACCATCGGCCTATGAATGTTAGATAGTAAAGGTTTCCCACGTGGATCCGGCCGTGGGAAATGGCATGGCAGTGAATAATTCGCAGGCGAGCTGAATTGTACCTCGGCGTATCTTGCAAATTTTCACAGCACCTAAAAAATTCAAGTATACTTTATTGTACACCAAGAAAACCTCCACGGTTAATGCGTAGGGAAATTTTATTGATCTCTAAATTAAATACTAATTTGAAATTTCTCGCTGTCTATAAAAAAGATATATTGTCTTTCCTCTAATAATATAGTGCAATCGTGTGTCCAGTTTTCTGCACCAAACGAAACTGGTTATACAAATTAATTCATCTGAATCACATATAGCAAAATCCACTAACGACACATATGATTTACTCTCAGGCGAGCCACGCAATAATCAGTCTCTATATATAGCTCATCTATTCCTGGAGAAAAATATATTTGCCAAAAACTCCTTTCTTTGCTTCGTAAAATGGAATTTTCCGCCGGCTCAATGCAATCGGGTTGGTTTTAATCCTTGCAAAATGATTCAAAGGGGCAAAGCCAACGCTGCTGTGAGAAATTCCAGACAAGTCAAGCCTCCCTTGCATAATTTTGCAGACCAATTGACGTACTCTAACACGAAAGTCTTGTCACAGTTTTGATATATTGGCATATAGTTTTCCGAACAGTATTCAGAGTGGTCAACCTCTCATCATAATGCATTAGTTCGACGTATATACCCAAGGGAAACCACGTATCTTTCCAGCATGCACTACGCTGGCGCTTCGTCAGGTAAGAATATTTCAGTTCAGAAGACAATATCTCAACTGTTGAACGTCTCTAGCAAAGAACAGCTTGAGGTAGAAATTTTTAAAGTATGGGAAACTGCTCAGGAGGCCAATGCTCAAATGGCCTCAGCCACTTGAATAAATAGATAACTAAAAAAGCTGGATGTTGCGCCCCTGATCTTTTTACGCTTGTTACTGGGCTGCGGGTAGCCGGAAGTGGCCGCAGGTGCCCCTACTCCGCAGACAGTTTTGCACGCATCAAGCCTTGGTCGTTCGAATAACAGAAATGTATTGGAGTGACGAGTTCCCAGCTTAGTAAATTTCAGAACCTGTTTAGTTCGATTAAAAAACTTGCCCGATTGAAAAATTATTCAATGTCTCGGTCGCATGTCCGTATATCTTACTGGCTGTCGTAGCTACCTGCTTTAAAATTTCGAATACCTTCATGATGTTTATATGGCATGTAATATGCTCAAATTTAAAACAAGATACCGTATACGTATAGTGATAAATCAGGAGAATATGGATGACACTGATCAACTTCTCATCTCCAGATACTCGAGTTACTGAGTGTCTACATCAGAGACGTACGTACGGTGTTGCAGAGAAGGAGCATACAAAAATGAAAATTAATTAGACACCTGTAATTGTCTTTGGAAGTTGGAAAG
This sequence comes from Parhyale hawaiensis, assembly GCA_001587735.2. Classification (NCBI taxonomy): domain Eukaryota; kingdom Metazoa; phylum Arthropoda; class Malacostraca; order Amphipoda; family Hyalidae; genus Parhyale; species Parhyale hawaiensis. The sequence goes on from LQNS02278097.1 coordinate 12,827,367, forward strand.
CTGTACTTATGTACACTTGATTCTTGTTATCTGCAAGGGCTACGGTCCCGAAAAAGCTCGCATAAGGTGAATTGGCATATTTCGAACTTGTCTCAATACATTATCTATCTATAATATTAATAGTGCTGTTCCTACTTTCGTGTGTTACGCTCTTCACTAAAAGATAGAAGGAAATTAGAGATTTCGCTTAATATGTCAATCATTTCACCCGTTTGATATCTAACTATAGTTTTTCATTTTTTATAACATTATATTCGCTCTGCTGTCAGCGAATAGCATTTCTAATGGGGAGAGTTGCATTGCAGGATACGCCACGGGTGAACAGAACGGGTAGTGTTGGGAATCTTTGCTCTGAAGTCTTTTTTGAACCGAATGTGCTGCTGGAAAAGCACCTACCACTACAGTGCGATATCTGAGCAAATACAATGACATCTCTAAAACAGAAGAGTATTTTCTTGCGAGTAGAGAAATTGACCGAATCTGGATTCTTTTATTATAAAGCTATAGCAAAACCAAGCAGAAAAATGATGGGCTACTGATCAGTATCCACGGGTTCCAATATGGAAAAAATTGGATGTACCGACAAGAAATTGAAACGTGTAACCTAGGCATGGAGAGCTACATTATACGTAAGCAGTGTGGAACATAGCTTTGAAAAAATGTGCAAATGCATGAGAGAATATTGCAAGATGTACCGTCATTTTTCTATGTCTTTGTCAAGACACAAGTGCGAATTCGTTGCTGACAGAACAAATGCGTAATTCAGTAGTAAAATCGAAATACTAGGAAAGGTTAGACGAGATGTAAAGTAGATGGACTGCTTAACGATAGACTTGGATAAGCGGCGTAGGTTAGTTCAGCCGGGGTGGGTTAGGATATGAGCGCTACCTCAGGTTAAAGAAAATAAGTGAAAACATTCACTAACCGTGGAATTTCTACGGGAGCAGCAAGTAGGTATAAAGGTGGTTACGTTCCACGACCCATGTTTTACCCTTTGCAGAGGTCAGCCTGGCGGGTAAAGAACAGGATTTCTTGGCAACAAATAACATTTTGCTAATTGGGTTCTTCCTTCAAAAGAACAACTTTTCGCTTGGGCACATAACAATTTTTCGCTCGAGCAAAAAAACTCCCGAGTTATATGATATCATCGAGTATCTCGGATACAGAGCTCAGTAATTATAGGAGCGATGTCGACTGCGGGCCAAATTTAGGAATTGCTTTTTAGCGTATCACCGAAGACAAGGCGCTGGCGTTCTTCAGCAGAATTTCAGCCTTGCGTGCTAATCTCTTATCTTCCTTCATTCAAGTTGGCAGTTGCAGGGCATCCTACTTAAGGAAAATCATCACAAAATTATGATCAATAAAGCAGGGTCGCCAAAAAGGCCTCGCTGTTATTTTTTGACAGCGCGAACACTTTAGTTACGTATAATGTCCATATAAGAACTGTTTGTAGCCGTTCCTTGTTTATTTTACATTCGACTAAGATTAATAACCAGCGTTACATTCTGCATTAGGCATATTCATATATATATATACATATATAGCATGCCTAAATGAGATAGCGTGAAATAACGTATTTCTGAGTTACCAACAGTTTTTCCGACTCTCCTAGATCAGATATATAATGTGTGTCTACTTATCATGAGTTCTTGAGCACTGTATCATTTGCATCAGACAATAATAAATTTTGCGCTTGCAATAGGTTCTTCGATTCTATATGTACTACACTAGAACTGCTATGGTATTTCACCCAACCCACATTTTTGTGAACATTTCATTCCAGTTTCAAAGTCTTGTTTCATTTCAGTTTCACTGAGAACTGAGAACTACGTATTTGCATTGGCAAGTGTATTACTATATACGCATTATGTTAGAAGTTGCCTGTATCAGTACATGTTCACTTTCATTTAATTTCGTCGAGAACTTACTGCATCACCTTAGCTACGAACTTCTGTTTTACCTGACGCACGTATACGTGTCTCATTCTGTATATTTTCCTCTCATGAGTACCTAAGCTGCATAGAGCATTCCTTCTTACAGTTATTGCATAATCTTAGAAATAGTGAAGATCGAGGGCTGCAGCATGCATCTGCACTGTGCATAATATTCAGAAATGTTGCTCTATACATGCAGAAGCGACCCGCCCGACGTGGCATAATCTTTGGTCTTCAAGACTGAGGTGCTATTTACATATTGTAATGATGTTCTGGATGTTGGTTGCTTCCTTCCTCCACCCCTCATATGATAGAATTCTCCGCTGCGACGACAAAGGACATGAGTGTCGGGTGAGGCTTTGCAGAAAATTATGGCGTGATATTACCGCTTCAGAACTATACACGCAACTTCAGAAAACAATAGTTCCATATAAATAGCTTACTGAAGCACTGTTTTTTAATTGTGTATACAAGAAGTAATATGTACAAGAAGCCCAAATAGCAATATTACAATCTAGCTTTCCAAGTACTTCTAGAAAAATTTCCATCGCCGCTCTGCTTGTAAAAATGATGTGACGATAATTACTTCGTATAATGAAGCAGTAAAGGTCTGCTGAAACTTGATAATATCTTTTTTCTTCACTAACTCCCTTTATAGCGATGGTTAACAAAATATTGTTTTTTTAGTTTCATAAATCGCATTTCGAGGCTTTATAGAAATATATAGAAATAAATACTGACGGACCCGTCTTCTCTTAGACGTGCTTTACTCCAGTAAACTCATCTTGCTATCAGAATGAGGCTTGTAGGCCTTCCAAGTAAAGAGAACGTAATTATTATAATGTTCATGAGTATAATAACATTCTGAGAAATTCACCAACGGTAATCACATTCAGGCTTATTCTCGTTAGAATAGAAGGCCTCGTTTCAAGTCTGCCATTGATGTCGAAATAAGGTGTGGGTTGTCAGAGCAGAAAGCTCGCAGAAATAGGAAGGAAATGCGCAGAAAATTAGAGAGGCTATCCCTTGAGAAGCCTTCCGACCAAATTACCTCAATAATTGATATGAAGCAAGCAGCTTCGCCATCCCAAATGTTGGAGCATTTCGCTAATGAGTCCTAATGGATGAATAAGTGCGAGCCTCCCTAACCTAACGCGTATAAATGGCTGCATGAATCAAAGGAAGTTGAAATGAATAACAACTCGTAATTCATTTGCATGAGAAGCTGCCTGCGTCTCTCTTCATCATGCCTTAGCGGAAAATAACCCCTACCTCCTTCCCCTACATTCACCCAAACCCCTGCCCAAGTAGTCCCAAAAGGGATGCAAGATGTCCCCTCTCCTTCCCTCTGCTCCTCAGAAGAAAGTTTCCGTAAGTTAGCCTCAAGTCTTCCAGCCACCGTAGAGGCTTTTGGCACTCAGTCCAGAAGCCTATTTTATTTACCTGCAGCTCAAACAGTCTAACCTGCACAAAAAAAATTTATTCCATTGGATACGTAGTATAATTTTTGAGACTTTCAAGATAATGTTGACCAATTCCATACTTTATTGCCAGCCACCAACCCATCCCCTTCTTTCTCGCTCCATGATGTGTGATTGGTTGAGACGCTTCCACAACTTTACGTTCATTGGCTGAGACGCGATGTAAGCTTGGCGCGCATTGGCTCAGAAGGACAAGGGCGATCTGAAGAACTGGAAGCCCTCTCACTATTGGACAAGAAAGCCAACGGCCTTCTGCTTCCAACTCAAACATCATTCTCGTTCATATTAACGATCTTTGCTTAAATTCTCTCGAATCCTTTCGGTAGAGCATCGTAAACTACCAATAGCAAGTGCGTGTATTGTTTGGGTGGCTATGAAGGAGCTTCCCCATTGGTTGAGGAAGAGCGGAGATCTTGAGCATCGGCCCCAAGAAATCGATTAGTCATCTTCGGACTTCAGCAGAGGATATTTTGAAGGATGCTTACACTGAACGAACGGTTTGGTGGCCCTGTTTACATTATCCCATGCTTTGAATTTACCAGGGAAACCCTTCAATATTCAGCCTCGTTTGGTCGAGGGCTACCAGGGAATTCCTGCATGGTCTCGCATGTCTTAGATGTTATTATTATAGAAGCCCGCGTGTTGATTTATTGCTAAAGATGCTCAAGCCAACAGCTGCTGTTGATGTTACTCTTGCTTTTGTTATTAGGATGGAAGCAAGGGCTGCTTGTTATTCGAGATGACGTCGTTATTTGTAGAGGAACAGTAGAGGCCCTCCTGCTGGAGCCTCCAGCAAGGTCTTGGCAACTTGCAATAACGTCTTGACAGAATACGCTTGATTTTCTCAAGACGGCCAGGGACTTGTGTGATGTTGACACTTCTGATTGCAGGGCCTAGACTGTCATTAGGCGTTTGCAAAGCCTGCACTGTTTCTTTGTGCTCAAGGAGTAATATTTTAATTAAAAGGGCTGGATGTATCGTCCACATACGCGGACGCATACATACAATAAAATGTTTCAGGCAACGTGACTAGTCCATTCGGATGCAAAAACTTGTAGCTTACTCTACGTTCTTCCAACATATCAAACTGATCGAAGTTGCGACTGTGGTGATGCAACAGGATGGATATTACAGAACTGATACGATGAGGCTGTCAGGCCGAACGTAAGCTTAGCAAGGTAAGCTATATGTTATTGGTTGAGAAGCTGCGTGTCAATAAATTATTGGTCGTGCATATTCCTGGCTACCATATTAATTTATGAGCTTTCTCAGTAATTCCACGCAATGAATCTGTCTAACTAATTTGAGGAAGAAACAGATATCGATGGATTTCGGTGTCTTACGTGTACATCATTCATTGTTAAGTAAACCGTTATAAGTCCGTGCTAAAATTCAGTCAAGTAAACTCTCTAGTATATCTATGTTCTAGTTTTAAAGTCTTATCGACACTACTACAAAAATAATTTTATTAACACTGTTGCGTTATTGCATATCACTGCTATTTTCACTCGTCATGTTCCAGTTTCGTGAGTTTTCGCACATTTGATTCCAACTTGCTCGATGTTTTCCCGCGAATAAGTCTGCGTATAAAGCTCGCTTTTTGCTTGAGAGTATATGCAAAGGATACCTGAATTCATAGTGATTGCTTGTCAAAGTAAAGAAGAGTCAAATGCTGAAGATGAATCAAATCATTTATCATCAGAAAAGTACAACTTATTGCGCTTAAACAGCAATGAAGTTCTCAACATCTGGACTCGTCGAACTTAGCGCTCGCGATTATATATAGGCGAGCTTTACAGGGTTCTACAAAATCGCACACAATTAACCGAGCAAGCGCTATATAGTGACCAAAGCTCAACATCATCTCATAGCGTAGGACTGTAACACGCACTTTTTTGGATGGCATGCGGTTTATATATACTGCAGAACAGCTCGGCCACTCTTTTACTGTTGTTTTCCTACACGGAACTTGCGTGCATTCCACGTGAAAGTTAATGAAGCTCAACGTCGACATTTCGATATTCCGCTGGACAGAAGGTTTGCTCTTCACTGATGCCCTGACAAGTATCTTAACATAGAACTTTGAAAGCATCGTTGAAGTCAGATAATATATCTAATTTTAAAACTTGTAGAGAGTGTAGTGCTTAGCTTAGAACTTACCCATGTTCCCGTCACCGTGTCACTGATATCTTACTGTTTCTGTTTGTACTAATGAATGCTAAACGTGTGGCCAAGTTAACGGTTGTGTGGACGGATGGATATCACCGTAATATCTAAGAGACTGGCAATAAGCTCCAAGTAAATTTCAAGCAGTGGACAGCAAGAGATATAACAGGGAAAGGAATTATTGTTTGTCACTTAGATTACAAACTATTATAAGCGGACTTGCTTGTAAGCAACTGGTATTCACACCCGTCCTACACATAATTTTGAAAATCTAGCGCTAAAATTAATCGCAGATGATAATTGGAAGATTAATCCTCAGAAAGAAATCATTTTAATTTCTTCTGGCGACTCGGAAGTTTTGCTGTACAAAGAACCTGTCAGATTATATTCCTTCCTTGTCATCATACCATAGGCAGACAAGAATAGTCATCAGTCTAGCGAAGCGTAAATTTTAGAATTATGCCACGGGACGATATTTGTAAGAAAAGAAGAAATATCTGCTATAACTTAGTTCAATTTTATCGGGTATCATTTGTTTGGAAATTAGATTGTAGTGTTCAGTTCATTCAGGCCACCACTCGTACACGTAGCTCACAAACGGCGCAAACACAGTGCAGGATCAAACTGTTGCCTATTTAAGCGTTCTGTGGTCAAGCGACATTGATGCTCTACAGGCAAAAGTAGCTTGCTCTACTTGTGTGTCCACGTCGTGGGAGCTGTCTGTTCGGGGCTTAGTACTTCAAGGACTGCTGACCCGTCTTGGATGTTTCTATAATATTATGAACTGTGGGTTTCTACGAGAATTTTACTTTTAAACTGTGTGCATTTCAGTACAGACTAAAATGGCGTGTACACAAAAAGCTAACAGCGTAGCTCGTCTTGTGTTAATGACGAGTCCATATTGAGCTTTAGGAAACAAGAGTATTTACAGGAGGCTCAGTTAAAAATATTCTTTATGATTTTAGCACGTTTTTTTCGGAAATGCATCAGGAGAAACAATGCTATTGTGTCATAAGTAGTATGCTACCTTAATTTAGTGCCGCCATCACATTGTACCATCAAACGCTCAACTTAATTACAAACAAGCGTTCAGTTGTCGCGACAGCACAGTGAAAGTTTGCATCCAAGACACCCCCGAAAATTATTTAAGGTTAACACCCGCTCATGAATTAATTTAGAGGGCGACTGTGTGACGTGAATCTGATATTAAAGATTATGTTACAATTTCTTAGGGTCTATTTCATGAGCACCTTTTACTCACACATGAATGTAGAGGCATGGGCATTCGCAGAGAATCACTTTATAGTCGTTGTTGAGGGTTGTCCCTTCAGACAAAAAAAAAATTGCGCACTATACCGACTTACACAGGAGTTAGTGCTCCGAATTCTTTAGGAATAGTCTACACCGTACAGTGCGAATTGTCGACTCTGACTATGCAGAACTTAGACTCTACTGCTTCATTCAACATGGATCTGTGGCACTCTATATATGCAGCCTAGTGCGCCACGTCTCCTGTCGTGGTCCATGCTGCCTAGTGTTCTGCGTCCCCAGTCCTGGTCCATGCTACCTATAGTGCGCCGCGCCGCATGTCCTAGTCCGTGCTGCTTAGTGCGCCGTGTCCCCTCTCCTGATCCATGCAGCCTAGTGTTCCGCGTCCCATCTCCTGATCCATGCAGCCTAGTGTTCCTCGTCCCCTCTCCTGATCCATGCAGCCTAGTGTTCCGCGTCCCATCTCCTGATCCATGCAGCCTAGTGTTCCGCGTCCCATCTCCTGATCCATGCAGCCTAGTATTCCGCGTCCCCTCTCTTGATACATGCTGCCTAGTGTGCACCGTTCCGTACCCTGGTACATGCAGCCTAGTGTGCCATGTACCTTCAATTGAATGGTTCACACTGCCAAAGCAGGAAGCGCAGTAGCGGCCTCCAGTGGCAGGTGGTACGGGGCTCCGATATAAAATCTGAGACTGGCAATCCATTGAGGTCGCTTACTCTCTGCCTTCAATTTTCTGGCACCAGTAACGATGGCTTGAAATAGCAGGCAATCACGCTTTACTTAACCTGTTAATATACTTATCCAAGCTATCTCTGTCTTAGCCTTAGTTATGGAACCTCATTCCTTCGAGCCCACTATACTCGTTCTATTTTCTCTCTTCTACTGGCCATCTCTGTTCTGGTCAACTCATCCCCTCCCGATGCGCTGGCGGCATTCCCTTTCGTGTTGATGCTCTATGGTAGACGCTCACACATGCATGAGTTCCGCGTTTCTCTCAACATACTATGAATTTTTTGCTTTTCGTCGGTAATGATCGGTTGCACGACCAAAGAACGCAAACAGTCTCACCATTTCTTTGAAAAAAAATCTTCGTCTACTTCCAATTAGCTTCCAATTAGTGCTTCACAGCAGTGAAACAACCCGAATTCCCGTACGTCTAGCAGTAAAGACTGTTGCTGCTACCGGTTTTTCAAAATGTATTGAAATGAGTTACATTTGGGCATTTTATATTCTCAAATAATAAACTGTAAAACTGGATTCATCCTTTCACCCAATGTGCAGGACGCATAAATAACATTCACCAATGTTGCACGTAGGAAAAACATTTCTCTTGCTTTTAATTCGATGCCCCTTCGCTGCAGCGGCAGTCCGAAGCCCGCCAGAAATCTCGGTACACAATCCGGCGAGGCAAAGTTTAGTTCTCTTTACAAGCTCTGTCTGTGAAACACAATACAAACGGTCAGTCTGACCCCTGGTCCAAACCCACCATTCCGCAATTGAGTTACACCCTCTAACTCATTCCCAACACAGCTTTAAAACAATCAGCTCGATCATTTGTATTCCGAGCCGTCCGGCAAAGGCCGCAGTTTTTGGCTTCGGCCGAGAGAACTTGCGTACTTTTGCCCAGTTCAGCGATGGGTGTTTAAACGCTTGGGTCAAGCGCATCATTGAGCAGTTGAGTTAAAAGTAGGAATTGATGAGGCGGAAAGAGCCCTTGACTGATTTGGTGTCGGCTGTACTAACTACCGGCTTAGTTTTTCTCTGTTTGTTGTTGCTCGAGTTTTCAACTTGGCTGTATTTTTCTAGGGAGATGAATGTAGTGTTGAGGGGAACCGTGCGATGTGGTGACAATTATCTCGGGGTGACTATTGCAGTATTTTGCTCGGGGGTGAATGTGAAGGTTTTCTCTTTTTTTTTTGGGGAGGAGGCGTTATGTCAGGTTATTTTTCTTTGGAGGGTGAACGTGAATATAGTTTTCTCGGGGATGAATGCTGCAATATTTTATTATTTGCATTTTTTGAGATGAATGTGATAGTATTTTTTTTTTTTTTTTTTTCGAAGGAAGATGCAGCTATAGTTTACTTGCATGTGAGTGTGGCAGTCTGTGTCTTGGAAAGGTAGGGGGGGGGGAGGGGCGATGGTGAATGTGACGACATTTTTCTGCGAAGTCAATGGGTAACAGTATACATCTTGTCGTGAATGAAGACATACAAAGCAGAGAATATCCAACTATGCTTATTCCATTGGCGAGTTTAAAGCACTTCATTACGCACAATGTGTGCGCAGGGATTTAAAGTTTATCTTCTGCCTATTTAAGTTTCATATCATTGGTTTATGGTGATATTTCTCTCTGCCAATTACCGTTCACCGAACGCGCTGCAGGGTATATGGGCTGCAGTGTACATATTAATTGTCATAGACAGTTTTCTTTGGCTTATTTAGCTCAATACCGATAATTCAGAATAAAAAAAGCGAATGCGTTATATGAGTCGTAGTCAGTGTTACTACGATAAGAAAAAGATTACAAGAGTCATAGTGCAACAACTAGCATCAGTATACTACAGCAGTAAGTGAAATGGTAACGCTGCAACCAAGACCACAAAAACCATTCCGCAAGACAGAACTGCTAGTACGACAACTGTAAGACAACGTGTAATTTTGCAGCCAAGACCGCAGGAATCATTCAGCAAGACAGAACTGCTAGTACGACAGCTGTAAGACAACGTGTAATTTTGCAGCCAAGACCACAGGAATCAGGCAGCAGGAATATTAGAATCTCTGCAGCAGGTCTGCAACTCTTGCAGCAGCAGCCGCAGTCGTACACTCGGCCGCTGCGTAATAGAATGATGATGCAAATGCAGCACTGCCAGGCCCTGCTGTTCCGGCCTCTTGAATGAATCACATAAGGTCCTGTCGAGATGAAGCTCCCGACTCTCTTGTTTCCAGCATTCCTTTCCTAATCTTTACCTATGCAGACCGCTCTTCTCAAAGTCTGCTCTTGAGTAATTATTCATTGTGGGAACGTGCATGTCGGGCGGTTCTGTTGTGTAATTGTGCATGCCAGGCGGTTCTTAATTATGTAGTAGTAAAACACTGGTTTTCTTTTAAAACTGGTTGCAACTACAGATGGAGCGGCTATTTTTGATGATGAGCATGTTTTGCGGTTTGTAATTATTTAGTAGAGAAAGCTTGAATTTTTTGCTTGGCTGTAACTGCTGCTGAATAATTGTGCTAAAGCGAAAGCGAGACTGTATAGGTAGCAGTGTGAGGGTTTACAAAACTGTGTGACTACAACTTGCGTGCATAATCCGTGCAGGGTTCAGTGCCTGTCTGGTTGGGGGCTCCGGGCCTGTCTGGTCGGGGCTCATTGCTTGTCTGGTCGGAGTTCAGTGGCTGTTTGGTTGGGGCTCAGTGCCTGTCTGGTCGGGGACTCAGCCAAGGCCTCTTAGAGTACAGGAGCCCTGGGCTCAGTGCCTGTCTGGTCGGTGCTCAATGCCTGTCTGATCGGGGCTCGGTGCCTGTCTGGTGGGGCTCATTGCCTATCATACTGATGTTCTGCGAAGTTGTGCTCTACTGCCGTCTGTGAATGCCGCAAGACCTCTTTTTAGTTGTACAGAGTTTATTATCGAATGGGTTCCAATATGTCTTAAAAAGATCTGTTTAAGGATAGGAATTAAAATATAACTAATTCAAAGGTGTATATGCAGACAGAAATTTCCATCTGTCACCGCCTTAGCAGCTGTGTTCTTTTTAGTATTAGATTGAAAATTCCTTTGATTTTAGGCAACATTTGTCCAAAAATTTTCTTACTACTTTGTACATAATTTTTAGTCGAACGATGGTAATGAATATAAACCATTTTCAGGACTTTTCAATTAGGATTCATCGGAAATTGTAACTCAGTAACCACCAGTCTTATCGAAATGAATAAAGATCCTTTGACTCACAGTTTTCTTTCTTTTTTTACTTTACCTGTTCTAAGGATTTTATTATTGCACTGCGTAGTAGCAATCGGGCTTTGCAAAAGTCCTGACTTGTTTTAATAATTTGCCATCCGCAGTTCGTACAGCCTTTGTTTATAGAGAACTAAAACACGATTCGTAATGTATTAGTTTATTATTGTCTAAACAACATTGCTATTCAATAAGACCTCCATTGGCAGCAATGACACGCCCTAATCGTGGTCGCAAGTCCTTACACACATTACGGACGTAATCCTTCCTCATCTGGGCTCAAGTGCAGTTCACAGAGGCTTTCAGCTCTTCAATGTTGTTGTGACGATCTTTGCATGCTTTACTCTCAATATGCAGCCACGCCGTAGTCCAGAGGATTGAGATCAGGCGACTGTTGGGGCCAAAAGTCTTTGGGCCAGAAAAAGTCATGTTTTGGCTCATCCAGTTTTGGACGGTTTTCGACGTGTACGCTGGTGCACCATCTTTCTGAAACACGTAATCTTCAACTTTGACGATTTTTCTGATCCAAGGAAGAATTTTTGTGGCCATGATATCCCTGTATTTAGCCCCTGTCAACCTGTAATCGCCCTTGAACCACACTGGAGGCATCTTCTCTCCATTGAAGGCCACTGCGCCAAGCATCATCATAGAGGCCGGATGCGTTGTGGTGGAAACATAACGAACATCAGAAATGTCTTGGCCAAAGCTCACAACTCGATCGTTCTGTTTGTTGGAACCAGGATTCACGATGAAGGTCTTCTCATCTGAGAAAATGATGACTCGATTTCTATGACTTTTCAAGTCGTTAAGAAGGCGGGAACATCGCTCTTAATTGGCGCTTGTTAACCATGTCAGCTGTTAGCAGCGGTCTTTTTTGACGCTGTAAGCTTTTTCCACCTCCACTCTTTACAGCTCCTGACACAGCTGACGCAGAAATCTTCTTCTTCGCAAATTCAGTAATTTTTGAGTTTCGGATCGTTTTCAAAGGCTCTTCGCACATTCTTCCGTTTAATAACTTGTGGTCTGCCTGAACGTTGTCGATCTTTGAAGCTTTCGTTAATCCTAAGGCGGTTTTCCACCCGTTTCACCGTTGATGAACTGACATTTGCAACCTAACAATGTCCGCCTCCTGGTGACCCGCGCGAAGGAGAGCTACTATCTTTATCCTTTTTGTTTCCATGACCAACAATGTATGAAAAAGAGCACTGTTACCAGTTATTATATTATCTGAAATAGCTTAGGAATGAGTCATTGTCAATAAATTTCATCAAGTCTTTGAAATGAGTTTCACACTTTGAAAATACAAAACAGGTCAGGACTTTTGCAAAGCCCGGTAGATCGTCAAAATCTAGAAGAGTTGGGATGGTCATTTCAATGCAAGATTTTCCTCTTTTCAAGCGCGGTGACTTCACAGATCAAGTACGCCGTTCTTTCTTTACTCAATTGCAGTGCACCGAATGTGTCTTTCACATAAAGCACCGCAATAATTCAAGCCCGACAGTCCCCAGTCAAAACTGAGCTCCAGAGCTCAGTAAAAGTCTCCCAGCTCCACCAGAACAAGCAAGCGGCGCCCTAATTACGTTGCTCTACAACACCAGCACCAATTGAGCCAGTCTGTATTTTCAGGCGAGCTTTTACCATCGCCGCTGTTTGACTAAGCTCTGAAAAATTCGCTCAACGACCGACCACCCGAATAATTGAGCCGCAAAAACAAGAGCTAAATGGCTAAAGTATGCCGGCTGATGAGGTGAATATGCCGAGNCCAGCACCAATTGAGCCGGTCTGTATTTTCAGGCGAGCTTTTACCATCGCCGCTGTTTGACTAAGCTCTGAAAAATTCGCTCAACGACCGACCACCCGAATAATTGAGCCGCAAAAACAAGAGCTAAATGGCTAAAGTATGCCACTGATGAGGTGAATATGCCGAGTTTTGGCGGGGGCATATCGAGGCTGCGACGGGCCGGTGCGTGGTGATGTGATGATGCTGGTGTTGGTGTCTAAATTAAACTAGGAGAATAAGTCAGTGAGGTTAGGAGAATGAGTCTGTGAAGTTAGGGAAATAAGTGCGTGAGGTTAGGAGAATGAGTAGGGTTAAGAAACTTAGTGCGTGAGATTAGAAGGATGAGTTTGTGAGGTTAAGAGGATTAGTGTGAAAGGTCGGTAAAATGAGTGGGCCACGCTGAGAGAGTGAGCATGTGAGGTTAGAAGATTGATTGTACGACGTTAAGAAAATTAGAATATGAGGTTTGGGAAACAGGAGCGTGAGCTTAGGAGTACCTGAAACAAATTCCCAGAATTATCGGCGAACGCTATTAGTATGAAGTCTTGATGTTAGGAAAATAAGCGTGTTTTGAAAGGGATGATAGTGCGGCGTTTATAGAATAAGCATACTTGATTAACGGCATTCTACGGGATTAGTGACTAAGATTAGCTTAATGAGTGTGGGAGCATCATATGTGGGTGAGTTTAACGGGAGCATGACGGTACGGATGTACAGTATATGTCATATCAGCAGAGTAAGTGTGTGAAGTTATGATAATGGAAGTAAGAGCAGAGAATAAGTGAATTGGAATGAGGGTTTAAGAGTGAGTGTGGGGGACGAGAGCATTGGATGGGTCTCATCCATCAGGGTAGAAACTACGAACATTCATTTTACACTATATATATCTATATAATCGATCACTCAAAAAATCCTGGAGTTGCAAACTTGCTTCAAGCTCCAGATCACACTGTCGCCGTGCTTTATGAGCACGCTTAGGCGTGCATTTAACCTACCGCGGCAAAACCTGCTGAACCGGCACGCGTTCGACTTTCTGGTATATTTTTCGCTTGCACGCCAGAGAGCGAGGCGTTTTCCAGGCTTGTAAACGTCCTAGAGAATGTGCAGTCGTGTTGAAGTCAGTGAGGCCTTGTGATTCGTCGGGTTGAATTTCAAGTGACATTGTCTGCTTACGTACTTCAGACACCCTATATAAGTAGGTATAAATGTCATGGGTAACAAACTGCATCTTTTTTTAAACTGCTTGGCACGTACGCGCATCCAGCGATGCTCGCCACTTACTGCCCACATTGCACGCGTCCGATTTGAGGGTCTAGAGCACGCCTGCGTGTGCTACTAGTGCACGCGTTTGTGGTGCTGGGCTTGGTACAAACTTTCGGGACGCATTCACGTGCATTTCTAGCACGTCTGGCTTCACTCAGTGTTAATTATAATGGTTGCATGACGCCATGTAAATGAAGCTCGAGCATTCCAAGTAGATCATTTTTAACCATCTGAAATCCAGGAAAACTCTAAGTTTCGTAAATAAATACTGCCATGCAGGGAAGGTGAAATGCTTATTTCAATACAAATGCCATAAGAATTGAAAAATAAAACTGACACTGCAGCAATGCCGTAAAAATTGCTTTAATTTCTATCGCAGAAACTGTACGATTGCTGTATTCGTAAAAAAAATAGCCGTCTTGGACAAATTCCTCAACGAGAATTCCATTTAGAAGTGCTTGGTGAAATGATGCCCTAGCTGCCTTCTCTTATTGCTGAAAATGAGAGATAGGGCAGACGACCAAGCGTGGATATTATCAGGATTCCAGGTCGGTCGTCTTGTCTCCCGCACCACGCAAAAACTGAATCACAAGCTTAAGGAATTTGGTTGTTATAAAGCTTCCGTTTGGGAACGTTGTACAGATTTAACATCAGTTATATGTCATGAAATCGTGTGACCACGACAGATAATGAAATCAGAGTTCATCTGATCATGTAATGAAAATCATTAGATCATCTAATTAAATATCTTCAGATCATCTAATGAGAAAACATTTAATGCGCAGCACATCATCTCATTGTTGTTTTGTTTGTTTATAACTACGATGATTGTCAGCCTTAGGAGCGAAGAAGGCTGTATGCCACAAACCTCCGGCCTTAAAAAAAAGCTTTGGCTGGGCTGCAAGTACGTAAATGCCCACCTCTGATACAGCTACCACCTCTGTTAACACCCACAGATCACAGCAAGGCATAACCTCCCCGGCAAGACTCTGGGAGGCACTGACAACGAACAGATATTATTTACTGAGTCCGGACTCACAAGCGCAGTCTCATTATGTCGCCCATATAGCAGCGCATTCGCTTCACTGCAGGGACCTGTAGTAAAACCAGTTATCATCAATTCCAATTTGAAAGAATTCACGATGAAGGCAAACGAGATGAAGAGACGTGACGATCTGGTCGTCGTAGCAAAAGAGCATAACAAGCATGAATGTGTGTATTTGTATCATTTGTACTGGATGCAGAATACGCTGGCTGGACTGCTAAATCATTTTATTTTTTTCCTTATTCATCTTTATCATTTCATCAGGTTGGAGAATAAGTCACGCAATTGCAACATTCACCTAGCTGTTGTGTTTATTTGTATGCCCATTCATAGGACCTGTAGTTAGCTTTAGAACCTTTGCTAAGTTTGGAACGTGTCAATATTTTAAGGCTAATAGCTATATTTTTTAAAGCCTGTCTCTTTTACGAAGCAGTCTTGTTTCTTACGGCCGAACCACTAATGGCTATTATCAATAACACGAACTCAATGTCGCCACGAATGTCCCCTCAATGTCCTACATGAAGGACATTCGCTCGTAAAACGTCGCTGTAATTATCCACTTCGCCTCATAGCCGGCGGCCGGTGCGTCAGTTGGGAGGTGGGGCGCAGTTTTACGCTCGTTTGGCCATCAAACGCAAAACTCTGCGTGGCGGTCTAAAAGGACCGATTTGCTTGCGACGATGACCGCACATCGGCGCCGTCGGCCTCGTCGATTAACTTTAATGAGGCACCAATGGCCGGACCGTCCAGCCGCTAAATCATGTCATCACCGGACCGTTTTGTGCCGTTCTTTCTGGCGACTCGGAGGTCCCTGGATGCCTGCCGAACGGACTTGATTTATGGCAATTTCTGCAATGGCTTCTGGGACATAGTCCCGAGGTCAAATTTTGAGGTAGTGAAATTTTGCAAATTTTATCCGATTTTGGGTGATTAGATGGACTTGGGTGCTGAGCTTGCATGATTGATGACGATTTCTGAGAGGTATCGAGTGATGGGACACCTCTGGAGGCCAGGCTTCCTTGACTATGGCAGTTTCTGTGAAATACAGGGTGGAAGGCGACCTCTGGGTGCCTAGCTTGCTTGATTTACTGAGATTTCAAAGAAAGTTCAGGTACTGGGCTGCTTTTGGATGACCAACTGACTTGATTTATGGCGGTGTCTCGGAGCGTGCGGGCGACAAGGCTGCCTCTCGTTGCCGAGCTTACTACTTATAATAACTACTTTTCCCTGTGGCGGCTCAGTGGAACGGAAGAGAAAAATTTCCAAGGAACCGGAAACGCTCGAGCTTTCTTGTGACGTCGCTGCCTCTACATGCCGGACTTGCTTGATTTGTAGTGATTTCTGCATATTTTTTCTACTAGGCAAGCGTTTTTCCTGGCGTTCAAAAACTTTATTCAGGCGGTAAAAGAAAAAAAACTTTATACTGCTGAGTGTGCACATTTACTGTAATTATTAACATCTACTTAGCAAACCAAAATTTGCTCATCACCGACTGCAGAATGGATCTGGAACCTGTTAAATTGCCAATTAAAGTTGCTAGTCAACTAAAACTGGACGCACATGTTTCCACGCATCTTCCATTTCTCAATTGCGGTCAGCAAAAACAAATCGGCTTGCTTCTCTTCCAAAGTTGCGCTCGCATGTCAGCAAAAACTGCCAACTGGGGCAGAAAGTCTCAGTGTACTTTCATGTCGAGGAGCGCTATAGCGAGGGCTTACGTTTTTAATTGGCGTCAGAAAAGGGCGAAGTGAGGATCATCCTCGAAAACTGGTCCGATGTTTTTGGTTATTTAGCCTCAGAAGCTGTCGAATCTAAAAAGCTATAGAGCGCAACGCGTCCAGCTCACTCTAGTGGAAATTCGTTATCGAAAAGTTTGAAGAGTTAGTTTGAAATGAATCTTTAGCAACGCTCTGGGGACTCGAAACTGACGGCGCTTTACTATTTTGTTACTTTGATATAGTGACATCAAATAGCAGTTTGGATATTCTCCTTAGTTAAAAATCATTTTTATAAGCGCAGCACTGAAGATCTGTCTGTGAAATTCGTTTTTATAATTTCTAATTCATTTTACTATCACGAAACGATGGACCACGGAGTAGAGAGAATTGTACAGTAAACAGTTTTTAAATGATTTTTTCGAGTGTGACAATTCAGACTGTTTAAAATTTCCTTTTGTTCTTGTTTAGCATTTTTAGCTAATAGTCGATTTGCATTTAAGTGGTTCTAGTCGATAAACATCGAAACACTTTAGTGAAGTTCAGTGCAAATTCTGCACTGTATATTGTACATCAAAAGTCTGGGTTTATATTTACGCATACATAAATATATACAACACGAAGACTACACATGGTCACAGTACTACTCACCACCACGACAAACTGCCCATGGTCAGAGTGCTACACATCACTACACGAAGACTACACATGGTCGCAGAATTACTCACCACCACAACAAACTGCCCATGGTCGGAGTGCTACACATCACTACACAAAGACTACACATGCTACAGTACCACCCATCCCTACCCAGCCATATATGCAATAGGTCGCGCATTGTGCAGTGCGCGTTTTTTGCTGCGATGGCCAAATCCGAAGACCATTGTCCGCGAGGCTGGCCGTCGCAACCGCCTGCATTGAGGCTCAGGAGGACCGCTGACCGCTGTCGATCAGAACGTTTCTTGCCCTTTGACCCAGGCTTTTGAGATCTCCCTGACCCTTCAAAACTATGTCTTTGTCCCAAGCGTCCTGGCTACTGGCCTGTGAAATTTCATAGAGAAATTTGCCTGCAGCCTTTGTAAGGAAAATAAATCCGGTCTTGGTGCTGTGCAACAAAAAACGCGAGCGCAATTTGTTGCAGCAGACACTGGCCAGGAGGACGGGACCGATAGTGTGGAAGTTCTGGTCCTTGTCGCGAGCAAGCTGTCCGTCAGCTACGTCACTGTATTTATTCTTAGTGTACTATGAGTAATAAATTAAACATAGATGAATCAATGCAGAAATATACAGCATGTATGTTATACTTCTGCCAAGCTACAGTTAAAAATAAAATTCTCCAAATTGAAGGAGCAGTAAACGGATAATAGATGGAAATGGAATAGTTGCAATGGGTAATACGTAACAGAGAACATAAGCATCGTTAATGCCGTATAACTACGCCGTCAGAAATTATAGAACATAAATCAAAACAACATGCAGACCATGCAGTGACTGACTGAGTGCATGGTCAGAAGCGTGCGCGGCTATAGTGCTGTGGCAGACGGTTCGATTCTCAACCTTAGCAACAAGGATTTTCGCTGAAGCACTCCGGAATCGAGAGCTCAGGAGAAGTACGAGAGATTCTCAAATTGTTATTGGTACTAGTTATTACGCAAGAAATTCATTAAAATTACATACTTAAGGTAGAAATGGATGCTTCTCTGCTTGTATCTGCTTTATCTTTGATACTATAAAACCGTTACTGTTGTGAATATCAGTGGGAGAATATGTGAAGCTGTGAAATATTCGCATTTGTATGCAGGCCGAAGTACCAGTGGCAACACTCACACCACTGCAGTGACCTCACGGTGTTTCGGTCCGCTCCTTGCCTCTGCCATCACAAAGGCCACAAAAGGTCCGGTGCCGACGCCTCTCAGGGCTGCATTGCCCGGCAATTTTTTACTGGTCGGTCACCCGTCGGGGCCTCCATTGTCGGCCCTTCGGTCAGCGCCGGCCATTGTGCTTACGGGCCTCCGGTCACAAAGCTTAATCATGCAGACCCTTGGCAATTTTTTGTGGCACCTTCTCCTGTACCAAACGTTGTGCCCTAGCAGTTCTTCAGTTTCTGTCGAGACTTGCGCTAGTTGACAGTGCCTTCGCACCGTGAATCTATAGAAAAAGAATAGTTTTTTCGGTTTCTATTTCGACTTGCCTCAGGGCACAGTGATTTCGCATCGTGAATCTGTCGTTAAGTAGTTCATCAGATTCTATTTAGACTTGCCGTAGGAAACAGCGGCTTTGTATCGTGAAAATATGCAGATGGACACCTAACGAAACTAGACGTTTTCGTAACACAAGAAGGTATGTACCTGTGTATGCACATAATATTATGTTAAGCCTAATCAATCGCCTTGTTGCGTCTGGGGGGGTAAAACAATGAATCTAATATGTTAAGCTGCTCTTTCAAATATTAGAACTTCTAAAGCTGATTAAAACTTCATTTGCAAGCTGCAGCCGCATTACGTGGTAATATGAAAAAAGACCACTGTTTCCAATCGTGCTAAATAAATTAACACTCCCACAGCTATTTTTACCTCCGCCAAGGAAGCCATGTTTTTGTCGTGCCTTTCTGTTTGTGTCTTTTGTCTGTCACTAAGATTACTCAAAAAGTTATGGACGGATCTTTACGGAATTTACAGAGATTGTTAGGCATGTTAACAGTAACAGATGATTAACTTTTGGTGAAAATACGTTCTTCTCTCAGTTTGTTTGTCTGTCTGGCTATTTTTTCTTAAAGCCACATCTCAAAAAGTAATAAATGAATTTTCATGAAATTTATACGAGTTGTTAGGTATAATACAAAGAGTAAATGACCAAATTTTTAGGAGGATCTGTTCGTTCGTTTGTCGCTATGTTTTATTTTATGCTTGTTGGCACGATAACTCAAAAAGTTATGGATGGATCTTGATGAAATTTACAGGAGTTGTTACTAATGTTAAAAGACATAAATGATTAAACTTTGGTGATGATCGGTTGGTCTGTTTATGTGTGTTTGACTTTTGTTTGTCACAATGTTTGTTGACAGCAGAACTCAAAAAGTCATGAACGGATCTTCATGAAAATTACTGAAATTGTTAATACTGTCAGAGGGCAACAGTGATTAGACTTTGGTGTTGATACAAAGAAAATCATGGTTTCAGAACCAATTTAATTTTTCCCTTACCGTTTTCTTGCTTGGCGGAGGTATGCGCTCTCAGAGCGCTCTCCTATAGTTGCAGTTAAAACACCTTTGTGAAGAAACGGCAATTGAAGAATATAGTAAAAAGCTTGAAATATTGAACAGAAATTCTCCCAGTCAATAAAGACCATTAGAGAAGTGATAAGTAAACCGTCACTCTTACCGTTCTTCGATCAGGCCACAAAGTTCAGGGAGTAGAATCCTCGAGGAAGAATCCGCAACGACCAGCACTGACCCCTGCCAGGCAGACGCGAGCTAATTCTTGGTATCTCGTCATCATGCAATGCCCAAATTCTAACTCGGCTTCTTCTATTTGCAACAGCCTAAAAAATTCAAACTAAAGAAATGGAAGGAAATTGAAATATGATAAATTTTCAACTGTGAAACTCAGAAGAAACTCACTTGAAGTGGAGCAGCAATTTTTTTAAGAAATCAGACGTACCTGCTGGCATGATTCTCAACTGGAGTCATATTTGCCAGTGTGAATTTGACCCGTCTGGAACATAGTGCACAATAACTAATAGTTATAGCACTATTTAATTAAAACTTAACGCTCTATTTGAGTGGCAAGAATTAATGACACTTCTGATAGTGAATTTTTTTGGTATCTTGAAATAACTGACTCTGTTTTAGCCTAGCTCCTTATACCTGCACTTGCGATGTCTGGTAATGCCATGATGACATTCAACAATTATCATTTAAATGTTGTCTTGCTTAAGCCTTTAAGGCTATAGGATGTTACCCAGACCGTCGGTCTTCACTCAGTCTCTCATTGTAGCACAATCCACAAACCAAGCATGGAACAGCTTCTGTTCTTCCCGGTCTTCGATTCTTGCTGCTGCTGCAGCAGCCAGGGAGCAGCAAAACAGCTCGATGTGGTTCGCAAGATAAGCTTGTTTACCAGGCAAAGATTTGCCAAAAATACGCGAGTTACAAGGAGGCCGGGAGCCCTGCTGCCTCCAGCTGCGCTCCTGCTATTCGCCCCAGTCTCCGTTCGCCATGTTTGTTTTGATGCTCCGAAACTGGGGAAAATGAAATTTTGATCAGTATGCATTTTACGTGGGTACAGTATCGGTTAATTTAATGGTTTTCGTATGCTGAAAAAGAATATAGTAACAAAGAGTAATGAAAATAGACGTTGCCGGAAACTGTAACGCTCTCGCTAATATGTAATACAGCGGTGCCTTGAGTTGAACTGTGCGTGTAATGTTCACTTGTTTATCGGCTCTACTTCTGTTCTGCAAATTTCTGTAAGCCCCAAGTAGCATAGATAATTCAAACAAAAAATCTAATCAATGCTGAATATCCCAAACCCGACAGGGCGCATGAAATGTACATATTTACATACATCAAATAGAGGCATATTTTATTTTAAGTCTACCAAGCAATGCCCTCATAAAATGACACAAAATGATTATTTCAGCAAACCCTTGTTTGCTTCTCTCAAATTCGTAGTTTGGCCACAAACGACATCAATTATGCTCTTCTGTAGGTTGATTTTCTCCTCAGTTCAGCCCACTGAAAGCAAAACCTTGACGTGAAATGAAAGTGAAAAATACGGGTGCTCGAGATGCTACAAAGAAATGCTACAGACGTCTTGATGCTCTAACGCCTCCCTCTCTAACTTGACTTTTTCTATTACCCCCTCTTTCTTCAGCAAAAATCGTAATGAACAACTGTAGTAATATGTGAATACATTATTATATACGCAATGCAAATTATTAATCAGTGTTAATAATTTCCTGGCAAAAGTACATTAATTTTAGAATATTTAGAAGCATACGCATATCAGCAGCGCGTTTTCTCCGATCAACTATATATACAGCTGTGATATATTAAGTTTGACAAATTTCTTGCTGAAAATTTTACCAAAATGAGTAACAATTTTATCAATGTTTGGAACACATTTCTAGCGAGCATTGCAAGCTATGCATTTCGCGTACGTACGCTTGACTAAGTCACAGGGAAAGCAACACCCATGGGCAACCAAGCCACATTCTGTTGCAGCTCGTTGCGTAGCCAAGATGTATGGACGACAGTGTGACTGCACCTTACAGGCATTGTTTGTTAGGGGCACAGTGCCCCTCAGACTGGCTTTTTTCTTTATGGGGGATTATGTGACGTGCTGCACTGTTGAGTGCGCAGACTCTTAGCACTAAGAAATCTCTGTAACAGTCATTTTTAAATTTACCTTTTAAAGTGTAATTCTAATGAGACTTCTGTTCAGATTTAGCTCTTTGCGTATATATAAACCCACCATAACGGAGATCTACCTCTATGCGACGTCGCCAAATATTTCCTAAACACATCTCGAGTTACGGTACTAAATTTATGCAGTCAGTTTATATATATATGCCGAGTACCGTATCTATATTGAACGAAAACAGAACTCGTGATAGTAGTCCACTTTGACTGTGATTTTACGTTAAGCTATCAAGTCACTTAATAGCCCACTATGACTTTCTGTTCCTCAATATTAGTTGAGTTGCACAGGCCTATAATATTCGGAGTTGAGCATAACTCCCTGGAATGATAAAATTCGGCGCGGCTTGATAGTAAAGGTTTTAAATTTCTAGGAATTGAAGTCATTTTTGAATTTTTTGCGAAAACGCGCTTAGCAATTCTGAAAAATATTGTAGGAAATGCTGCAATATATTCTTGGAATATTTTGAAAAATGTTCTGAAAAATTCTGAGAAATATTCTTGGAAAATTCTGAGAGGTATTCTTAGAACATTATGAGATATATCATATATAAATTCTGAGAAATTCATCTACCGATAATGCAGGCAGCTGTATATATAGGTAATGAGTTCGACCACTTAAGTATGATCAGGGGATTTACAATTAATAATAATTAATATTAAGCAAGTTTTATGACGAATAACTTTACACCTTTACACCTTTATTGTTTTCAATCCCTACATTGACACATTGACAATTTATTACACATCACAACTCAGAACAGAAATTAAAAACAATCCCACAAAAGCGTTGTCGCTTATTGGGCAAATGGCTTCATTCGTCTCTATATTGTTAAACATAAATGCTTAAATTTCCGTTTAAAACATAAATCTGTCGTAGGTTGAAGAAGATGGTTAGGTAACTGGTTGAAAATTTTCACACTTTGAAAAACAGTAAAACGTTTCTCTACCTCTAACCTTACAACAGGTAAATTAAAACGTTCATTTCTTGTATTATGATGGCCCACTGGTATCAAATGACTGAAGTGATTTTAAAAAAAAAGGTGTCTCTCCAGCTATTGTAGAGCGTAAAAATTTCTTAAGAAAATACTTTTATACATCCTCAAGCTGTAAAAGTTCTAAAATAGAGTACATAGTAGCAGTTGACATGAGTGGGACATTATTCCTATCTCTTCTAACTTTCAAAATAATTCTGAGGGCCTCGTTCAATGTTGTTTTCAAGCGCTTCATATTATTTGCAGTCGCTCCACCCCATATTATGATTCCGTATGTTAACTGAGAGTAAAACAGTGAATAGTACAAAGTCATCATTGCTTCTCTTGATAAAAATTTCGCAGTAGAATATATGNTGTTTTCAAGCGCTTCATATTATTTGCAGTCGCTCCACCCCATATTATGATTCCGTATGTTAACTGAGAGTAAAACAGTGAATAGTACAAAGTCATCATTGCTTCTCTTGATAAAAATTTCGCAGTAGAATATATGGATCTTTTGGCATTACTTAACTTCTTATGTAAACTCTGGATATGCAATGAAAAATTCAATGAGTCGTCAATAATTACACCAAGATATTTAAATGATCTCAGCCACTCGACTAAAATAACTCCATTAAAAATTATATCTCTCATATGAATAGGTTTCACTGAGCTTAACACCATCAGTTTAGTTTTTTCTGCATTTGGAATGAGTTGATTTGCGGATAGCTATAAAACAAGATCACCATATAACTCAACTGCTGAATTAATGAACTCTTCATGTGCACACATTATTCTGAACATATATTACTGCCTCCAGAGGCAACAATCAACACTTATTTAATAAACACTATAGTGTGTTTATATGTTTATATTTTTATATCTTTCATGTCGCATTGTTAACAAAATAAATATGTACACGAAAAATAGCCCAGGTTGGATATTTGGAGATCCTCTTCCGTTATGTTGGAAATCAAAAGACATAAACTAGACTAGCCTGCAGAAGATGGCCAAAGAGCGAATCACAATTTTTATAAAACTGAATGCTCTTCTTGCTCTAGCAACGCTGAAATCCAAGCGATGTTGATGTACACAGCTTCTCTCAGCAGACTAAAGCTTCTGATATTGATTTTCAAAGCTGCTGGTTCAAACCTAGCTCCCAACTAGGCAAGTTCTTTGCGGCGCTTGACGTGATCAGTAAGCATCCGGTCTGCGTGCTGCTGTGGGTTTACTGACCTTTGCCGGTAATGGGGAGCGTCGGGGGGGCACAGATTGTCGCATTGAGCCTTCCGCCACTGGTGGCATAGCTCTAGATGATCTGTGACCGACTGCAGCCGTAAGCTCCATTAGGGCCTGTTGGCCTTTATCTGCAGCACAAATCAGTGCGTGTGAGTTTCCCAGTTGAGGGTACAGTCAAGTTGACTTTACCTTTACCTTTATTACTTTCTCCTTCCTTCAAATCTGATTGCTTTTACTTCCCGTAATATAAACTCAGTAGAACTCGACATACATATGGATGCAGTAAGCACAGGCATAATTTTTTAGCTTGCTTTCCTCCATTTACTTAGCAGTCTTCGCACGAGCGTAAAAACTTTGATGTACTGATATATTGCATATATACAGGATACTAATTGGGATTTATGTTCAGTCAATTATGCCTAATTCTTTGCTTGTAATAATTTAATTTCTTCCGAATGTCATCTAATGGAACGAAGGAGCGTGCTGTTCAGATCAGTAGATAGAAAAGGGAGCACTCATCTCTTGTGATAATTTCTGTTGGTTTCTCATTGTATTCTTCATAGTCATTAAGTAATGAAATTATGGTCACTGAAGAATGTCATTATGAATTCCTCACTCTCATTTTAAGGGTACAAGTACACTAGTACTTTTCATTTAATTGGTACAGTAATCTACGAGTTTTTTATTACAACGATCATGCGCTAGAATCGAAAGCTCCACAAAATTTTTAGAAACCATTTATTCAAGGAAATGAAAAGTTTTTATTACCAGCTAGCTTCTTCTTTAATCAAAAAAAAAATAAAAATAACACTATTTACACTCCCTCGATTTTGTGTGCAAAAATGGCGTCACTGAGGGCCAACCCCCTAAAACTAAGTGAACTACTTGTCCTTTAAAAAAAGAATTTCGGCACGATATCATTTTTTTTCTTGCATTAACAAAACTGAGAAGAAAGTAGCATTCAAAGTAACCTCTTAAGCTATAATAGACACACCTTACTGGTGCCGTTGGTCGAGTACTCAACTCAACTGTAACATATCAGCATTGCATGTAACCTGCGATGTCTCCGCTCGTATTATCAAAGTAGTTTTTATGTATATTCAGCACTGACCTATTTTGGGTGTTCAAAATTAAAATTTGTTTCGAAGTCTAATTACCTATTCCTTGAGCACACACAGCATATCCTTAATTTTAGGGACGCAACCGAAAAATTAAAGATATACATATACTCTATCGGGTTAAGTTTCTGTAACCTGCATGTAATCGTAGTTCAATTTTCTCTATGTGTACAGAGCAAAGTTCCGTAAGCATTTAGCATCATCACCGGGTGTAACCGTGTAGCTGCCGTGAGTCATTGCTATAGCCACTTTATTTTACAATCTAACATCTGATCTGTTTCAATATTTGAAGAGTAATTTGACAAATGTGGTAACCCTGCGAATTTCACTGAAGAATTGACAGTGTTTCATATGACATACGCGACACTTCAGCAGCTAGCCCTCCCATTTCGCTTTGGTTCCTACTGCAGCCCCTAAGATGAAAAAGGTATTAGTTAAATCTGTGTTGCTAGGTCTACCATGCAGGTACTGGCGTAGTTAGGTGGCCTTTTTGTTGAACTACGCACCAATTAACCCTATCTGTACCAGGCCGTTCGATCTCTCGACAATGGGCTTATTTCTCCGCAGAAAGAAAATGGGACGAAGAACTCTTGCAGCAAAGTAAGGCAGCCTGCTATGGATCGGGTAAACTAATTACAGGAAACCTTTTCTTCATTTCACCCCTCAAGCTAGCTCAGGTTTATAACGAATTCAACAACGAAAATGATAAAATAGTACGATGACAGTCAAATAGTATAGAAGTTATGCTAAGCCTAGTTGAACTTTTGGCCATTCGTATCAACTGGATACTCCACATATTAGCGACGCATTCTATGACAGATAATTGTACCGAACGGAACTATTGCATCAATAAATGCGAGGCCTGCACAGAAAAAGTGGAGCGCTTTTGTAGACACTAGTCTACGACCCAGGTGTGTAATTTTGGCCATTCAATGTTGTCATCTACTTGTTACTTCTTACTTTGTGATGTATTCATGACTGCATGGCAGTAGTGTCCAATGATACGTAGCAGATAATGCTGGGTCTATGAGATTAACGACGTTATCACTCATGCTATCTAGCGGAGATAATAATCCCTGCAAGAAATCAATCCCAACACAGCCCACTCAAAGGCTCTGCACGTTTGGAGTATTAGAACAAACATAAATAGCACCAAGCTCTCCAGAAGGCCAGAGTGCGGCAAAAAATGCTTTTGGATATCCCTTTGGTTATACAGAGCGGTGAGTTTGATCCATGCGCACATCACTTCGCAGTGTCCAGAGGATATTTCATAACGCGCAGTTCAAACCACTAGCAAACTTGCAGTTATTATTGTAACACGCGCTGGTACGCGCGAGGTATGTTTGATCGCACAATAAGGGCTCGGCGGCGCGCAGACAAAGAAAGCGTCAGGGAAGAAGCGTCGCAATGCAAATGCTGCGCTCGGCCGAAGGGGGAGCGAGTCTCCCTACTCCTCTTCGCGTGCTTATGTCCTCTCATT
>LQNS02278097.1:12858715-12876566 GCA_001587735.2 Parhyale hawaiensis
CTGCGTATACATGTCGTGTGGATCATAGCGTCTGTGCTGCCTCGCCTGCGTATACATGTCGTGTGGATCATAGTGTTTGTGCTGCTTCGCCTGCGTATGCATGTCGTGTGGATCATAGCGTCTGTGCTGCCTTACCTGCGTATACATGTCGTGTGGATCATAACGTCTGTGCTGCCTCGCCTGCGTATACATGTCGTGTGGATCATAGTGTTTGTGCTGCTTCGTCTGCGTATACATGTCGTGTGGATCATAGCGTCTGTGCTGCCTTACCTGCGTATACATGTCGTGTGGATCATAGCGTCTGTGCTGCCTCGCCTGCGTATACATGTCGTGTGGATCCTAGTGTTTGTGCTGCTTCGCCTGCGTATACATGTCGTGTGGATCATAGCGTCTGTGCTGCCTTACCTGCGTATACATGTCGTGTGGATCCTAGCGTTAGCACTGCCTTACCTGCGTATACATGTCGTGTGGATCATAGCGTCAGCACTGCCTTACCTGCATATGCATGTCTTGTGGATCATAGCGTCTGTGCTGCCCTGCCTGCATATATATATGCATGTCTTGTGGACCTTCCATGCAGATCTAAGCATTTGGACTGCCTCACTTGCGTACCTATACACTTCTTGGCGTTGGTACTACCCCACCGGCGCATACATTTCTTGTAGGTAGGCCTTTTAGATCTTGGCGTCAAAATTTGTAGAAAAAATTTGTAATGCAAACTCATGGATCCTTTCCGTGACGGCGCATGAGGGCCGCATCACTGTCAGTGCATCTGCAGTGTTTTTCTTTTCCTTTTTTTCGTTTTTTTCTTTTGTTGAAGAGGAGAAAGGGAGGATATAATCGAGCGAATTTTGAACTCCCCCATGAAAGCGTAAAAGAAAGTGAAATGCTACAACACTTTTTATAAGGTAAAGGATTTAATATTCATAATAAAATTATCTTTAATATAATGAAGGCTCTATTGAAATTAAAACTCTCATGTAATGAAGACTTTAATTTAACATACAATATAATAGAATCTTTTAATCAGTGCGTGGCATATTTAGATGAAATTATTAAAATTTGACCTTAGTTCACACACTTTCAATTTCGTTTTAATATATGCGAAGACAACCTCAAGTCGTTCACCAATTAGTTGAAAAAAGAACTACCGTAGGTATTCACACGTGACCAAAACAATGTGACATGTAACGTCAAAGCTAATCAAGACAGTCTACTTTTGGTGGTGAAGAATCACCCTAAGAGCGATTGGCTGTGACGTCATACATGGCTTTGTTTCGATGGCGTAACAGTACCCTCTCTACAATGGAATTCATACTGCTCTGCTGCAGTGCTTTATACGCGACAGTGCGATATAAATTAAGGGTAGATGAGTGTGTATGTGTATCCGCATAGAGACCCCAAGGACATAGTCGTTAGGGACTTAGGAACTCGGTGCAGGTCCGGGGGATGTTGATTGAAAGCAATGCTATGCTGCGGAATGTGGGTATCCACAACGATCCTATAGTTCGCATTGACCAGTGCTCGTCATCTAGAGCATGCCGGACCGACCGATGGCGGACGCGGCCATGCGACTCCGGACGAGCTACAAAAGACGAGTTGCCGGCGGCGGCGCGTCTCAAGAAGCCGGGCGCCATTTTGGCGCTGACCTGAGACGGTGGCTGCTGACCGCGCGGCTGCTGCTGTTGTCTTCCGTGCTGCTTGTGGCGTCAGCGCTTGAGCTGAACGGTGTTTGTGGCACTGCTCTTGGTAGCGTCAGCGCTTGAGCTGAACGGTGTTTGTGGCCCTGCAGTTGGTGGCGTCAGCGCTTGAGCTGAACGGTGTTTGTGGCACTGCAGTTGGTAGCGTCAGCGCTTGAGCTGAACGGTGTTTGTGGCACTGCAGTTGGTAGCGTCAGCGCTTGAGCTGAACGGTGTTTGTGGCACTGCAGTTGGTAGCGTCAGCGCTTGAGCTGAACCGCATATGTGACGCTGGCACTACTGTTAATTGCATGAAATTTTTGCCTACAATTATTAAAGCTGCAAATACAAACAGTTCAGCTGGACTATCGTTGTACCCTTGTACCCAGCGTGTGTACGTTTTCTCTCCCCTGTACACAATAGTTTACCACCGCTCCATCAGTGCCCCTACGTACACAAAATACGTATTCAGTATATTCGGCCCCGTGCAATAAACAGTTTATGACCTCACCTAAATATTCCGTGGGTCAACTCTTTTGTCCCTGAAGTACGTGTGCCACCTTACCTATATGACATGTATGCATTTTTAAGATTATTGCAGAGAATCGTTGTAGAGTTCATGCGTCCATTGCAAACTGTGCTATACTTGTATCACATCTAAAGGGTGAACACAGACTCCCCGCTATATGTAGCGTGAATCTACAAGTCATCTGTGAATCTTCTTCATGCACCCCTAAAATGTTGGGCATTGCATCCATAGTCCTAGAAAAATATATGGTTTATAACCGTTATTATTCTAGATACTCGGCCCCGTGCGATCCACAGCGCACCACAGCTCCTGTATCTATAAGCACACCAGCATACGCATGTACTGATCGTCGGCGCTCCACCCAGCAGTGCACCAGTACCACACAACCCTTCACAAATACAGTACCCCGCGCCTTTCCAAAGAAAGCAATGACCAACAAACGACCGTAGAATTGAGAATGACAACTATAGGTCTGAGTTTTGTGGCATGCTACACCGCGCCCATGCTCTCAGCCGACGCGTGCTCCAATGAATATAATCAAACCTGTTCTTACAGACACAAAGAGTCGGGCAATTACAGACTATAGAGGCATGGACAGAGCTGGGAAGCGGTTAGTGAGGCTTCTATAAAATGATCTTCTGGAAACGTTTCACGGGACTTGTCATAAATAGTAATTAACGACCAATTATTGACGCTGAAGCTATGCGATCTCTTCTAAACCAGATCTTCACAATTAAATATGTTTGCACCATTCGTTATTATCTACTTAACTAAGTATTAATTTTTCAATGTTACCTCTTAATCTAGATCTGATGTTTTGTACAACTGTAATAGAATGTGTGAATATGTTTAGATACAATCTGTATACAAAAAAAAAAAATGGCAGAAATCACAGCTTTAATAGAGGTATAAAACTATGGCACGAGTTATCTTGCGGGAGTTCCAAACTTTTGTAATATAGACAGTAAGCTATTTCACTTCAATATGTCTTAATTACCACCGCAGATGAGCAAGATGAATCTGTGACATACCATTTACTGGTTTCAAATTTATCAGTTTTACTTACAGCTTCATTAGATGATGCGTACAGTAACTGTTAGATAAAATACTTACAAAAGATTACAACAGCTCATATAGTTAAGTAACAGTTACGACGTTATTGTAATATATTTAGCATGTGATTTACTAGTGCTCAGCTCGCTGTAGCATAGTGAAAGCCGTGGCGAGATCACAAGCTTAACTAACTCCGAAACAGACCCGTACACGTGTACACAGCACTGTTGCCTATACATTCTCGTTCTGCATTCTTTACTGCGAGCTGCAAAAAGCTCGTAGAAGTTAAATTTGGTTGTGTTAAAATCTAAAGATTAGGCCAGGTTTTGAAAGAATGCTGGTATTTAAAACACAAATGTTCCTTTTAGTATCGTGAAATTCTGTAGTGGTACATAGGAGATGTGGTAAATATTACATCGGTTAGTTAATTGCTCCCTGCATTTATCTATCTAACAAAGATACTCAGAATCATTTTATAAATTATTTATTGCTCAAAGATGCTGTGTAGTACTAAAAGAAAACAGCACATTTAATTCCCGTTAAAAGGCGAATTTAACCCTATATCTGAAACGAGTTATTCCATATATATGGAGCAACAGATGAAGCTGAAGCACAAGAAATTAAAATAAAATTTTTTTATGGGAGTCTCATATAAGAAAAGGGCTTGAATTATTGTTAATTAATTAACTGAAGAAAATTAACGTGCCTTTTCCCATTATTAACGTAGCCCCGTATATCTGATACTAATCTGACTCGTGCTCAACATGGCTAAGCGAGTGTCTGCTTAGATTTATCTTGTTGTGTAAGTACAAACTACTAGAATTATCTTTTAGAGGTACCTACAAACATACCGTTGGTAGTGCCTACACGTCTGTGTAACTGCTGAACAATACATGCATCCGCTTGATGACCAGCACCCATGGACATCCCGCACATGAGCGTACGCTATACGCATCACAAACCAGTTGTGTAGCACAAACCTGTTTTGCTGTAGTGTCTTTTAAAGCCTTATTTGCTAACGCGGCGGCTTAGACAGGACAGAATGGTCCCGTGCTCTACTGATTGGATTGCGGTCTTTTGCAGCCCGGGCAGGATTTATTAGAATTGGATGCGGTCACGTGAGTAGCCATGATACCGAGAGCATCTCTAAAAACGCCTTTGTGTCGTCCGTAAGAGCCTCACATCACAGGCATTGCGGGACAGTCTCTTCTTCCTGCTCGATCGGGGACTGCAGGGACGATTGATATAATGTGTCCTCGTCACGTGAGCACAGGTCTCATATTATCGATTATCTTCTTGTTCACGTGGGCGTGCAGTCTTTCCTACCGTCCTAGATGTTTTCCCGGTCACGTGTTATTATGTCTACAGTGGTTTCCAATATCTGGAGTTTAATTAATAGCGCAGTAGACGAACAAAGTGTATCCGTTTGTCGAAAAGGATGACACGATCCATGAAAGGGCAGGTAGATCAATCATACAGACATCATAAAAGGTGAATCCAAAGTTTAATAACGGAAGAAGAAGTGCATCCATTCTTCAAAATGAAGACAGGATCAGCTAAAGGGTGAGCAAAATAATCATACAAGCGCTATTAATGTCCTGTCCACATAGTCTTCTTCACGAATTCTTTCACTTAATCGTCCGGATGCTCATCCCGTGGGTCCATTTTGCACAACTGTCAATTTTAGATGAATTAGTTCTAATTACAGCCCATGCGTGTATTCGACGCATGGATGGATTAGTTCTAATTACAGCCCATGCGTTTATTCGACGCATGGATGAATTAGTTCTAATTACAGCCCATGCGTGTATTCGACGCATGGATGGATTAGTTCTAATTACAGCCCATGCGTGCATTCGACGCATGGATGAATTAGTTCTAATTACAGCCCATGCGTGTATTCGACACATGACAGGATGGTAGAACTATGAGAAACAGTTGGGTGTCTCCCCAATTGAAAATCGGGGTCGCCTTAAGGTCGTACTGCGCAGTTTTGAGTCGCCATTTGAGTCGTATCTGCGCTGCAACTGCGCTGCCGCTACTGTGGATGCACCATTTATCCGCGCAACCGTGACTCTAAGCTACGCAGACGCTGCGNAGTGCACTCGTGTCCAGAGTATAATAGCTAATAGAAGAACAAGTGCACCCGCACGTCAGAAAGGATGGCAGGATCTACAAAAGGGCCAGTGCACAATAATACAGATGTCACCAAAGGTATATCCGGAGTTTAATTAATAGTAGACGAACAAAGTGTATCCGTTTGTCGAAAAGGATGACACGATCCATGAAAGGGCAGGTAGATTAATCATACAGACGTCGCAAAAGGTGAAACCAAAGTTTAATAATAGAAGAAGAAGTGCATCCCTAGCTTCTTGAAAATGAAGACAGGATTTGCTAAAGGGTGAGCAACATAACCATACAAGCGCCATTAATGTCCTGTCCACGTACATAGTCTTCTTCACGAATTCTTTCACTTAATCGTCCGGATGCTCATCCCGTGGGTATATTTTGCTAAAACTGTCAATTTTAGATGGATTAGTTCTAATTTCAGCCCATGCGTGTATTCGACGCATGGATGGATCAGTTCTAATTACAACCTATGCGTGTATTCGACGCATGAGAGGATGGTAGAACTATGAGAAACAGTTGGGTGTCTCGTCTCTTACATTAGTCTGTGTGTCCGCATCTGCTTATAGTTGTGGTAGCGGTGGTTAAACCAGGAGAATACTACTACTGCTTATAGTTTTTACTACAGCGAACTCTATAGTTTTCAAATTAGGATTGTAATTTATAAAGCCAATCTACTGAACGTTAAATATGATACAATGACACAGGATATATTGGTAATATTAACGAATATCAGAACGTCGAACTGTTCAGTGGAAAACAGGTATTGGGTACTAGTACTATGATTCAATAATTTTAGTTAAATTGAACTGTACGTTGCGATATTGTAGGATCAACGAGTGTGAAATGGTGGAGTTCAACCATCACTGTTGCACGAAAATAAGGACTAACCTCGTTTTCCCTCGCTGACTCATGAAGCTCACGAACTTTTAGTAATTCTGATATGTTTTTGAACCGCCAATTCAGTTTGGATTCAATGCATGTATACATCGCTATAGTCCATGATAAAAATATTATTTCAAGTAACAATCAGATATCTGAAAACCAACTGCTGCCTGCTCAATTCTTAAATTTTCATTTGTTAAGGAAATATTTTACCTGCCGTTGCAGAGTGCCATGTAGTGAAGAATGCATAACATGTCAAGAACGCGGTCATTCAAACTCACGTTTTTATTCTACGGAATTACATCGATACAATCGAAATTGCATGCACCGCTGTCTAACTGCTAGCCGCACCTAAAGGCGGAGAAACAGGTACTTCTTTCAAAAATATACATGTGCTTAGCCTATATGATATATGCACAAATAAATATGTTCAGTCACGTTTCATGAGAATATACTCGGGGTAGGCATTATCATAACATCCGTCAACTTGTATGTAAAAAGTTTAAAATTGAAAGGGTGTACCGCAGTATATATGATCCATCATAATTATGTTGGATGACAATCATAGAAGTAGCAAAAAATAATAACTACTTGTATATTTGGCTCAAGATAAGCGCTGCCTATTTAAAACAATCTTCCCTAAGCTCCTATATACCTGATATACCTAGATAACTATAATATCCTAGCCTCAAAAAAAATATTTCTCCCTATACAGTGCAACAAATCTCAACTTGTTCGCAGCAGCACCGTCAGCAACGTGCAGACATGTCAGCCCGATAGGGAGCGGCGGGAGCTACAAACAAGTCACCTGTACATTTCTGCTTCCATGTTCCTGTTTATATTCAAAGAAATATTAATGACAGCTCGACTGTCGACACTTGGACTTGGGCTCTGCTACACGGAAAACCCTTCAAAATGGAGGCCTTGTCGGGTCCAAACTCTACAAGAACTTCGCTGCAGAATTTCTGGAGGCCTAAAGCAGGGCTCGCAGGGCAGTTCTCTTAGCTCCAAGATATTCCGACCTGAATATCGAATGTGACTTCCCTCGATACTTTAGGTGCACTTCCTGCGTACCTGTGAGCCGTGTGTAAAATTCAGTTTGTGAAAGTCCCTTGCTGAGCAAAGTATGAGAGATGTGCTGGTGCGTGTTTTCTCGAACTGGCTGAGAGCGGCACGCAAAATTTCTCATACAACGAACCTATTTGCTTAACGGCCAACATTAGCATGTAACTATAATGGGGTAGTTTGCTAGGCTGCCAATGTTAAAAAGTGACTAATGGGCCGGTTTGTTTCTCTGCTAACATCAGCACGCAACTATATAATAGGCCAGCTTTCTAGGCTGCCAACATCAGCCAGCAACTAACGGGCCCGTTTCCTAGGCTGCCAATGTTAGAAAGTAAATAATGGGCCCGTTCGCTTGTCTGCTAACATCAACACTTTACTAAAATAGGCCAATTTTCTACGCTGCCTACATTAATCAGTAACTAATGGGCCCGTTCGTTTAACTGCCAACATCAGTACGTAACTAATAGGCCAGTTTGTTAAATTGTCAAAATCAGCAGGAGCTAATGGACCAGTTGCTTGACTGTCAGCTTCATGCAGCAGGCATGAATGTGGCTATAGTGGAATTGGCTATCAATATATATTGAGCATGCACTCTTTTATTGCTAGTTTCTTAACTTCAACTATCATTATGTATAGTAAGTATGTTGTGAATTAATGTTATTGCATACACTGATGTTTACAGTAACCCTGCCTTCTCATACTAGCTACAGTGTAGCAAGATTTATAGTTCCACTTCTACCACGTTTTTTTCGAGCGTTGATCGAATTCGCGGAAGTGGGCACCAATCATAAACACCTCCGGTCTCGTGGGTCTATTGGCAACGGCTGCAATTATTATTAAATCATCCAAAATGTTAGGAGAATATATGTAGCACGGCACGATCGTATGATCTGGACTCTGTATTCGTAAGTCTGCCTTAATTGTGCCCAGGAAAAATACACAGCCCTGGCCACATCAAGCTATGATGTGCTGGATGCTGGAGAACGTGTTTGACCACAACACATTGTAATGTTTTATGCTTTCAGGCTTTGATTTAACTTGCGTCAGAAAATTTGAGGTGTATATATTTTCTAACGCTGTTGGTCTTCCCCAGCTGTGCCTATATTACTACTGTAGCACGTATACCTGTGTTACTGGGATACTGCTATAGGTGTACGTAGACAGACAGAGTGACTGCAGTAAGTGCTCGTACATCGACCTATATATAGCTCTGTACTTCTTCCTCTCAATTCAATTTAAGCAAAATATAGTAAACAGGCGCGCAAGATTTTAGAGATGTACAGCTAGTGTACACACAACAACAGAGATGAAACAAACGATGATGGGAAAACATGAAATAAAAAAAAAACATTCATGCCGAACAGTTTCACCTAACTGATACTCAGTTGTGCACTCCATGAGCGAGATCACTTTCGCCAAACTAGGCTCGTTTCTTCTTATTCTTATTCTTCTTTTATTTTTTTTTTTTTGTCTGTCTGCCTGTTAGCAACACAACCCAAAGGAAATTATGAACGGTTCGACCATCATTCAATTTTCAGGAACTCTTACAGGAATGTCACAAGGATCAGATGGTTTGTCTATCATTCTTAACTTTAGCATTGCTTAGCTTGGCCGAATAATTAATAGGACCATACACTGGGCAGCTGCTGTTTGGGTCTCGTTCGTACGTACGTACAAAGATACGAACATATTGAAAGCTGTCAAGTTTTCGAAGACAATAAAACAACTTTTTTTGGGAAAAAACATGCAGCAGACAAGTGCTGATGATTAAGTTCTGTACCCTTTTATTGACACTTCTACTCTTTATACAGGTATATATATATATACAGTATACTGAACCACAGAATAAAAAATTCAGGCACTTCTTAGCACAGCCTTACAGGATGCTAATTCTAAAGATGTTACTAGAATGCCCGCGCTGTCAAAAATGACAGCGAGGAACTTGTAATAATCTGTCTTCAGTTAATATGCTTTTGTTACTAATATGTTACTGTAGGACACGCTACACAGCCGACTCCACGTGCCAGAAGAGATAAATGCTGTCTCTTTCACTTAATTCATTTAAGCAGCACAATCGTTCTCCACCTTAAGTGACAGGCGGAAAAAATCATACATTCGCAAGCAGCGGAACATTACAGAATACAACTATAAATTCCCGCCGCGTATCCTGCCTACCAGGCTACCGAATGAACCTTCAAAAGGTCCTAGCTTTTGTGCTAAGCGAAAATTGTTCGGTCAAAAAATTAAGATAACGAGCTGAAGAAAGAAATTGTGTCTATACTACCCGTGAAAAATCATCGCTTCTCGTGACCTTCGTTGAATTTATACATCGTGAACCATTAGCAATCATGTTTCGATATGAGGAGAAAGCACTGTAAATTGCTTTGTTTCGATTTCAAAAAGTGTTTCGAGCAAGAAGAGTAGTCAGATCGCATTTTTACTATATTCTACAAGCTGGTCATAGAGCTCAATGAAAACAGAAGCTAACTAGAGTACTCCGAGAGCGCATACCTCCGCCAAGCGAGGCAACGGTAGCAAAAAATTCAAATTGGCTCTAAAACCCTAATTTTCTTTTTATAAATTCCAAAATCTAATCATTTGTGCCTTTTGATAGTAATAACAGCTTGTGCAATTTTCTTGAAGATCCGTTCACAACTTTTTGAGTTATACTGCTAACAAACGTTATGATAAACATGAGTCAAACATACAAACGAACAAACCGATCTACAATAAAATTTAATCATTTATGTTCTTTAACATTACTAACAACTCCTATAAAATTTATAATGATCCATTCATTATTTTTTGGGTTATTGTACTAACAAGCATAAAATGAAAAACAGTGATAAACGAATGAATCAACGGATCATTACCAAAATTTGGTCATCTACTCTTTGTTATATACATAACAACTCATGTTGATTTCATCAAAATCCATTCATAACTTTTTGAGTTAGGGTATTGAGAAAAATGAGGCAGGCAAACAAACAAACGGATGGACATATCTTCACCACACGTTAATCATCTGTTCCTTTTAACATACCTAACAATCCCTGTAAATTTCGTCCAAATCGATTCATAACTTTTTGGGTTATCTTGGTGACAGACAGAGAGACAGACAGACAAACACGACGAAGACATAACCGCCTTGGCGGAGGTAATTATATATAAGCTCTGTAACCTGGCCTATTTTTCGCCTATTTCCTCAAGAGCGGACACGAATCATACAAGCATATAAATATTCAGTATAAACAAATAAACAGACGACGGTGATTGTTACATTGTTTGACTTTTAGTTTTGGCTTCTTCTGCATCAGGTAAAAACAGTTGATGCACTTTCCAAATAAAGTTGGTGATTCAACTCCCTACTCTATCTCTCAGTTGCCATTCATTTTCCTGAAGAGTTGTCCTGTTTTTTTTTTTTTTTATAGAGCCAAAGTCAGAAAAGTGTTTGGCGCAACCTCACAGGATACTTTAACTATAACAGATAATGATTCCAGTTCAACATCAATTATTTCGTAAGCTTCAGTATGTTCTGCTAGCGCTAGAAGGTAGAAGATAGTAAGATTACCATGACGTGCGATGCTGAAAACGCACCGTCTTACGCTCCAGATCTTGACCCCTCCAGCTCCTTTCTTCGTATCCCTCTCGGGTCTCACTACCTCTAGCACCACCACCCTCTGATCCTCTGCTCCAACCATCACCTCTACTACCATTCCCTCCTCCACCATCCATCCCGCTACCCACCACTGCCTCCGCCGACCATAAATCTGCGCTGCCATTGGCCACTGGAGGTTGTGTCGAGCGTCGCGATTGGCTGAGCGCCGCCAAGGATGGATTAGGTGCCGGTAGCTTTTCTTTCGATCGCTCTTTCCAGGGAATTTCTATTTCGTTTTCTTCTTTTCTTTGCTTTATCGCTGTTATTCATTTAGATTTGGCGAAGCGAGGGGGTATGGGGGAGTGGAGAGGGGGCAGGTGTGGGGCTCTGCCTCGTGGGGAATACTAACGGTGTAGGATTCAGGCAAGCTTGGCATTCTCCAGTACTCTTTGAGCCATGTAATGAGCACAGAACATATGCTAGTTGTTATTTTTCCATCGAAGGAATTAGCTTTACACAAAAGGATTATCTAACGGTTATTAGTCTGCTGTCTAACTTGTAAAGCATAAACATGTTGTTATTTTCTGTGCAACTATACAATGTCGCCTAAGAATATGCAAAGGCAATACTTACCTACATATTAGTGAAGTGTGAGAATATAGTCCAAGTAAAACAGCTAATCCATAAGCTGTGAGGAGCATATCAGCTTGAAATCGATGCCTGTTATTCCTTCCTTCATATCATAGATATAGATCTAGTCCTTTTCTCATAAGCAAACTGTATGGGAGCATAACTTACAGACGAACGAATAGATGAAAGCATAGGTAATTAATATTATAATCCCACTTACATTATTATATCCAGCTTGTTGATTGCCTGTTTGGTTTGTCTCTCCCTCCCGATCTGAAGAATTAGCAGAAAATCCGTCTGTTGAACGGTAATGGACCAGTTACATTGCAGAATTTATCTCAATCTGAGCTTAAATTTTGCAGGCGTCTCAAAGATACCTCTAAGTGGTTAGACAAGGTACCAGATTATACATCTTTGCCGGAGGTAATACTTCGTTTTTATATAAGCTCATAAGAAAATCAACGAAGAAAAAGAGAGCAAGTATCTATCTGTCCCGGAACCAGGAAGAAAAGTAAAGAATAGTAAAGTGTTCATCATGATAATTATTCTTTCTATCGTCATGGCGGCGCATTCACAAGAATTAACTGAGCAGAAGAAAACAAGGCTCATCATTAGAGCTGGGCAGAAGAAAACAAGGTTCAGCTAACCCTAAATAGCTAACAGCATTTTGTGCTCCACGGCCAAATGACAATTTGTTAAGAGTACCACGTTTTTCAGCATGCATACTGTCAGTTTAACCAGTTTAACAGTGATATCGTTTTAATTGCGTATATTTGAGTTCTAGAAATAAGCTGGACTATCACTTTATATAGGATGAAAATTGACATTCCAGATGATGCGAGATGACAATAGTGTAGATGATTCTATGAGACTTATTTTTGCTTTGATATGTAGCATATTTCCAGCACGTAGTAGAATTTGATATTGCAGTGTTTATTCTTGAATAAACTGACTGTAATATATGATAAAAAAAGACAAGGGGCTGACCAAGAAAAAAAAATGCAATGAACGCATTGCACTAAAGCTTACGTGTATCAATTACTTGTGCAATGGCTCGTGTTACAAGCAAATGCCCACTATATATAAACCTAAAAGTATGCACTTCTGCACTCAACCATAGATTGTCAGAATGACAGCGATGTGCATAAACGGGAAGTTTAATTAGATGATAGCCACCGCCTTCCGATCATCCCCATATCTGACCTATAAGGTTAAGTGCCCTGGCAGTGAAGTACATAAATGTTATAAACGCTGACGCTGCAACACAGGGTACCTCCAAGGCTAAGATCGAACCGAACCTCTGACCCTGACCTAGGCGACGAGTTCAGCTTAA
The DNA here is from genome assembly GCA_001587735.2 of Parhyale hawaiensis. Lineage (NCBI taxonomy): Eukaryota > Metazoa > Arthropoda > Malacostraca > Amphipoda > Hyalidae > Parhyale > Parhyale hawaiensis. The sequence goes on from LQNS02278097.1 coordinate 12,871,615, forward strand.
CTGATCTAGTCTAACCGAACACGTCCTATATCTCTGCTAACTAAATTTTGGGTTAAGCCATGCAGAAGCTCAAACCGGAAATGGGCTGCCAAGCAATCTGTGGAGGCAATCACACGTACGCTCTTCGACCCATTACAAGAAATTTTGGTGATTTCGTAAAGTCTCTAGTTTCACCTTTTACTGCAACATATACAATGATCATGTTATCAATAGCTTGGACCTTTGCACTGCGACATCGTCGAAAACACAGTGATGAGACAATTTCAAAAAGTAATAATAAATAAGTAAGGTAGACAGATCAAGAATACTGGGTAAACACTACCATTATTTTTTTTTTTTAACTACAACCGATGATACTGCAGAAGCGAAATCCAAAATAATATTTTAGCAAAATCAAATTGACAATGTATGGGCCATCAGTTACGTGCATACTCGTATAAGCGTAGCTACTTATATTCTTATTATTATTACCTTTCATCGAGTTAGTCCCTTTGTCTGTCACCAAAAAAATTAAAAAAAAAACATTGACAGATCTTTGTAAAATTTACAGGGATTGTTACAGGTATTTTCGGAGTAACAGATGATTAAGTTTTGGTGAGCATCCATTTATAAGTTTGTGTGTTTGCCTCGTTTTTCTTAATGACGTAACTCAAAAAGTTACGAACGAATTTTTTTGAAATTTACACGAATCGTTAAGTATGTTATGAAAAATATATGACCCAATTTTTGTGACGATCTGCTCGTTTGTTGTTTTTGTGTTTGATTTTATGGCTCTCAGCAATATAAATCGAAAATTTTTGAACATATCTTCAAGAAAGTTACAGAAGCTCTTATTACTGTCAATAGGCACAAATGACCAGATATTTTTTCTGACAAAAAGCAATCAGAGTTTCAGAACCAATTTGAATTTTTCAATGACGTTGCCCTTCTTGGCGGAAGCATGCGCTCGCAGAGTGCTCTAGTTATTACTAGAACTTTTTGCCAGAGCATCAAAGGACGGCTGTAACCCTGATGAAGCACAGAGTAACTCCGAAGGCGCTGCTAAGAAGAAGAACCCGGCAAAAATATTCATTCCCGACTTGAACGCTTGCAGGTTGATGGTACTGAACAGTTGTCCCAGCAACAAATACTTTTACAGGTACCGTTCCGCGAATAGTTGCTACGAATTCTTCATGTAGTGCATCCCGTATAGTCATTTATTTTATTTCAGCTTTATTGCACTGCAGGTATTTGAGACTTACGTGAGACAGACTGTCACACTTAATTTATCATTCAGTCTCCGGTATTCGTTAACTCGAAACCAATATCGAGTGTCAACTTTTCTTTGCGTTTCAAATGGGGCCATGGATTCCTACGAAACACATGGTATTAGTCCGTGGCGTTAGGGTTAAGCTAGTTTAAAGTGACTACTCTAGCTGTGGCAAAGGCCGGGTTTCACACATTAAAAAAATCTGTGTTCATCACGGCTACCGTTACTAACATTTCTTCAATTTCAGATTGTTGTTGTTGTTGTTGTTAGATGCAGTTTCTTCAGTTTTTGGATATTGTTACCCATATTTTCTTCAATTTCAGTTGTTGTTTCCAGCAGTTTCTTCAATTTTTAGTTATTGTTACCCATATTTTCTTCAATTTCAGGTTGTTGTGTTATTGTTACCCATAGTTTCTTCAATTTCAGGTTGTTGTTGTTGTCGTTGTTGTTACATGCAGTTTCTTCAGTTTTTGGATATTGTTACCCATATTTTCTTCAATTTCAGTTGTTGTTTCCAGCAGTTTCTTCAATTTTTGGTTATTGTTACCCATATTTTCTTCAATTTCAGGTTGTTCTGTTATTGTTACCCATAGTTTCTTCAATTTCAGGTTACCGTTGCTCATCTTTTCCTTAGTTTCGGGCTTCCGTTGCCCATATTTTCTTCAGTTTCGGGCCGCGCGCAAAGTTGTTCATTAAATTTGCTTCTGTTTTGATTACTTTTCGCTTTGAAGTTTGAGCGCGAGACGAGCGGACGACGGCGCTCGGCTGCTGCAGCTCTGTAAAAATGGCGACATGGCTGCTTGGAGACTGAGCTCCGAATGTGATGTGATGAAGCTCTGAATGTGATGTGCTGGAGCTCCGAATGTGATGTGCTGAAGCTCTGAATGTGATGTGCTGAAGCTCCGAATGTGATGTGCTGAAGCTCCGAATGTGATGTGCTGAAGCTCCGAATGTGATGTGCTGAAGCTCCGAATGTGATGTACTGAAGCTCCGAATGTGATGTGCTCAAGCTCCGAATGTGATGTGCTGAAGCTCTGAATGTGATGTGCTGAAGCTCCGAATGTGATTTGCTGAAGCTCAGAATGTGATGTGCTAAAGCTCTGAATGTGATGTGCTGAAGCTCTGAATGTGATGTACTGAAGTTCCGAATGTGATGTAATGAAATTTCGAATGTGTTGTGCTGAAGCTCTGAATGTGATTTAGTGAAGTTCCGAAAGTGATGTACTGAAATTTCGAATGTGATGTGCTGAAGCTCACAATGTGATGTGCTGAAGCGCGCAATGTGATGTGTTGAAGCTTGCAATGTGATGTGCTGAAGCTCTTGATGTAATGTGTTAAAGCTCTAAATGTGATGTAACGAAGTTCTGAATTTGATGTGCTTAAGCTTTAAATGTGATTTGCAGAATCTGTGAATGTGAAGTGCTGAAGCTCCGAACGTGAAGTGCTAAGGCCTTAAGAATGAATTGATGACGCTCCAAATGTGACACGCTGGAGTCCAGGCTTAGCTATTAAGAAACAAGCGCACTGAAATTATTCCTGAGAGCTAATTTCTATTAATTGTGCCTGACCAAGGTAATCAAAGTAATACAACCTTTTCGAACAGCGGCAGAATTATATAGGTACAGTAAGTTAGTGGCTGCTGAATTGATAATATTAACTTTTCCATGTTCGAATTATTTCGTGGCATAAAATAGTCAATATAAATTGAAATAGTATTTGATGGGCAAATAGTACAAAAAATTGCAATAGTGGGACTTTCTTCGTAAACAAATTTTCATTTTGTATGCTCAATTTCAAAATTCAGCGTATTGGTGTTAGTTTCACCTCGTACTCAGACTTACATAGTTTAGCATTGGTGTGTCGATAATTACCGCCGATTTCAGCAGGAAACTAGCTTTACTTGCTGAAATTGGTTGTTACAGTCAACCATTTATCGCAATAATACTATCCGGAACTGCCGTTCTGAGTGCCTTTTACAAGCGGTAAATTATTTCGATAATAATATTTATCAGTTGAAAAATGTGTTTAATGTTAGTGTTTTAGGGTAAAAGCATATATGACTCTTACTAGTCTCTGACCCAGCTTTATATGCGTATATTCTAAAACATAAACTAATATCAATTTATGAAAATTTACTGCCGGTACGTCGAAAGTGACCATAATTATTAACATGAGCACTCTGAGAGCGCATACCTCCGCCATGCGAGGCAACGGTAGCAAAAATATTCATATTGGCTCTCAAGCCAAAATTTTCTTGGTATAAACTCCAAAATGTAATCATTTGTGCCTTTAAATAGTAACAACAGCTTGTGGAATTTTCTTGAAGATTCGTTCGTAACTTTTTGAGTTATAGTGATAACAAAGGTTATGACATACATGAGTCAAATATACAAACGAACAAACTGATCTGCACCAAAATTTAATCATCTAAGTCTTTTAACATAACTAATAACATCTATGAATTTCATAAAGATCCATTCATTGTTTTTTGAGACATTGTGCTAACAAGCATAAAATTAAAAACAGTGATAAGCGAGCGAACAAACGGATCACTACCAAAATTTGATCATTTGCTCTTTGATATATACCTAACAATTCAAGTTAATTTTATAGAAATCCATTAATAACTTTTTGAGTTATGGCATTGAGAAAATGAAGCAGACAAACAAACAAACGGATTCACATATCTTCACCAAATGTTAATCATCTGTTTCTCCTAACATACCTAACAATCCGAGTAAATTTCTTCCAAATCGATTCATAACTTTTTGAATTATTTTCGTGACAGACAGATAGACAGAGACGAACAAACAGACAAACACGACGAAAACATAACCTCCTTGGCGGAAGTAATTATGATAAAAACGTGACCTGTGAAAATTATTGATGCACTTACGAACGATAAACTGAGACTGGATAACCTTTTCCTGCCCATCAAGAGGTGTCCTACGAGTAACATCTACATCATTAAATACTTTTCAGCATATACCAAATTTTAGTAATAAACATACCAGTTAGCAGGCAAACTTTTTGGCACATCATAGTTCTAGAATTGTTGAGCTGCCCTTGAGAAAAACAAAGCACCGAATGTGATGTGCTGAAGCTCCGAATGTGATGTACTGATGCTCCGAATGTGATGTTCTGAAGATCCGAAAGTGATGTGCCAAGCGCTCACAAGCAACTGATCAGCCTTAACCTGCAACATAAACTTGAAAATACCCTAAAATTCTGGTAGTTTTGAAAATGGTTTGAAAATCTGCCTTCGTTCTGAAGAAGTATCTTGTTAAGGGTTAGCTCCATGTTGCTTCCAAGCAACTACCTGGCCGAATCGGAATGAAATACCACAAAATGTGACAGCATCTCATATGTACGTGTTTTGTTTTATAGATGCATTCTCTGCAGTTACCGAAGTGCATTGAAGAGTCTACTCGCAGAGTGTAAGAGCACAAAAAATGTACAGAGATTCTCCCACATGCGCTTGATTGTCGCATGAAAATATTGCTTTTAGACTTAGATTGAGACTAGAAATGATGTCATGATGAGAACGTCTTCCATCTGAGAGTTAAGCTATTGTTATGGAAACTAGTTTATGACTGGAGCAGAGGCCAACGCTTGAGCTACGGGATATGACTCACAGCCTTAGCTTAGGCCAAGACTAGCGCTAGGGAATATCGCCCACGGCTGCAGCTGAGGCCAAGACTAG
>LQNS02278097.1:12878049-12890734 GCA_001587735.2 Parhyale hawaiensis
TTATGGAACCTATTTTATGACTGGAGCAGAGGCCAACGCTTGAGCTACGGGATATGACTCACAGCCTTAGCTTAGGCCAAGACTAGCGCTAGGGAATATCGCCCACGGCTGCAGCTGAGGCCAAGACTAGCGCTAGGGAACATCGCCCACGGCTGCAGCAGAGGCCAAGACTAGCGCTAGGGAATATCGCCCACGGCTGCAGCTGAGGCCAAGACTAGCGCTAGGGAACATCGCCCACGGCTGCAGCTGAGGCCAAGACTAGCGCTAGGGAATATCGCCCACGGCTGCAGCTGAGGCCAAGACTAGCGCTAGGGAACATCGCCCACGGCTGCAGCTGAGGCCATGACTAGCGCTAGGGAATATCGCCCACGGCTGCAGCTGAGGCCAAGACTAGCGCTAGGGAATATCGCCCACAGCTGCAGCTGAGGCCAAGACTAACGCTAGGGAATATCGCCCACGGCTGTAGCAGAGGCCAAGACTAGCGCTAGGGAATATCGCCCACGGCTGCAGCTGAAGCCAAGACTAGCGTTATGAAATATCGCCCACGGCTGCAGCAGATGTCAAGACTAGCGCTAGGGAATATCGCCCACGGCTGCAGCAGATGTCAAGACTAGCGCTAGGGAATATCGCCCACGGCTGCAGCTGAGGCCAAGACTAGCGCTATGGAATATCGCCCACGGCTGCAGCTGAGGCCAAGACTAGCGCTATGGAATGTCGCCCACGGCTGCAGCAGATGTCAAGACTAGCGCTAGGGAATATTGTCCACGGCTGCAGCTGAGGCCAAGACTAGCGCTAGGGAATATCGCCCACGGCTGCAGCTGAGGCCAAGACTAGCGCTAGGGAATATCGCCCACGGCTGCAGCTGAGGCCAAGACTAGCGCTAGGGAATATCGCCCACGGCTGCAGCTGAGGCCAAGACTAGCGCTAGGGAAAAACAAAGCCCTGCAATAAGGAGGCTCATGCTGAGCCCTGCGTAAAGCTATCGAGCCTTTGATGGAAACGGCGGGAAGTTTGGCGAAGTTGGGCCGGTGGTGGTGAAGTGGTGTGGCGGTGGTGGTGTGGTTGTGGTGCTGTTGTGGTAGTGGTGAGGTGGTGAAATTTAAGGTGACAGCGAGTTGGTGGTGAAATGGTTGTAAAGTTGGTTGATTGTTGGTGGTGGTGGTGGAAGTGTGGTTGTGGTGGTGTTGAGGTAGTGGCGAGATTGTGGAATCTGTAGTTGTTACAAATTGGTTGTGTAAGTTGGTGGTCACTTGTGGTGGAAAGTTGTTGGTGAGCCGGTGGTGACATGGAGGTGAGGTGACGGTTAGTTGGTGGTAGCGGTTGTTTGGTGTTAGTGGGGGTGAGAGGGTGATTAGGCGGTGGTTATTAAGTAGAAAGGTTGTGCTAATGTAGTAGTGAGGTGTTGGTGATATTTTTTTTGTGAAATGACTATGACGTTAATGTTTTGAAGTGGCTGTGGTTGCGAGGTGGTTGTTGTGAGGTTGCAGTAACCTGATGTCATTTCGAATTTTGATTAAATAACAGCATTTACAAAGCTACAAGGCAATATTTCGAGCAGTCAACATGGTAGTTTTTCGCATTTAATGGAATCTTCAGTCTTCATGATGAATGCACCATTTTGCACAAAGAAGGCTGTCTGCGTTGGTGGTTTTAAAATTCGCGTGTTCAGCATTAAAGTCATTATATGCCTTGGGGAATTTCCAGTGTAGTTCACTCCGCAGACACACTACAAAACTTGTGATAGTAAGAGATTCTTGGTACAAAAGCATGCGCGGGGATAAAAATTTCATATAACTGGAAAATCGATGGTAACCCCTGAGCAACATAGCCGTGCTCTGTTCTGCACTCGTTATAAACCCTTAACGCACTTACCCGAGTATACTCGACCAGTAGTTCCTAGTTCCTAGTGTCTTAACGTACCAACCCGAGTATACTCGTCCAGCAGTTCCTAGTGTGTTATGTTATTCCTACCAAACTGTAAAGATTTAAGAATAAATTAGTTAAGGGATTAGTAACAGTAAGCGCGGTCACTCCAAGTATCGCCAAAGAAATCAGCGAAACTAGAGTAATGATCAGCTAGCGCACTTGTTGAACTACCTCCCTATGATACCGTGCGCACATCCGCCCAAAATGTCAATGGCAGAGCTTGAGCTAACAAAGCGTCGAAGAATCGGTGAAACGAAGGACGGACAAACTGGTTCTGTGCTGCAACCTGTTCTCTCAGAGAAGCATGCGGCTCGCCACGGCTGTAGCTAGCTACGTATACACCTGTGCAGATGTGCCTAGAGAACGTACTGGAACAATAGGGTGCCAACAATCACGGACACGCATGGATTTATGTTATGAGATCTGCTGATTCAATGTAAAGAGGAAGCCGTTAACAGTAATGAGCTCAATGAATAAAAAGTCAGACTTGGAATTATATTTGGAAGCGAGGAGACGTACAGAGAAGACTGAAAGAACAAAAGAAAAATAGTTACTGCAATGAATCAAGAACTCTACGGAACACTAACCCACGGCCAGAACAAGCGTAGCCAGAAAATACTGTTGAATCTCAACGAAACAGTTTCACGAGCTCGTATATAAAGAAACGTTACTACTATTGGGAAGAGCCCAGTTGAAAGGAACACTGAGGCTGTAGAAAAACTATTACGAAAAAAAAAATAACCAGTCAATTCGAGTATGGCTCTGTCGAAAGAAGAGGTTATAATGCAACATAATCCAACGAAAACACTAAGTCTTACCAGTACAGCAAAAGAAGAATAATGATACACGCCACAAAGCCCTTGGAGTACTTCAGAAGTGCTAATATCAAAAAAAGATCGAGGAGAGCACCTCTGCTGAAATCCAGCTCTGTTTGTCCATGCGTGACTCAGCCAAATAAAAATGCAGTTATAGTTATATCAACCAAACCTCTGACATAAACAAGATAAAAATACAACTCAAGTGTGGGAGATCCAGAATCCAGTTCATGGAAGTTTCATAAAAATCTGTTTGCAAATTTTGGAGTTTTATCGCTAACAGAGAGACAAATACCGGTAAAATCATAGCCTTTTTTGCATTGATGATAAGTGCAGTGCATGTGGCAGTGTCTTCTAATTTCCTAACTGTATCCGTAGATAGACATTATGTAACAGGTAAAACTGTGTAGGGTACATGCAACGCTTCGATTCCAAGCCTGTACTCGTCAGTTCCGTTTAAGTTGCGGTCACTGCGAGGAACAGTTTCACCCTTTTTAGAGGCCTCAAAAGAGACACGTAAAGTGATTGGGAATTGAGCTTCTTTGTATTTGACTTGCGAACCATGACATATAGGATATTGCAAGCATAGCGTTATAACACACATTGTAGAACAGATTTCTTATCATGGTCCTCTTTATACCAGCCTCTTCTACCAATATTTTGTTACAAGATGCTGCCAGCTACACGTGAAGAAAAATTCACTTAAACGGAATTTTAAATTTCTTGGCTGTTTTTTAGTCTCGTCCGATTCTTAGTGATTACCCTATTTCCATTTCGTTCTTTAGAGTAAGTTCTATGAAACGTCCAACTGCAAGTATTGGGTAATGTTCCAAGTCGTAATGATTACTATGGAGATGAACGAGTTCTCATAATACTCCCAGTCAGTATTATAACAAAAGCTCTATGGCAGGTCTCAATAGGCACTGAACCCTGGATAGATATATGGCTTGGGGGCACTCGAACACACTATAGTAACTCCAAGCATTGTTGCACATGCAGCATGGCTTTCGCTTTGCTGCTATAGCAGCACTGAGAAAAATTTCGATGCACGTAGGAGTATCACAGAGAAGCATCAGGATGCACGTAGGTGTATCACAGAGAAGAATCAGGATGCACGTAGGTGTATCACAGAGAAGCATCAGGATGCACGTAGGTGTATCACAGAGAAGAATCAGGATGCACGTAGGTGTTTCACAGAGAAGCATCAGGATGCACGTAGGTGTTTCACAGAGAAGCATCAGGATGCACGTAGGTGTTTCACAGAGAAGCATCAGGNCATCAGGATGCACGTAGGTGTTTAAATGGCGTAGTTTTGTGTGTCATCGCAGCAGACAGAAAAACATATTTCAGTCAGAAAAACATATTTCCGCAAAAACAAAGTGAGCAAAAGCTTCGTAATTTTGTTACACATGAGAAGCGCGATGCGGTTACATATGACCACACAGATCGCTATAGTTTTTCGAAGTTTCGTCTTTTCAGGTGCTTCAGTTTTACCTGTTTTTAATTCATCTTGGTGCATCATGGGCTTTGTCACAAAACCGAAACACATAAATGCATCAATTCGTGCTAGTGCATCATAAACCCTATACGCATCATCATGATGCACTTCATCTTAATGATGCACTTTCGTGTTTCAGTTTTGGGACAAAATTCATGTACTTAACTTTGATGCTTCTAAGTCCATCAAAATTTCTCTCAGTGAGGTTGCAAAATCTGGAGCTCTATTTGAGTTTCTCGTAGCAAAACCGGTTGCATCACACTTGTACGTCACGTGTCAGGGATAATGCTGTACTTAACACATTACCCAGGGTAATTAAATCCAGTTTATAAGTAACGTAATTGCGAGAATTACGTCAAAATTACTAATGGCTGACCATTTTGGTTTTAGAACTGTAGCAAAAATCTTTATGTACGTCTTAATGGCTACTTCATAGATTTATTTCTGCATATATTGTCTGATGTATCAACATATTAAGTGGTAGGCTGAAGGCACAGCCTTAACAAACACATTATCATTTATTAATGTGTTTTGAATGGTTTTCCCCACACTGATTTACTTTGAGTCTATCTTTCAAAGCGACAGAGCTTCACACACACACACAGTGGCGAGCGGAGCGACGCGCCTGGCTTCGTTAATTGCGCAACTACAATAATTCTAAACTTTGCTTTAAATTTAGTGTTGGGGTAAATTATGTGAAGACAAGAAGTGCGGCCGTCGAACTTTGCGGAGGCGTTCGCGGCGTGCAAACGCTGGCACTTTAACTTGCAAACCGCCGAGCGTTGCAGGTTGCTGGAAAATTGAACTTCGTTCTTCCATGTTATTTCGAACAAAAAGTATGTTTTTTTCATAGTGCTACTTTAATGCGAAAGAACTAAGGGCGGTCTAATATTTTTCTCTAGTAGCACGTTACCATGCGCGTCTTGCTTTTTTTTTTTAAAGACAGATGTTTATAGGGCTGCTTTAATGCGCACATGAAATAACAGAGCGAAGGTGCCAAATATTTTTAACTAGGTGGAAGTTGCACTGCGTTGTTGCGTATTTTTTTGTGAAAGACGACTTTTTATATAGTGTTTGCTTTTTGGGACCTAATTAATACCGCTAATCTTTTGAATAACGAAGGTTTGTTGTATGCTCTCTTGTGCTAGTTCGAGCATGCATTAATTGACTGAAGGCTTAACAAAACTATGTGGCAGCAAAGAATCAAACTATCCCTGTTTTTTTTTCTGAGAAACTGAAACATTTTGTTTCATAGTACTTCGTGTTTTCAAGGTCGTCTCTTCCACTGAGGATTTTTTTTTTTTCAGATAGCAAAATGATATATACTGATATTATGACAATGGCTCATAGAGAGCCGGGCCCAGTATTTGGCCAAATATTTTTGTGTAAATATTATTGTGTAATTCACAGCCAGATTATAGATTTTGCCATTTTTTCGTAATAGTCCCTACGATACTATAGATTTTTATCACAATACGTCCACTACATCTACTCATAAATTTATGTCCTATGCTCTGTAAGTTAACTTTTACTTTGAAGTATAAGGACGTTACTGCCTCCCGTGTAGGCTGCAAGTGCTACGATACGCTTGAGTTCGCAACGTCTTTAAAAAGTGTTTCTCCTTTTCTAAATATAAATATCTGTAAAAAAATATGAAAGTAAATATCAAGCATATATACATACTGTGGAATATGAACTGCGCGTGTTATCGTCAATGCAGTATTTAATCTATTAAAAAGAGCCACCTGTTCTAGCTCTCACTCTTCACCATTGGAGACCTTCCACATCATACTATCCCTATGAAAGTTTAATTTTCGTCAGGCACCTTCGAGTTAGGTAATGTATTATCGTAAAGGACTCTAGCCAGAGCAGCATTTCAGCGCAGTCACAGTATGGTAAACGTCAATACAGTAAGTAGGGAGCGCTGCGTTTAGAGTTAGCGGCATGTATAAGCTATTCAGTGCTAGAAATTTTCACTTATTACTTCTATCTTACGACTGAGTCAAAAATTAATTTTAGGAGAAATTATTTAAGAATTTTTACGTTCCTCAAAATGGACAAAAAAAATGCTGAAGACGTGCTTATAGTTGTCAGAGCTTCTCTGTAAAACATACAATTTTTATCTCTCAAATTATAGTTCCAAAAATTGCGCGCGAACTCAATGAAAACTGAAGACGTCAATGCAAACGCCGGCGTGCCTTGTTGGGCTAAAACTATCACCACAATGACGCGTAAAACTCTCCAAAAACTCACACAACACCCACAAAACACTTCTCATGTAGCATTACTCCCAGTACAACACAAAGCTCGTTATACCAGCCTTGCAATGATGCGAGAGAAAATCTAGATTTAGAGGCTACTGAATAGTGTATGTTCGCCCCTTAATTAGGCACAATGTCTGTTCGGAGGCTCTCAGTCCCTATCATAGTTTTGTGTATATGAGGCTATTTTTTGCTTCGGGCTGTAGGCTTTCAAGAGTAGTCTAACTTTCAAATAGTTCTTTGTATCGAGACAATACCTCTTCTTTGGGGATCTTGGCTTCAACTGGAAGATAAGTTCAGCAATTGCATTAACCTTCACAGTATCATTGAAATTCTAAAGTAAAAACTGAAAGGTTATCGCAAATATGGAATTATAGCTGCCGTTTACTGTTATACTTTCTAAGCGTAAAGGATGGAAACCTTTAAAAAATACTTGCCCTATTCATCAGTTCGAGTTCAATGTACTGAAGACTAGACATGCTATACATACTAGTCTCTTGCTAATGACAGAGTGATTGTTACGCTATTTGTATCATAATCAGCGGAGTTGTTAGTCAACTCTGCATGGCTGGAGATTTTGTTTTCAGCACGTTTGTCTATATATGGCTTACTTCATCTGAACGATCAGAATTGAAAGTAGCCCAACTAGTGTTTCGCATCCCCTCGCATGATCTGCATGTTGTGCCAGAGAAGGACACTCAGCGGTAGTTCTGTGGGGCTGAGAGTAAATCAAAATATTTTACTCTTCAGTTGTTACGTTTGCTGAATATTTCTCGTGTTTCAGTAATGCTGAAACTTATGTTGCAGTGCCGGACAGCACTGATACTAGAGTATTATTTTCTCCTTAATATTTAGGAGGTAGAAATTTTCACCAACATAATAAACTAGAGCACTCTGAGAGCGCATACCTCCGCCAAGTGAAGCAACGGTAGCAAAAAATTCAAATTGGCTCTGAAACCATAATTTTCTTTTTATAAACTCCAAAATCTAATCAATTGTGCCTTTTTATATTATTACCAGCTTGTCCAATTTTCTTGAGGATCTGTTCATAACTTTTTGAGTTATACTGTTAACATCGTTATGACAAACATGAGTCAAACATACAAACGAACAAACCGATATGCACCAAAATTTGATCATTTATGTTTTTTAACATTACTAACAACTCCTATAAATTTCATAAAGATCCATCCAATTTTTTTGAGTTATTGTGCTAATAAGCATAAAATTTAAAACAGTGGCAAATGAACGAACAAACAAGCGAATCACTACCAAAATTTGGTCATTTACTCTTTGTTATATACCTAACAATTCATGTTAATTTCATCAAAATCCATCCATAACTTTTTGAGTTAGAGCGTCGAGAAAAATGAGGCACACAAACAAACAAACTAATGGACATATTTTCACCAAAAGGTTATCATCTGTTCCTCCTAAGATACCTAACAATCTCTGTAAATTTCATCCAAATCGGTTCATAACTTTTTGAGTTATCTTGGTGACTGACAACTAGAAAGATAGACAAACACGACGAAAACATAACCTCCTTGGCGGAGGTAATAAGACCATGCAAGTAACGACGCATGTTGGAATAAGATGCATGACTAGCAAGCGCCTACTTTTCTTTAACATGGATGAGCTTCTAGCAAAATAAAAAACTTGCTATACCGAAATATAGTCCCCCGCTAAGTCATGATTTTTTCTTCCTTATAACATTTTGACTTATAGAATTGTTCAGATTCAAGGGTATCGTGAGTATGCAATTGCATGCAACGGCAATAGTTTGCGCTATGGCTTTCCTCTAATGCATATAAGATCGAAGAAACAAGATATCTGTCCTAGGCAATGTTGTAATATATCTTTTTTTGTTTTTTGTCTATGAAACCAAAGTCAGTCAGTGTTGTACTCATGCAGATAAGTTCTCGTTTCCAGCCCATTGCAGCAGGATGTCCGTAGATAGGAAACCTTAATAGCACTTCGTGGGCAGCTTCCATCCTGAAAATGTTGAATGGGATCTTTGTGCGGTATAAGAGTTCGGTTGAGTCAACAAAACGGCAAGCAAAATAATTCCAACCTCTTTGTGCACGAATCAAAGCTCAGGATTGTTTCCCCCAATCGCTTGCCATAGCTGCAATACTTTTCTTTTAGCCCTGCCGTTTTGGAACGAGCTTCACCAAATCTGCTCTAGATGCGTAAAATCCGAGGGCAGCTCCACAAAATGGAGGAAGGTGTGCGGCACAGTCGGTGTGTGGGCAGAAAAGAGAAAAAAATCCCTTGGATACCGTAAGATCTGAGGGCAACGAGACAAAATGGCGGCGGTTTTTTAGCTGCAGCCCTCGGAGTGGATCGATAGAAGCCTCCTGATTAGGCGGCGAAGGCAGGCTCTTGGAAGAAGGGGATAGCCAGAGTAAGACGGAGGGAGTCGAGGGGACAAACGAGGGTCTCAAAGCTCTTGAGACTTTGCCTCTAATGAATAGAAAGAGGAGACGGGCAAACTTGGGTCGTGGCGAGGGCGCCTCTCATTGTCTCATGTCTTCTTCTTCTTCTTCGCTCTGTCGTCTACCTTCCTTCGCCGTTGTTGTGGCTTCAGGGTGGACGAAAATGACACTGAACTGTGCTAGGCTGCGGGAAATGTAGAAATAAGTGAGATAATGAGACGCTAAATGTGCTAATTTTCAGGGAAATTGATTGATGTAAGATGCCAAAAAATTAAACTTGACTAAGCTGTGCTGTAGGAGACAGAAAGATGAAACAAGTGAGTTAATGAGGCTCAAAATCTACGCATTTCCTGTTAAATTGAAAGATGTGAGAGGCCATGAAGTACAACTTGAGAAAACTAAGCTGTGGAAGCGGAAAGATGAAATACGTGAAATAATGAGATTCACAAGTGCTGATTTGCAGGAAATTGTAAGGCGTAAAGAGCGAAGGATTGAGACTGAACTGTGACGTGCTGCGCGCAAAAGAAAGGCGGTATAAGTGAGGTATTGAGACTCTTAATATGTTTTTGTAGTTCTGTTACAGGAAACTGAAAAGAGTAACGAAAAACTATAGCTAAAGAGCCTCGACTGAGCTGTAAGAAACAAAGCGCTGCAAGAACCGAAGTAATGAAATCAAAAGTTCGAGTTGCAACACTAAAAACAAGAAAACATGGATAAACTCAAAACACGGCCTTTTTCACATACTTAAAATGACATGATTCCATTACAGAGATAAATTATTATCGAAGGGAACGAGGTTCACTGATACACCGAATCATTAATGGTATTAAATAGTTCATTTTAGAGCTCAATTAGAGCTCAATTTTCAAATAAGAACTACTATCTGGAGACCCCTCAGCGCAGCCCTCGTGCTGAAGGTTAAGAGCTGGAAGACCTCGGCGGGCTAGAGCCCTGGCCACCATCATTAGCATTCCGTCTTTAATCAGCACAGCAATGGACTAACACAAAGGGGCTCCCGACTGCTGAGGGATCCTTCACCGAGGGTAAGGAGAGGACCTTCTCTTTCTCTCTCTTCTGCACTTACCGTAGTCCTTGGCAATAAGAGAATGGCGACCCAAGTTACTAAAAGGATACAATGCCGCATGGCACCACTGTAATATGCGGACATACGATATGGTAGGCACAACAGTTAACCTATTTCTGGAAAATGAAAATTCAGTGCTTGAAATGGATATCTCAAGTGGTTCTTCTGCAAAAAAAATGTCCTTCAAATTTTCTTCGTAAAAAAATATGAGCTTCACTACGTTATCCTTATGAAACTCTACCAGTGGAATATACAGTGTCACAGCAAATGAGTTACACAGACAAATATATGAATAAGTTGATGTATTTGACACTTAGGAATCAAATTTTCCAGGAGTTTTAGCAATGTCATCTGAGATGTTAGTTTCATTGCCCAAGCTTTCGAACAACTTTACGTTGATCTTCGCCAGGGAAACGAAATTCCGATATCTCTAGCATTTCAAAATTTTGTTCCGCTGACGTCGATAGACGTATCTATAGTTGTTCAAAAGCTTGGACAACGAAACTAACAACTCAAAAGATATTCTTAGTACTTCTGGAACAGACGAATATATTATTTGAGGCGGGGGTTCACTGGCAAAATGTAAAGGGTAATTTATGAAATATTTTAAAGTAAGAGCTGCTGGTGACCGATACTTCCATAAATGTTTGTATCTTATCAATATCCAGAGGCTCTCTACCTGGACCACGTGACTTCAAAAGATTGAGATTACTCATAGACCTGTCAGAGTTTTAATTTGTAATTTGTTACATTTTCGGCACACTATGCATAAGACGAAACATACGACAGCTACAAGCTTGATTGTCTCGTAGAATCAAATCCATGAATACATCTACTGCATAGCCCGTTCGCAAGCCGTGGTTGTCTCGAACTTCAAATTCCAATTACCCTACGGGATTCCCATTTTTCTTTTCTCCTACCCTCTGCCTGTTGTAATAAATTGAATGTTAGGCTTCTTGCAAGCCCTTGCAACGGTTTCCTGCTCGGGGTTCCCCTCAGGACCATCCATCTTCATCAAGCGCCTGTTGGCTTCTTCCATCTGCGTTTCTTCGAGACGCCCCACACCAATGCTCCCCTCTTTCCTGAGCCTCGGCAGTAGACGGTATCGGCGGAGTAAGATTCCATTTGCAGTCGCTATTGTGGTTCACCTAATCAATAATGCCTATATGGCAAATTAATATGAGCTGCAGAGGTCCGTTGCATAGAATGGCACTTCCATGGCGGCGTCTTGAAGGCAACATCAAGACGCGGAGCTGCTCGCACAGCCTTTGCTTACCAATGAACCTCAGGTTTCGTAATGCTCAGGTCTGGCTTTGCTCAGGCCTGTAGGAATGATAAGCAATACTGGTCATTATTGGCATTTTGGCTGCTAGCAAACTATTTGTATTAGTCTGTCAGCGCACGACAGCCACTGAAAAGGTTGAAATTTCTTAGTGACGATGCCCGACTTTGATCAGGGCTGCAGGAATGGTAGGCAATAATGGTCATAATGGGGATTTTACATCTATTGAACAGCCTGGTCATCACGGAATTTTCATAGATATTGAAGAACTTGGTCATAGAGGCTTTTTAGAGCAATTGAAGAACCTGGAGTCTAAAGTAAGGCGATACTGACTCTACTGAATCTTATGGTAATGACAGGTAACGATTGTAATAATGATCACCAAAACAATACTTTTCTACGAGTATACTATAAGTTAATTATGTAAGTAACTTTGAGGAGGTGGGCAGTTGCAGCCACTTGCAGCCCAGCAACAAGAGGACAAAAGGCCGCAGAATATAACTTCCTGCATACTTCCGGCCGTTTTTTCTTCTCTGACTAGGCGGCATGTGCTCAGCTCCATTTCTGTATGCACTTTTATTTCTGTTGCTTTTAAAAATTTTAGAAAGACAGTCTCTCGTTTCCATGAGGGAGATCGCTCTGATAGGGGATACCACTTATTGGGGCCAAGTTTGTAGCACGTTGGCGAGCTGATCGTTATAGTCTTTATACTGTATGAGCGCTGCTTAAAGCAGGGTCTAGTGAAGTCTGAATGATGAACCTATATTCAGAGCGGTCATTAACCTTTTCTCAATTCCCGCGCAGTGCTCCTTTTTTAGTAGCATGAGTTATACTAGTATAAAATGAAGCCCTTTATGCCACAATGCTCCTTCAAGAAACAATCGAAACAATGCTATGCCTACGAAACCTGAAATCTATTTAGTACCACATTGGGATAGTACTAGACATCGAGATATTCGCCTAAAAATGAAATTGTTACTCATAAATAATTATTAGGGAAGCGGTTTATAGTCAACTAGTGGCCCGGGCCGTCATTATAAATGACGGTAGAAAAATAGCACCTGAGGAAAACCCCCTCTGTCTCCTGTGCTTATTACTGTTCAGAGGCTTCTTTAATGAAAATTCAGCATTCTGCCTGGAGCGCCCAAGTGCAGCCCCCGTATCCAAGATACCGTCTTCGGCACCTGAACATGTCCAGACACGAACATGCAGGCAGGCTCAGGTCCCTCAGCTTGAGCGCATAGTGCGACCCCGGTTTCCAAGATACCGTCTTCGGCACCTGAATTTTGTCCTATCTTATTCCCATAGAGCATGATAGGAAAGATATAATATAGTTATAAATAAATAAAAAACGACGTGAATTATTATATAGTACTGATTT
>LQNS02278097.1:12940747-12954216 GCA_001587735.2 Parhyale hawaiensis
CGCTCGCCCGCTCGCTACGTAGGCTGCCAATGCTACAAACAGCAAACCGTCGGACAAGGGCACCAGCATCACGTCATTTCTCTTGGCCGGAGTGCACCAAAGCGCCTTCTAGACGCTCCCAATTGATCATACAACTTCTCAGACAGCCCTGTGTCTACAAGCATTCTATTGGGGCTCTTCAATTTTCCTGCCGTCTTTGGGCAGGCCGTCCTTATGTAAACATTACTACTGTTTTTGTTATGTTACCTATATTTATACTGAGTACATTCTATTGGAGCTCTTCAATTTCCCTGCCGTCTTTGGGCAGGCCGTCCTTTTGTAAATGTTCCTACTGTTTTTGTTATGTTACCTGTACTTTTATGGTGTACGTTCTACTTGAGATCTTCAAATTCCCCATCATCTTTGTCCCGGATATTCATAGACATTCCTGAACTTTTTGCTGGTTTTCAACCCTGTTGCGAGCATTCTAATACAGGTCTTCAATTTCCCTACTGTATACGCGCCATGCCCACATAATTATATCTGCTGTTTCTACTATTTTACACCACTATTGAAATGTCATTCTAAATTTATTGCCTTGGTGAAAAGATGTGTCCAATAAACATAGTGTGGTGGACCTATTTTAAAAATGTGGATGATTGCATATGTTACTTCTGTTGCGCTGTTTCATTGCGTTCGTTGGTTGGAACAATTATGTGATTGCAGCAACGTTAAAAAAGAAGCGTATTCTGTATGCCTGCTGAAGGTACATGGATAAGGCTCCCAGACTGACTCAAATACATCGCCACATCACTCTTTATCTTACGTTGTTTAACACTGTTGTTCCTGGCGTAAATGTCTCTCCGAAAATAGACAACCCTGGTGAAGGTTGAAATTGTTCTCGGTACATTAACTTACTGTTTGGAAGGAAAATATAACTCACTGCAATAAGGCGATTGCGAGTGCTGTATAGTCGATCATAAGAAGGTTATCAGCACTGCATTGTCTGTTCGTGGCCGAGAGCTCAGTCCCTGTCAATGTGGTAGCGTGACCTTGTGTTTTGCTGTGGGCCATGAGTTACCGCGAGAAAGAGTTGAAGAAAGAAAACTAGAGCACTCTTAAAATGCATACCTCCGCCAACCTAAGCAATGGTAATGAATAATTCAAATCGGTTCTGAAACCAGGATTTTCTTTGTATCAACACCAAAATCTGATCACTTGCGCCGTTTGATAGTATTGACAGTGTGTAATTTTCTTGGAGATCCGTTCGTAGCTTTTGAGTTGCACTGCTAACCAACATAAGTCAAACACACAAACGGACCAACTGATCATCACAAAAATTTAATCAATTATAGCTTTCAATATCACTAACATGCTCTGGAAATTTCATAATAATTCAGCCATATTTTTTGAGTGAATGCGCTAACAAACATAAAATAAAACACAGCGACAAACAAACGAATGAACTAACAGATAGTCACAAAAACTTGATCATTTACTCAATGCAATAAACACAACAAATCATGTAAATTTCATGAAAATCCGTCAATTACTTTTTAAGTTATGGCACTAACAATAAATAGGCAGACAAACGAATAAACAAACGGATCGACAAATCTTCACCAAAAGGTTATCATCTGTTCCTTCTAACATACCTAACAACTCATGTAAGTTTCGTTAAAATCCGTTGATAACTTTTTGAGAAATCTTGGTGACAGACAGAATAACAGACAGACAAAGGGACAAACCCGACGAAAACATAACCTCCTTGGCGGAGGTAATAAAAACCAAAGTTGATGTCCCTGCTGACCAGTATAGTGCCAAAGCAGAAGGTGAAACTCGGAAAAAAAGAGTCACTGCGAAAGTGCACGACAAGCTCAACGTGGGCGCCGATAAATTCATCGAATGGTAAATGTTCACTCAGAGTTACCACTCGGGGAAATTACCATTTGATGGAGTTACGTTTCTGTGCATTTCCCATTCGATGATGTTACCATTCTATGAATTTACTATAGGCTGAATTTATCATTCGGTGAAATAACCATCCGATGAATTCACCATTCTAAGCATTTACCATCCGTTGAATTTGCCATCCAACGAATTTGTCACTTGCTGAATTTACCATTCGATGCAACTACCAATCGATAAATTTAATGTTCTGTAAATTTACCATTTGATAAATAAACCATGCCTTGAATTTACTTTTTAACGAACTTACCATGCGTTGAATTTACTATTCGATAAATTAACTGTTCAAAGAATTTATGATTCGATAAATTTAGCATTGGCTGAATTTACCTTTCGATGAATTTATCATTTATTCAATTTACCATTCTATAAATTTAACATCCGATGACTCTACCATTCGTTGAATATACCTATCGATGAATTTAGCATGCGATGAACTCACTGTTCAGCGAATTTACCTTTCGATGAACTTACCACTCGATGAACTTACCACTCGATGAAACTACCATTCAATGAAACTACCAATCAATGAACTTACTGTTCTATGAATTTACCATTCTATAATTTTACGGTTCATTGAATTCACAATGTGAAGAATTTACCATTCGATGAATTTATCGTCATTGAATTTAAACGCGAGGATATACAATGAACCACTCACCTTACGATCTATCTATGACACTGAAAGTCGCATAATACACTGGATCTCCTACACGATAGACAGACGTTTGTCTCAATGTAGTTAGAACTCTCAGTTTGAAGATGACCAGCTCTCAGCACTTGTCTGCATATATACGTTAAACATTTCCTTTGACAAAAACGTATGAATATGCTACTATTTAAGATCTACTGCGCATATTTGCTCCCCATGCAATATAGGGTCGGTTGTTGCTACAGTCCACGACAGAAGGCGTTGTGTACAGTCTCCATTTCCAAACTTTTCTCAGTTTCGGGAGTATTACTTTCGAAAGTTTTCTCTGTCTTGCATGGAAGTCTGTTAGTGGCGTTCTACTGTGCTTCATTGCGTTAGAGATATGACTCAAAATCTTGCGATTGTACAAAAACTGTCAGTGCTCTTTATTGTATCATGAACCTAGGAGCAAAACATCCCGTTATTTTTTATACTACTGGCTTTTTCTGTTAGCATTTTTTATAGCTGGAGGGAATAATTTTGTATCGGCGATCAATTATATTTCTGCCTTTCAATGTTGCATTTAAACTCCTTTCATATTTTGAATATCGTGTAAAATCCTCAAAATATAAGTTTGCTGTAGAATATAAATCTACGTTTAATAATATCATCTCAAGAGAAACTTAAATAGAAACAAATTGTGCTCGGCATTGGGTTTACTACCATATATTTGTAAGGGAAAAAATGTGGTGTAATTAATGTGTTACGGCAACAGGCCTGGATAAGAAACGGTGAGTGGAGATTCAGTTTTTCCCGCTATTTTTGGCGGCGATACACGCTAAATTTTTTGTAATTATCACTTTTTATGATATTCCATAATTGTTACTGAGAGCTTATAGATGCCCTCAATGATCTGGGACTTGACTTATGTGCTATTATTAATGCATCTCATTATGCCTTCAATTAACATGCAGAATATGTGAAATACAAATGACAAGTACACACTATAAAAAATGAATTCTAGTCTAACTGATAACTGAAAGTTTCTGCATATCGCAACTATCATTTAATTTTGGTACATTGGTAGCTTGCTGAATACATCCCAAGAAAATGCATCTATGCAAAATGAAATACTATTGATCGTGAAGTCATAAGACTAATAATACAAGCAATTTCAATATATTTCTTGAGCGTTCTTATGCATTCGTATTATTACTTCAGCGAAAGAGGTTATGTTTTTGAACACAGTTTGCCTGTCTGTCTAATTTTTTGTCTGCTCAACACCAATATGCTCAAAAACTTATAGTCGGATCTTTATGAAATTTGCAGTATTTGTTAGAAATGTTAAAAGACGTAAGTAACGAAATTTAGGGGATAATCGGTTATTCCATTTTTGTGCCCGACAGAATTTCTGAAAGTGTTAGTCATAGCATAGCTCAAAAGAACGAGAAATTTACAACAGCTGTAACTAATGTCAACAGGCATAAATAATCAAATTTTGATGATGATACAAATTTAATCCTGTTTTCAAGACGAGTTTGCAGTATTCGTTTACGTTACTTGCTTGGTGGAGGTGCGCGTTCTCAGCGCGCTTCTTTAATATTTATATATTGACATTACTGTACTTCATTTCACTGATATATTAAAATACTAACAAAAAATTTAAAATTAGACTTCATGATGAGACTATTGATACTTGAGTACCCCCAAGGTCCAGTATATAATATATTCTGACATATAAGAATGGCCGTTGCGAGCGCAAACAATCAAATATGGTGGACCGCTATGCATACCTCATGCCACAGCTACAGGGGGCCGCCGCCCCCCTCGACAGCGCGGGATGTCTCACCGAAGATTCTGGTATGCGTCGGTTACCAATTGCATCTACGTCAGTTGTCTTCAGTTGTGAAGAGGGCGCTGCTGCAAAAGCTGATATCAAAACTGCTGTAACTGCAATAGCCAAGCTGGAGTCTTGCAGTGGCTTTGGGCCATTGGTCTCGAAGATATTTGGGGGGAGTCGGTTTCGCAAGCTCTCGACTGAACAGGTTTTGTTATTATGGTGGTCGTGTAAACGTATTAACGATCCCCCCCGGTCTGCTCCACGTTCGCTGTAGCTTCTCGTGTCTCCTGCAATCGCTCTTACTACACCCGCTACTCAATGAAATTCATGGGAGTAAATATGAATGCGAAGTTCATTCAATTTATTGAATTGGTGCTGAGTAGCGTATACGCTGCCTGTATTGAACGCNCCGGCCTGCTCCACACTCGCTGCAGCTTCTCGTGTCTCCTGCAATCGCTCTTACTACACCCGCTACTCAATGAAATTCATGGGAGTAAATATGAATGCGAAGTTCATTCAATTTATTGAATTGGTGCTGAGTAGCGTACGCTGCCCGTATTGAACGCTACGCGTAGTAAAAAAGAAAAGACTCAGCCTGTCGAGTCTCCTGCATTGCTCTTACTACGTTATCTGCTGAAGTAATGGGAGTGAATAATTTGTTGAATTCATCAGTTTAAAGTGTGTATTCAATTAGTCTACAGTAACAAACAACCTCCAGTTAGACTGATTCTGTGCAGAAAAAGAAATGAAATTGCTATTTTTGCGTAGGAAGTAGCAGTAATTTACCATCAATTTACCTATAAATTCATCAATAAACTAAAGTACTCTGAGAGCGCATACCTTCCCTAAGCAAGGCAACAGTAACGAAAATTCTAAATTGGTTCTGAAAATCATTATTTTCTTTGTTTTAGCTCTAAAGCCAATCACGTGTGCCTTTTGATAATATTAACAGTTTCTGTAAATTTCTTGAAGATTCGTTCATAACTTTTTGAATTATGCTGCTAAAAAATATTGTGACAAACACAAGTCAAACACACACCAAAATTTAATTATTTATGTTTTTTAGTATTACTAACAATTCATGTAAATATCATAAAGATCCATCCCTAACTTTGCGAGTTATTTTGCTAACAAGCATAAAATCAAACACCGAGACAATAAAACGAACGAACAAAGAGATTATCACAAAAACTTGGTCATTTACTCTTCGTAATATAACTTACAACTCATGTAAATTTGATAAAAATCCGTTCATAATTTTTTGAGTTAGGGTACTAAGAAAAAATAGGAAGACAAACAGCTGAACGGATTTTCACCAAAAGTTAATCAACTGTTACTGTTAACATATTTAACAATCTCTGTAAATTTCGTAGAAATCCGTTCATAGCATTTTTAGTTATCTATGCGACAGACAAAGGGACAGACAAACAGGACAGAAACATAACTTACTTGGCGGGGATAATAATGAAGGAATAAGTTTAGGATATACAGTAGAATCAGGCTAACAATGCATATTTTGGTCTAAGTTTCTAAGCCGATGTGTTCTTATTCGGAGTTGAACGGGTGTCGTTTTCTTTAACACACATCACGGAAATTATTTTTTCACGGTGGAACTGATAAAGAAGAATCCTAAGGGCTAAATAGCTTTGTGACGTTGGGTTTACACTAGAGGCGTTTGCTCCCCGTGAGTAGTGCAAACTATCCGAATATTTTGCTGTGTCCTCGTAGACATAGCTGAGTGCCTACCAAACTTAGCCATACTAAAATCTTAGTAGCAAAGCGAGATAATTGAGGAGGTGTCACCAGTAATCAGCCCGGAGTAATATTCAATTTACAGTAAATCAAAACTCAGCTCTGAGCGTTTCTATTGTTTCAATGCACCAAGCCAGTATTCAAGGGCTCTTTGAAGTTCATAGATGGATTTAGTCGCTTACTGAAATAAATTATTTTCGACACTAATTTTTGTCCTGATATTAAAATGACGTACTTATTGATATTCGGGCAGACTCAAGTATTAAGGAGTGCATTTTTAGTCGCGGCACATGGCTCATTCAAACTACAATAAAACTTTCATGCACGTTAACAAACATTAGGCAGACAGTCGCTAGTAATTTATCGGCCGTAAAATGAGACTAGCGCTCTGTTGGGTTAGAATGGAACACTTGACCATGCTGACGAGTAACGCTGGATGATGGAGATTTTCCCTATAAAGCTAGAAACATGGTAGGACTGCGGTGAATTGACAAAAAACATGCATTAAAACGAAGCTATTACTATACAGTTGGTCATTTAAGCTATTTTTATTATTAGAGTGAGTTAAATATTAAATTTTACATATGTCGTGCAAAGGGGAGTAACTTTGTTAGTGAAAGATGTGCTTGGGGTTGATTCTCGTCAAATTGAGTGTGTTCTTAAGCGGATGGGGGCTTAAGTGGAGTGTACTGTATTATGAATTAGCAAAACTCTGTCTTTTTTCGTCCTCAGCCAACTGAAAAACTTCATTTAAGGCTAGAGTATTAATTGGGCTCCATCTGAAATCAACCACAGTCTCTTATGACTATCAAACCAGCCTCTTTGCAGAGCGTACCCAAGGCTCTACAACTCTAGCTCTTCATGACTTTGTTTTTATTTGTTCTCAGATTAGAAAAATAGGCCACATTGTAGAACAAGCTCGAAGCCAAACCGTTTTAACTCTTAACTTCTCTCTTTTTTATCTTCCTTAGCTGTGACGAAAACAACCATGACAAAGCGGAGGCCCAGAGCACACGTACTCCAGCGGCCCCAGAAGCTTGGCTGTCAGACGAAGAGGTAAGAACAATCACCAGAGTAGGTCCGTGAATTATGCAGAGACTCCTTGCACCGGCCACTGGCAGCGTCACTGACTTTGTGACTGCATACTGCTGCTCAATGGAACTGGCGTCCTTTTCTCCAGCACTCGCACTTTCCGGGGCAAGAGTTCTTGCCAGTCATAACGGTTGAACCTTATGAAAAATTGAAAAACAGAGTGGCAGCTACTCTCAAGTAGTTGACTATGTTAGAATTTCAGTAGAGGGCATTTTTTTTATTCAGTTATATACCGAGTAGGCACGTGCAATATAGGATAGGTACGTAGTGCCTGCATCCCGTGAGTGAAATAGGCCCTCTATAGTTCTTTTTTTTTGTACAAACCTAATTTGAATGCAAAGTATTGAAGACGTCGGAAGTACCCCTTAATGGTTTTGTGGATACTGTTCTTCACTTTCTTCCAAACATCCCAGCACTATAGCTTATTATTGAGTTTATTGTTAGCTCACGATGTTTACATTGAGCAGAAGATAAACGAAAAAGAATGGTAGGCTATCCGAACGGGAGCAGAGAGAGAAGATGAAAATTTCGTCCAAATGGTTGATTTCTGCCTCATTTCACGATGACGAGGACCACAGTACTGACGTAATACCGGGTATCTCAAACCAATGTTACATGTTCCATTGCAGCTTGGAATGGATCTCATTCGAAAGAGCAATTTCTAAAGTTTTGTTGCAGTATATAAGATACATTCCCAACGCATATAGGATAATATATTCTTTTGTTTGATGCATGTTTCATTATCCTAGCTCCAATAGTATTGAAACAGCAGCCAATTGAAAATTTAATTTTTTTAGGGACCCAGTATTTGGCCCCAAGCACTTTCGTTTACCTACTATGTTGTATTAGTGCATTTTAAGGGTAGGTTCCGCTGTAAGAATTCAATATTATGCTTACCCAGTGGTACCTCGTTACTCGAGAGTACTAATTCGTTCCTTGAGGCTGTTCAGTTACTGAACAGTGCGAGTAACGAGTGACGCTCATGGAAGCAAGCTGCGGTGGGTTTGAGCAAGCGCAGCCACAGGCGTTGTAAATCTCGTCTCTCGATAGGAAAACACTCAAGACGCGACTCCTTATTTGAGTTTGATATGTGTAATATATTTAAAATCTATCAGTATAAATTAAACTTTAATGCAGAATTTTGATTTATTCATTTTGATATTCGAGTAATCCTTGAGTAAAGTAACCCTGTCGCCGAAGCTTCCGACACCAAGAGGCAACAACAGCAACAATCCTAGCACCAAAAGTCCCAGCGATAGCACTTCCAGTCCCAGCTATAGCAGTCCCAATCTCAGGGAGTCCCTGTCCCAGGAAAAAATAACCCCACTTCAAGAAATAGCAGTCACAGTCGCAGCGCCAACTGTCCTTGTTCCAGAGACAAATGCCTCAGTCCGCAATATGACAATTCTAGTCCCAGCACCAAACGTCCCTGTCCCAGTCCCATAGGTCCCAGAGACAACAGCCCCAGTCCCTCCGCATCTCCCGGCTCCACGAGGCAGCGACAACAATCGCGTGAAAAAGCTCAGCATTAAAGCAGATGACCCCTCGCTGTCGCTGTAGAAAAAGGGGCCATGGATGGGAGGAGGGGGCGCACTGCCCAGCGTTCAGCTAATTCTTCTGACACTGCAGCAGCCGACTCGTTGAAGTCCCCGGAAGTTATGCATTACTGCTGAAAAGAAGAGGAAAATATTATTTAACATCCACTCCCGATCTTGTTAAAAACCACTAAGCAGAAAATTTGACTCATACAAAGAGTTCGAAAAATCGTTGAGCATTATTTATTGTTATATTCTTCATACTTCCGACTTTCATTCCAGTTTTGTTTTGCCTATTGACGAACATATGCACTAGCTCGATGAAGATATATTTTCTGAGAAAGTGGTCGATGGGCAGACATGGCAGTACTGGAAATTGCTATATAAGTATAAAGAAAAATCTATATGTTATTACGCTTGTATTTATTTAATATTCTTGTACATACGAGAGTAGTAATTTCAGAATGTATTAGCTAAATCACGGCGCCAGGCCTTTATTTGAGAAGGAGTGCCTACCATCCCCCCCCCCCCCCCCAAAAAAAAAAAATTAGTCAGAGCTTTGGAGAAGTTTAATATTTTCTGTAATACTGATGAACAACTCGGCGCCCTAAATAAAAAGAATGGCTATATTTCATTGTTACCTTCTTTAGGTCCTCCGCGGAAGTTAAAAAGTATGAATTTCATACATGATATAATTTATGCACACTCCCGGAAAAATAATAAGAATAAGTTTGCTCACAGACCGTATGAATGGAAGGAAGCAGAATGGCTGGGTCCTCCCGCACAGCTGAGTCCCATCTCTACTCTCATCACGATTGATTGGCCCACAAAATTAGAGGCATGTTCGACTAGGTCACCAATGTCTGCCTAAGCCAAACGCACTTGGCTCAACTTAAGCAGGCAGGCACTTTAGCTTCTGCCCTTTTAATCGCGTAGCAGGTGTTAAAAGCAGCTCGGTTATGTTGAGCCGACTTACATCTTCCATTTCACGGAGTAAAACCAGCCTTCATGGAAGAGTCGCAGGTAACTGATTAAGAGCCACCGACTTAAACTTGAAGCAGCAAGCCAAAGCCAGGGCATCTCACTAGAAATTCAGCCAAGCCAAACCTCACAGGCTGAATATAGCTGCCCAATCGACCTATCCTAAGCTTTCGAGACTTGACTTGTCCGAAACATCGGACAGGGGCCCTGGCTTCGACTCACAGTTTCAAGTTCCAAATGTTGAGACATAATCGATTGCCCGCGAGACTTACAAGAACTCAATCTAAATCAGAAAAAAAAGAATATTTCAGTAGGGTCAACACAATAAGATTGCTTCTAACACCCGTAGCAATATTCAAAGTTTAAGTGAATATCAAAGTTCCGGTCTGCATTTCCGGCCAAGTCAAGTGGGTTTTGGTTTAAATAAACTTTTATGACCCAATTGAGTGTGCCTTATGAGTAGACGGTCAAGATTAGACGGCTTAGAAGCATATTCGGAAATGATATTTAGAACAGCCTGTTCGAGAAAGTTCAACTGGCCGATCAACACGCAATCCTGATGTAAATATTTTGATACAGGTCTTAACTTTTATATGGTATAATTTAATTTTTATTATTTTGATATCTGGAAAGAAATCCTTTCAATATTTGTATGCAAAATTTATAGGGTTGTCAGTGTACACTCTTCAAACTAAAGCCATTTAATAACTATAGCCAACAGAAAATTACAGTGAAAGCGTTTAGATCATCCAAAGGACCTTGGTAATAGTACCAGGCTTCCTATATAGTACCATTTTAAGAAATGCATTGCTAATAGAACACTACCAACGCTTTCTTGCTTACTGTATACATTTGTGGATGTTGCAAATAGTGCTAGTTCCATATTGTGTGAGCCTTGGCGAAACTTTAAAATTTGTTCTTTAGGCCCATGTTTCGACTCATTTGTAACAAACGTACAGCACGCCATCGCTTGAAATCTGACTTTAACTATTTTTTGCTATCAAGTATTGCCAATCTCATCAATTATTTATCGCAATATATTTTTATCCCAGTGCAACAGGAAAATAATTGCATCACACTTAGGTGTTTTTGATCTAAGTGCAGCATGAGAATAATTGCATCACGCTTGGTTGTTCCTAATCCCAGTTCAGTATGAGAATAATTATTGCATCACGCTCGGCTGTCCACGTGGTGCCCAGCAAATATCGTCAGATGAACGCGATACGCTGGGATTTTTCTGAGCACCAGCGAGTGCGGGGGGCGACTCCCCCCTCTGCTGACCAATAGCGTCACTTTAGCCGCTCCATTCACTCACTCTTTTGGATTTTTGTTGGCGCTTTAGAGGACTTCAACGCACCTAGTATGGCAGATCTCTTCAGGGAAGTCAAATTTCCTTTATTCCTATTTTTTTATTCGTGTTGTTTTCTATTTTTTTATATACAGCAAAGTGAAGTCAAAAAGAATCAAGGCGGCTCTACACTAGTCACAATTTTTTATTATTATGGGGAAACATTGCGGGAACTCACCTTCATCGTACATGTGCATGTCAACGTTAACTGGAGTTGAAACTACGTTTAATATATAATTATCGACAAGTTGCCTAGCTGGACCGCATATACATAATGGCATATAAACTTGCGGTTGCAAAATTAGAGCAGTAGCTATGATACTAAAATGTATTGTCATCACCATGAGATTGTGGTGCAACTTGTCTCAGTTTAATCAATTTCCATGTCATTTCAAGTCAGATCCTTCAGATTTTTTCTTTTTTATTTTATTTTAGGAATATAAGAAATTAGGAATATTTTTACCTCTACGGTATAACACTAGAATGAATACCTGGAACTTGTTGAGAGCTGTGGGGAATTTGACTGCCAGAATCACATGAAAACTAGAGAGCACTCTGAGAGCGCATACCTACGGCAGACAAAGCAAAAGTAACGAAAAATTCAAATTGGCTCTGAAACTGTGATTTTCTTTGCATCATCGCCGAATTCTGATTATTTGTGCCTCTTGATAGTATTAACAGTTTCTGCAATTTTCTTGAAGATCCGTTCATAACTTTTTGAGTTATGCTGCTAACAAACATTTTGACAAACATAAGTCAAACACACAAACGGACAGATCGATATGCACCAAAATTTAATCATTTATATCTTTCAACGTTACTAACAACTCCTGTAAATTTCATAAAAATGCATTCAGAACTTTTTGATCATCACAAAAATTTTGTTATTTATGCTTCATAGTAAACCTAACAACTCAAGTAAATTTCATGAAATCCATCCATAACTTTTGAGTTATGCCACTATGAAAAAAATAGGCAGACAAACGAACAAACAGATAAATGGATTTCCACCAAAAGTTAATCATCTGTCACTGTCAACATATGCCTAACAATCCCTGTAAATTTCGTAAAGATCCGTTCATAACTTTTTGACTTATCTTGCTGACAGACAAAGAGACAGATAAACTGCCAGACAAACACAACAAAAGCATAACCTCCTTGGCGGAGGTAAAAATGAGTCAGAAGCACATATATATGGTAGTGATTAATACTGTGATTTTTTCTAAACATACCGTATTTTTCCGTCATCAGTTCAAACTAGAAAGGGAGCATACGCATAGGTTTTATGTTTTTTTTACAGATTTTGCAACACATTTTCCACAAAATTACCCATAACTTTTCTTTGATCAGTGTTAGTTCGGTGCTGAACTTGTCAGTATGAATTGATTTGTATATAGGATCTGCATCGACATGCAATTCAATATCGGGATCTATTTTCTACTGTGTAAGCTGCCTATAGGTAAAGGCATTGTCTCCTTCATTCCTCCCCCGATTAGAAAACCCACATGCACTGGTTTGTGCTGCAGGTAAATACCAACTTTGGCCCAGAGGAGGGTGCGGCTTCAGTCGACCACAGATCGTCCCATTGACGGAATACAAGCTAGACAGCTACTTATCAACTCTAAGTGGGTATTGACCCCGCACCTCCCCATTGACTACGAGTGAAAGCATTATTGATGCTATGCATTTTCGAGCGACAAAAGGGTTTCCTTGCCTGGTGTGATCTCAAACCTCCGTTGTTTCGATAATGAGCAAGTCAGTAACCTCGGCACTAACTACAGGGATTGTATACATATAATGTGTAGTGATCCTTTTATTTCATTCGTTTTATGGCGCCTAAACGTGGTGTTTATAATTAACTAGAGGCCCAGCCGTCAAAAATGACGGCAAAAATTTTCTGATTGAGCTTTCTATTGTTCCGGCTCTCAGTATTGGTTTTGATGTATTACAGGTCTCATCCCTGTAGGCCTGATCTTCCATTAGTGAAACGCAAGCTGTACATCCATGAGTTCTGCGATAGAAAAGTATCCCCCTACATGTTAAGGTGTGAATATCAGCTTGGAATTGATCAAGCGTTAAGCTGCTCTAAGAAAATAAAGTTAAGTCAAAATAATTCACTGGAAATGCCCAAGGCTCAACGTTTCGTGGATACCAACTGATTGTTGAACTTGAGCATCGAAATTTGGCTGCGATGTAAATCTATCTATCTATCTATCTATCTATCTATCTATCTATCTATCTATCTATCTATCTATCTATCTAGCTATCTATCTATCTATCTATCTATCTATCTATCTATCTATCTATCTATCTATCTATCTATCTATCTATCTATCTATCTAT
>LQNS02278097.1:12955542-12967317 GCA_001587735.2 Parhyale hawaiensis
GACAAGACACAAGCAAGACACAAGACACAAGACACAAGTAAACAAGCAAGACCGGTTCACAGACTTTTAGTATAATATAGATAGATAGATAGATAGATAGATAGATAGATAGTATTATACTAAAAGTCTGTGAAGCTTGTTTACTTGTGTGCTTGTTTATTTACTTGGGTCACGTTCATTTGCTTGTGTCTTGTTTGACACAGCTTCTTCGCTTTTAGACGGGAAGAAATTCGAGAGATGAAGATTTAATTAGCTTATATAGGTACCTATACTGCAGTAAACTGACTGTATCTGTCACACGGAATTTAAACGATGTCGCCTGCAAGAACGCTCACGCTTGAAATATAACTGAAATATGTAACATATAAACTTGCTTTGCATGCAGCCTTGGTGTTGAATATTCGTTAGAGAAGCAAAGAATCTGTTGATAGTGAACCGAACGGGCCGCTCCTTGACGGGCAGCAGAGGACGGCCGAATAGCAGGTTGTCAGTACCCAGCTAAATAACACCTGCTTATTTGCGAAGGCAAAGACGATCGTGATGACGACCCAACAGGTCACGGGCCGTCTAGTTCAATATAAAAAGGCGTCTGCTCAGCGTGGAGATTCAACTACTACTATATCATTCAGCAATGAAATTATAAGCGGCGATCCAGAGGCCGGAGATCCAGAGCTATATTTGTCACCGGTACTTCAAGCGCTGAAATTGTATGGTATCTCAACTTGTTTTTCAGTACATCGTACTTGTTTTCAGTACGTATTTTTTATGGTTGCATGTATCTTAGAGTGTATTATAATCGCCGGAAACCTTTAGTTTGCGAAAGATATGATCGGTAGAGATGGCTTTCTTTTACTGGTGCTAGTATTTCATCCGTTGCTCACGGTACACTCATCCAAAATATTGACGAAGAAGAACGTTACAGAATTGCCTTCATACATCACGCAACGCCCAGCTGCAGCAACCCATTATTAGTTTTTAGATTTTTAAAAGAATTAACCGTATCCATGCCAGTGTTTGTTATTTTCCTACTATGGGTTCTTAATTATTTACCGTGTGCATTTCTATGCGGGTAAATTTTTTCACGAGGTAGCATAGCCTACGTAGTACAGATTGTTAAGTAGAGAGGGCTTAATTCTGATTGAGGTTATGACACCCCAGTGAGCGATGAAATTACTGAGAATTGAGGGTTTTTATTTACCTGCACCTATTATATTGTTTTTAATATTTGACAAACCGCATTAATCCTTAGTTTTGAGAACTTAACCTCTTCATAGTTGTGAAAAAGAAAGCAATTACATCACCCTCACGTGCAGAAAAATATAGCTATCTGATATACGGGAAGTACAACACCCCACTGTGCAGTGTAACTGAATCTATCTGTTCTTTTTATGTACATGTGTCAAGACCTGCTAGATAGGATCTTTACATCTTGACAGAATATTTGGTTTTAGGTTTTTGCAGCGATGGATCGATTCTAATACTGCTCGTCCATGGAATTTAAGTTCTACTCCAAAAGAATCATTTGATCATGCATTGAATAGGATTCTTCCCACGAAAACTGTTATTTCAAAGGGGCGATAAGACCCTTATACTAAATCAAGAAACGGGATGCTTTATTCCCTCTATAAAATATGGTAGAATATTTGATAGGAGCGTGAACGATGAACACGTATCGATGCAACTTCCTTGCCATCATTTTTTATGATGGAAAACCGAACATCATACTTCAAGACCGGTTATGAAAGTAAAATATTATCTTTCTTAATAGTAGTGTACAATTTTTATAGGCATCACACATTTAGCAAAATTATTAGCAAAGCCGTAAGTCAGCTTCTGGGACGGCCAAAAACTCTGTTTGGGATCCTACTCTGCACCCAGCCCAATTCATATCGTAGACCCCGAACGATGAATGACCTGGTCTGTTCCGACCTCCTCTCCCATGCATATGACGACCGGCGGCCGAGCACCACCTGCCGACTTCCTCTTATGCCTTTGCAATAATTGAACAAATTGCTGTCATCGTCTCCTTCAAGGAGCTCGCTGGCCTCTCACAAGACATGGAACAACGTCTTCGCTGCATAAGCAATGCTATTGCTACCGAGCACCTAAAGCACCTCGTCATAATTTATATACGGGCTCCCTCACGGGGTGCCGGACGCCCTGACAACAGCCCGTCCAGAGGAGGAGGCTAGGCAGGTAGTAAAATGTTGGCTGTAGCCAAGTTCATAGAAAAGTTTCTTCGTTGCAGTCAGAGCAAATTATGCGTAGGCTAAAAGCCAGCTGACATGAGGGTTAATATTTTAACAAGTGCGCTTTTTCGAATAACGTAGACGGAAGCAACCCGGGAAATAATAACGGGAAGAGCAGATATCAGCTGATCGAAACATGGTGACGTCACAGTTCGAGAGTCGCTCCACTCTGTGACGTCACAGCGGACCCCGCGCGCTTCCAGTTACAGTTAGAAGAAAAGCTTTATATCCAATATAGCTGATATATAACAATATCTTAACGTTAAAAATGCAACGTGGGCAATACATATTCTACTGGCATAAATCAATAATTGCAATTATCTAGACGTTTTTATAGACATTTCCATGAAACAACGTAAGAAAGTATCGAGTCCTCATATTAATTGCAAGAGCAATATACAAATAAGCACAATAAACAAAAGGCGGAATTTGAGAAGTAAAAACACTGATAATATGTGTTTATCAGTTTATCATCCACTCGTCCGAAGATTTTGTAGCCTCATTGTCAACACAATATTGTGTGCGCAAAAAAAAAAACTTCTTAAAATGTTTACCGTCAAGTCTGTTTCCTCTCAAAGTGTCACTAGGCAAGTTACAGAAATTTCTTCAGATTTGGTGTTAACTAAAATTCAGAAAAAAGTGCACTTTCTGCTATTTCTAGGGTACGCTAACAACTTGGACAAGTGGGTGAGCGAAAGCGTTGAGATTATTGCCGTGTAAACTCGCCTTAAGAATATGTTTCCTATCATTCTCTCTTCTCAAGTTATTAGGCCATAGGTTTGCATCAGCAGCACGACAGGCTTATCTGCATTATATGAAGCAAAATGCTTATTAGTGATGGGCCTAAATACAATGCCCAAAATACAGATTAATATTGAGCTCTAACTAGAATGTCTAGGCTGAGCAGAGCAAACGGTAATATCAATGATAAAAGCATGACCATCAAGCTAACTTCCTGACGCTGGGTCCGCTATGACGCAGACCCCGATCGTTCTTTTTCTTCGTATTCTTGTCTGTTCCTAACTACCGATATTAGTTCTCCCGGGAAGCAATAGAACGCTCGAACACTTTATACTTCACACGGAGAACAAAAGGCTATAATTATATAGTATGAACCTACCTTTAAAAGAACTGATATGTTTACAAGTCTAGTCGAACGGAATTACAGCGATATCAATCGAAGGAGAGGAATATATATACCAAAAAAAGGAAATTATGCAAGGAGTTTTTCAGTGTTACGTTTCAGCTATGCTGATGCTTAAATCACCGTTTTATATGTATAAGTTTTCGATATAAGGCCGCAGCCAACAACCTCCTACCGCATTGGCCCAAGTTTTTCTCGTGGACATTTCTGTAAAAGTTTCTTTTACTTAAAGGGAAGTATCTCGCTAAGCGTACGTCTGGCAGCAAAAAGTGACATACTTTGTAGTTTGCTCTGAGAAGCAATAATAATATATTGTACCTAAAGCATTGTATTTTCCATTGATGAAGTAAGCTTCTAAAAACCAGTTACGCGCAATACTAAAAACATAATTAAACTCTAAGATGCAATATTGTAATTTGCTGTGTCTAAAAATAGTTATTTTGAGTTCTGCGTAACGTAAATTCTGTGTTTGGTGAAAATTATGTAGTCCTCAGATGCTTTTATGCTTTTGCTGCCTGCGTTGGAGTATTGCTCACCGGTCTGGGCTTCAGCTGCTGACAGTCACTTGCGTCTACTGGACCGACTGTTAGTTCTGCCAGCAGGCTGTGCACTGAAAATGATCTGGTAAACCTGTCCAATAGAAGAATGGTAACCGGACTCTATATGTTTTATAAGGTGTACAACAATGAGAGACATTGGTTGTATTCGTCTGTCCCTGCCCTCAAGGTTTTTAGGAGGATTACACGTACTACAGTTGATGTTCACTCTTTCACTTTGCAGAATGTTAGATGCCGAACTCGTCAGTTCAGTCGGTGCTTCGTGCTCTGGTCTGTTTCCGTTTGGAATTCTTTGCTGGCATCGGCTGTCGGTCGCGTCAGCATGAAGGCGTTTAAGTCAGCTGTTAATGGTTTTCAAATGGATTTTCTTTAGGAGCGTTTCGAGCTTCGCGACGTTGCATGATACTTCATTTTTGGTTGTCAACCAGTCTATTAAGGCCTGAGCGTGAAGTTTTAATAATAATAAATAAAATACATTGACGCGTATTACTCAAAAGTGTAATTATATTTCATTAAAAATTAATCGTTTACTGTCTATACTAACAAAATTTCAAGAATTTTCCCAAGAACAGCACTATTTGGAAAGGGACCAAACGGTCCATTTCGGCTATGCATGGCAGTGGAGCATGTAACTATATGTTGTGAACATTTTCTTGGAGAACACGGCAGGATGTATTCCATTACATAATTCGCTTGCTGCTCGGGTTGATGGTGTGACCTAACCTTTTTCTTTTTTCTGAACACGATCATCATCCTCTGAAACTGGGATAGGTGTTCTTCAAACGAGTTTATTGTACAGCCAATGCATCTGTGTGACCTCCTGTTTAGACTGTGAGTTTTATTATTTCACCTCCAATGCAGATAATCGTCCAAATAATGATTCCCTGATTGAATTATTATCCAAAAGAGTTTGTGTTGTAACCAGTGCATCTACAGGCTATACTGTTTACATTAGTGTTCTTCTTTCGCCTCTTTTTTACTACAGTACGTCCTAGTACATATATGTTTTGCTCAAACATTTGACCTAGCTGTAGCCTATGAAATCTAACCGAAAATTCAACTGTTAAAAAACTTATCAGAAACTTGAGGGAGCAGCAGTGCTGCTGTAACAAGCTTCTGCAATGATTAAAAATTTTACTATCCTGGTCTCATTCACTTCTACATACTAATGAAAGGAGCAGTTCCTCGTGTTCAAAGTCTCTTTACATGTACTATATAACAAGAAGTATCCAAATATTGTCAGGATTATTATTTCATTCAATGATAGCCGTTCTACATCACACAAAAAAGCTTTGTTCTGCCTCTGGAAATACAGTCACATGAATTACTTTATATGCATATATAAAGAAATTATTTTCGTCAGTGCGAGATCACATGCATCTTTTGGTCCACTAATCATCTCAGACTATTCTTGCTAGTAACAAGCTCCTAAATCACAGCCGCAGACAACTCCCTTTATTCATAGCTGTACACTTCTTACGAAAGTGCAATCAGCCATTTAAAGTCACCTGAGCACTTCTTTCGAGCAACAGCGTCGCAAGGCAAGAAGCTCCCCGTATAGCTGCACAATCCCTAAGGAACTGAGGCCATTTTCTTGCAGCAGCAGGAGCAGGAGCAGAGGTGGTATAGCAGGCAAGCGCGCCGTCTCGTTAATAAGTTTAGCTCGCAAGGAGCTGCCGGCAACGAACTAAATACCAGCCGTCAGACTTTGACTTTCCCTGCAAGAGATTCCAAGGATTTGGCCGAAGGGAAGCACAGCCAACTTATAATTGGATTTTGTTCGTAGGCATCGAATTCTGGGGAACACGTTGAACGTGGAGAGGCTCGTCTAACGTGCTGAATTCCTTTCTGTGTTTCCAGACTCCTTAGGCAGTACCTCCCAAATTAGATTTGCTCCGCGTTGTTTACCATCCCAAAGACTTCGGATAATATGTGCACCTAAACTTGCTGTCGCTTCTAGTCAGCAAAAGAAGGCATTTGATCATTTGGTTCCTGATGGTTCTTCCTGTATAGGTGCGTACATAACGTCAACTTATTGCGAATCTTATCTTTTCTTATCTGCGTACTGTGTATGTATGCATAAATTAATAAATATATATATAAATTTTTTAGAATATAACAATTGTTTCAAATGCATTAGTCTTTACAAGCAACCTGCATATGTGGAATATATATATACTGCGTGCGTTAAAGCTGATCATATCTAGATCTTATAAATTTAAATAATATTATACTAACATAACACCGCTTTCAATTCGTTATACGTCAATTGCAAGACCTGTGGTGCTGAAATATCAAACTACCGTCGTAATGTATGCACGTAGCGAGCTTGCCTAGTTCCATAATCAATTAGGATCTACCGACTTCAGGTGAAAACAAAATCACAGAACCGTTAATTACATCGGCAATGTACGCGCAGCTTCACCGGGTTGCCCTAATCGAGCTCTCAGAACAAAACAATAAATCCCCTACTTCGTTTTACAAATCACGTATAGAGCAGATTAGATATCTGACCATAAATGGACTAGGAGGCCCATTCCCAAAAATAGCCGAGGCCCAGGCTTTGGTCCTCTTGAATGCCAATACATCCAAAAGTTTATGGACGTCTGACAGGAAACAGCTACCAATAAAATGATAGTGGAAAATAATATGATCAGCAGCTGACTGACTGTGGTCCTGACAATCTACATTAGGTTGGTTATTGAAAATAAAAGAGACAGTTCTGCCTCTGGATGATGAAGAAACTGATGAACGAGCAATGTAGGAGGAATCATAAGCTGCCGAGGGCGTTGCTTCCAGTACTAGTGCAACAATTTCGGAACATGTCGCTGGCATATGTACTCCAACAGCTTCCGAAGGAGGTCATTTACAATGGGTTAGTGTAGTGCTAGAGCTCCCACTCAATTGCTTCGGGAAAGATCACCATCATCCTGTCACAGAGTTTCACTGTCGGGACGTCGTTGGTGCAGTTCTACCACGAACCGTCTTTGTTTCTAGTGAGATGAGTCACACCTCCTGGCTGCGACACTCGCCTGGTTTATTACACAACTTGGTAATTAACATTATTGGCTTGCATTGTGTTCTTTGTATTGATCAAATCTCAACAAAGATGAGAGCCACAGGGCTGCATAGCAGGCT
This sequence comes from Parhyale hawaiensis, assembly GCA_001587735.2. Taxonomy (NCBI): domain Eukaryota; kingdom Metazoa; phylum Arthropoda; class Malacostraca; order Amphipoda; family Hyalidae; genus Parhyale; species Parhyale hawaiensis. Next base: position 12,962,631 of record LQNS02278097.1, read on the forward strand.
CTAAGTGAAGGTGAACAATTGTTTCTTATATGGACAGGATTATTTCCATAGAGTTGTACTCAAAATTCCTGCCAATGGCTCCCAAGACTATAGACGGAGTCTTGTGACTTTCTTCTCGCGCTTAGGTCGCTTCTGACAGGTATTCCTATAGTCAAGTTGTTAGGTAGCCAATAGAAGTTCATTGACGTTCAACTTCAGCCGGTCGTTGCATGATGATCACTTCCTGCAATACTAAAAAGCGTATTATACACGAGCATTATTATGTATTTATCACCACGAGCGAAGTAATAAGTGGTGATGTCGTTTTCGTTTACGGTTCGGTTGTGTGTCTATTTCTCTATCTCTTTGTTTGTCTGTCCACCCAAAACGAAACAGGAGTTGAGCCATCATCACAATCTTTTTCAGGCAATCAGGTGGGTTGACCGAGATGTGAAATATGCCAAAAATCTATAGTTAACTAGTCATCATATGCTTTGGTAAGGTGTACTTTATCAAAGCATACGATTCATAAGATGTATTTATATAGGCCAGGTTATATTACGATCTCTAATAACAAAAAATAAATCCTCCCCTTTAGCAAAGCCAGCGTAAATAGGTTAGGTTATCCTACGATTTTCAAAATCAGTGCTACAAATCCTTCACTTTGGCAAAGTAATTTTACACAGAGGTTTTCTTTAGAGCTCTAATTACAAAAACATAAATCTTATGAATTAGCAACGTAATTTTACATAAATTAAGTTATTCTACTAGCTCTAATGACAAACGTATAAATCATCTATACATTGGCAATGCATGTTTACGCATTTGCTGATTCGCTCCATACGAGGTCTACTCTCCCCCCGATCGAGCCATTGATTTATAAATGCTTCACCTCGGAGCTCCAGCAACAGTAACAAGTTTCTCGTTTCATTAAGAGGAGATTTTTCTCTGCTAACGTCATCTGCCTAAGCTTATGGTTCCAATTAATCCCACAATATTATGTTTCATGCTGTGGGCTGTTGTTGTCTGGTCAGGGTAAGCGTGCTAATCTTTGGAGCTCATTCTAAATACCTCATTCCGCTCCTGAATTTATTGCCAGCCCTGAGATGAGCGCGGTAAGCTCCCTGGCTTGTCATAGTATATGCTATACACTTGGGTATACTTTTAAACTGGGGAAATATCGTATTCTTACTCTGTACTCGGTGTAGGAAATTATGGATACCTGGATGTCCTAACAATCAATACATAATGTGTTTACGCAGTCAATTTACCCTCTTAGGTATACAGTAGAGAGAGAAGGGGTTTAATATCGTGTACCGGGTCCCGAAAATAAATTAGTACTATTTTTATTGTTAAATACGGTTCACTTGAATATCTAGCGGCCTCCTTACAGACTCGGCGTATGAGTATGTTGTTGTTGCGACCGCTTAAGCAGTAGAGAAGAAAACAGCATTCTGGGTTCTAAATCACTCCGATTTAAAACAATATATGAATCTTAAACTATATGTGAAGCTTGTAAAAACAATCAAACAAATAGCACAAACCTGTGTATATCCCCGTGGGAAGGGCAGCTGAAGTGGCGGTGCACATTAAAGGTAGTGACTAGTCGTCGTATTTAATACTAGCCAGGAAAAAGAAATTATATCCCTTTTCTATTGAACATTTTGAATATTTAAGTGATCATAAGAACACAAGCTCGTATCAATAACACTATCTAGACTTCACGATCAAACTCACGAGAACAGTTACCACCGACTGTCTCAGAATTTTTAGGAAAGTGAAGAACGTTTTTAAATTCAACAGTTATGCAGTTATTGCTGATGTAGCTACATTATTAAAGTTGGCAGTAGATAGGACTCCCACTATGAATGCCATTATATTTAGTCTTCCTATGCAGCCTATATAAAAAATATGCAGTGGCATCATCCCTGAAACTGACTCAAGAGCTCCGTGACCGATGCCGTGACGAGAAGGCACAACTGCTCGCCAAAACGTTCCAGGTTCCCCAAATGGACTTTAAGGAAGAAATTCAGCAGCAGTCAAGGGAAATCCTGCAAGGAACACCTGGAACATCTCTTGTCTTCAACAGCAGAGGCATTCGATAGACCAAGTGAAGCATGGCTGCTGTCTGCCTATCTTTACCTGATATGAAGTGCTCCAAAGCTGACAAGAAAGACTGTAAGACAGAAAATGATGGACAGTTTCCATTAAAGACTCCCACGCAGAATGTTGCCAGGCCGGACGTTTCATGCGTTACTCACAAACGCGGGCACCGCTGGCCCGCGAGACTTATTTTTTCGCTTCCGCGAGCTACACTTTTAACTGAAAAATTGTGAATGAGTTGTTTTGAAAACTTTGGTGCGATTTTTCACTTGTATTACGTTGAAGCACAAAGCATCAAACTGGGGTACAGAAGACGCAAAGATATGACTGGTGAAGCGAGGGATGCTCGAGACAAGTACGTTGCAGATCCCATGCACGGCAGTAACCCCCCGGCTCTGGAATGATGCGATTTAGGCCCCCGGAGCGTTGCGAGGACCAGCCTCTTCCAATCAAACTGTGCGTATCAACATAATCTAATCTGCTTATCTTCACATTGTGTAGACGTTCAATCGTGGATTCTCGATTCTACATTTTAAATTGAGATTTAGGTTGTAATCGTTCACGAACCAATACTGTTGAGTTTGAAGCGGTCTCAAGCACAATCGCTTTGCGAGTATTGCCCGGAACTTGATCTAGAAAAGCGAAGCCAGCAGACGAATTTTCAAACATTTGAAGCTATGGGAAATATATCGTTTTGATTGGTCTGTGGAATTGTTAGCGCCTTCATCTTTGTGGCGAACTGAAGAGATCGACAGGCAGATACTGGTAGCTTAGTTTTCACGAGTTTGCTAATAACAGTAAACTACAAAAACAGTTCTTAGCTAAAATCAGGAAAGCCGGAAACGGCATCTTCCAAGGACGATGCCACGTAGATCAGTTTGGGCATCTTCAAGTTAGAGAAGAACTGCAGCATATAGCTGAACTCCTCTTGGCAGTTTCTTCGACATCTTATGTTTGATATTCAGCAGAGCTCTTTAATTCACTAAGAAAAAGCGTTGCCAAAAAACTGGGGGTGGGGGTCTTTTCGTGTTCCTTCAAAAACGAAACATGAAAAAGGATGCACTTCCAGTCGTAGCACGGGAAGGCGTGCTAGCTTTGGGATAACGCCTCTCGCAGCGCTGGAGGTTATCCGTCGTCCATCTCCTTCTCCTGTTCCCCACTTACCCTTTCCTCCTCTATCTTCTCCCCGTTCGTCTCCGCTATTCCATTTCCACCGTTCCACCACCCCCCTCCCCCTCCCTTTCATTCCCCGCCTCCCCACTCCTCCGAAGTCCCCCGTCATCTTCCGCTTCGCCGAGCTCCAATATTGCCTTTCTTGAGACGCTCTCCGGTGCGGCCATCTTGTGCCACGGTCTCCTTCCTCGCCATCATAATCCAGTTATTTCCACTCTTAATCTTCCTATAATATCGAGCTTAAAACATCATAGTCATGAATCTCCATCAGACGTGGTGCCACTATAGTAACCGTATTGTGTACGTTAGCGATATTTGTAGCACCACTGAGTCTCCGCCATCATCATTCACTTCTCAAGTTGCCTCGCTTCGAGTCATTTTTTTGAGAATCTCCACACTGAGACATAATTACTATTAGTAATAAATTCTTCTTCATTAAAATCACTTATTAGTTATTTCTAGTATCCGCTCAATTCTGTTACTTAAACAGCTGGCCATCTTTCCTAAGTTTCTACAAGTCAATTTCTTAAAACTTCCAGAGTAAGAAAAGTATTATTCGCTAGCTAGCTATATTCTCAGTTTTGGTAACACCATCACCATCATTACTCTGCATAATTCGACACATATATTCCTCATGCCATGTCCAAACGGCACTCTAACAAAACTGAGTTAGTTGCTTGTATACTGAGTTATAGTTGCTTTTTTGCTTACTTTCTAGATATTGACCTCTTTACCACCTTATCAATATCACATACGAGAAATTCATTTACTCACTGGGTAGGAGTCGTTGCTTTGCCAATTTTGTAATGTAAAATAAGCTTGGAAAATGGATGAAGTACCTCTCAGCGGTAGTAAGGATACTGAATTTCACTTGCTTCCAACAGCAAAAACTGATTTGATCTAAGCTCATGACACCTTCATGTTGAAATCTGCAACTTGAGCAGATCATCCAAGTAAAAGGAAGCGATATTCTTCAGAGAAGAACCCCGGAAAAACAGGGATTTCGTTGGGACAATCCTTTATCCATTGAAATTCCAGGGATATGGCCTCAGTCTAAGCTACGTACATGCTACGGACTTCGAACACTTTTTTTCAAGCATTTTCATCCAGCAATATGGCGCTTTGTTACCGTGTACGTGCTTCTTCATTAGGGTCTACCATGATTTGAGTAATCCACTGATTTGCTATCCAAGAAACGCAACAAAGGTTCGTTCATTGAACGTATGCAAATACTAGATGACAGTCGACGGAATTAAGATTTAACGTTTCGGGACTAAGAATCCCATCCTCAGAAGAAGAAAAAATAAAGGTCAACCTATACTATGAAATAAAAGAACTTTCTTTATTAGCTAGCAATCAGGGAGCATTGGTGTTAGCGGGGGGAAGTCTAAAAGGCAAATGACCAGAGCTGCGTGGAGGAGCTGGATGTCAG
>LQNS02278097.1:12967482-12977755 GCA_001587735.2 Parhyale hawaiensis
CCTTCAGTCCCCCGCCTCCCCACTCCCCCGAAGTCCCCCGTCATCTTCCGCTCCGCCGAGCTCCAATATTGCCTTTCTTGAGACGCTCTCCGGTGCGGCCATCTTGTGCCACGGTCTCCTTCCTCGCCATCATAATCCAGTTATTTCCTCTCTTAATCTTCCTATAATATCGAGCTTAAAACATCATAGTCATGAATCTCCATCAGAGCTGGTGCCACAAGTAACCGTATTGTGTACATTAACGATATTTGTAGCACCACTGAGTCTCTGCCATCATCATTCACTTATCAAGTTGCCTCGCTTCGAGTCATTTTTTTAAGAATCTCCACACTGAGATATAATTACTATTAGTAATAAATTCTTCTTCATTAAAATCACTTATTAGTTATATCTAGTATCCGCTCAATTCTGTTACTTAAACAGCTATAATAATATAGACTTCATTACCAACGCGACAATTCTGGCCATCTTTCCTAAGTTTCTACAAGTCAATTTCTTAAAACTTCCAGAGTAAGAAAAGTATTATTCTCTATATTCTCAGTTTTGGTAACATCATCACAATTATTACGCTGCATAATTCGACACATGTATTTCTTATGACATGTCCAAACGGCACTTATGCAGAGTATTATCAACCCTCTCTCTATAAAACTGAGTTAGTTGCTTGTATACTGAGTTATAGTTGCTATTTTGCTTACTTTCTAGATATTGACCTCTTTACCACCTTATCAATATCACATACGAGAAATTCATTTGCCCACTGCGTATAGGGGTCGTTGCTTAAGTTTGCCAATTTTGTAATGTAAAATAAGCTTGGAAAGTGGATGAAGTACCTCTCAGTGGTAGTATGGATACTAAATTTCACTTGCTTCCAACAGCAAAGACTTATTCGATCTAAGCTCATGACACCCACATGTTGAAATCTCAACTTGAGCAGATCATCCAAGTAAAAGGGAGCGATATTCTTCAGAGAAGAATCACGGAAAAACAGGGATGTCGTTGGGATAATCATTTATCCATTGAGATTCCAGGGATATAGCCTCAGTCTAAGCTACGTACATGCTACGGACTTCGAACACTTTTTTTCAAGCATTTTCTTCCAGCAATATGGCGCTTTGTTACCGTGTACGTGCTTCTTCATTAGAGTCTACCATGATTTGAGTAATCCACTGATTTGCTATCCAAGAAGCGCAACAAAGGTTCGTTCATTGAACGTATGCAAATACTGAGGCGTACGTACCGTACTCATTAATGCAATATATTATTTGAAGCATGATTTACATAATCTATAGCAAGCGCTCGCTTATTCAAAATAAACCTGTGTACACCACTGTGTCCCTTAATTAAAGCTTCCCCTTCTTTCTATAAGACTAGTTAATTATAGTCGAAATCAGACAGAAGCATCTGCGAAAATCGACTAATATATGTGTAGCATGCATTGTATAGTCCTATTGCATTATAACTGATCCGTTTCCTTTATCGTCAAATTTTCTGTTTTCAGTATACGTAAAATTACATGCAGTTAACTACCTTCTGTCAAACTAACAGAATTTATGTCGTAATATGGCTGGGAATAATTCAATCAAGTATACTGTATTGAGTGCTCACAGGAACATGGTAGAGATACTTCAAACACGACCATAGACCACTCGATACTTCACTGTCCACTCCTCGCAAGTGGGGCTGATGGAAAATTAATAAAACGTGGATAAAAAATCTTTTCCACTCAACATAATGACCAGAAACAATAATAAACAGTTACTCTTCTTGAACATGCAAGGAATGCATCATTTGAAAGAAGCACACATACGTACAGCACTGACAAATATGATACATTTCAACATTTACGTTAGTCAATTTAAGAGCAGTTCGGTGTCCTAAGATACAATTATCGCCGTCCACAATAATTGATATTTCTTGCAGTTAAATGCATTCCTTGAATTACCGAGTGCAGTTTACTTTTTGTCTGAGGTCGCTCTGCTTGTCGACTACAATTAAAAAATATATCGAAGTTTAGTCAATTTGTTATGAGCCTAATTAGTAAATTTGGGTGGGCAGTTAAGTAGCGTGTGGTCTATGGCACGGCTTATCGCTTGTGTTAAATTATAGACATGACAATGTGAACAGAAAATTTATTACCGAGTGTTCGTACATTGTTGTCACCTAAAAGGAGAAAAACGAAAGCACTATTAATACTTCTGTGACTGTGAGTGTCTGCCAAAATGCCTTGGCTTTCTTGCACTATAGCATACCAAGAAGCAAGCTGATGCTTTAAGCTACCCAATATACTGCACAGTTCATATGCCAAGCACATTGAAAGGCGCTAGACTTTAACAGAGTTTATCTCCGTTTTCTTTCTTTTTTGTTTCTGACCCTCATCGAGTTTTCAGTCTCAGCACCCCATTCTTACATAGATATATATATATACATATACACGCATGCATAGTGCATACCTCTATATATAAGATCAGTAAATGTGTGAATAGTGTGATCAACAATGGTGGAATCACGCAGAGGTAGCTATTGTTGTTCAAGTTGCTGCACAATGATTCTCCAGAAACCAAGACTCCTTCAAGTTCCTATGTTGCGAATTTCTCCTGCGCTAAAAGAAATTTTAATGAGAATAGAATGCGTCCACATGGCAACAGTGTTGGAGAAAGCAATATTCTCACGAGCGTGTGCATACTTTACGTCAGGCAATTAATACAAATAATTATATCAACAAGCATTTATAAAATGCTAGAGTGTACGTATATTTCTTTTTTGTTTGTTTCTCATTCAACATTACGGACACATTAGAAATCATTTAATATCTTATGCACATTGCATGAGTTTTCCTTCAAATTTTAGCTTCACAGTTTTCTATCGCATTTATGCGCGTCGTTTTCTTTTCAGGCGGCAGCTGGAGGCCTGGAGCACTCTGGCAGACTTTGGTATTTCAACACATGAGCATCACTGAAATTACATCGTTACGAAAGTTCGTCGCTCTCCTTGTAAAAATTTGTAATAAACAACTTTGATGGCCAGAAAGTCTTTTAGTACCTACCAAGTAACCCTCTACATCCAACGTAAGTTGCCAATGACGAGTCTACTTCAACAATGGCTGCATCTCAAGAGAGACTATTGACGTGGTACACTCAACTATACTCTTACTGACGGCGGTCTTGAGCGTTGATTCTTACCTTCTTACCCATATATGCATCTCTTCTACCAACCAAAATAAGCCGCTCACTTTTCTATTGCCGAGGAAGAAGCGGCATCACTTTCGGGCCCTTGATGCGCTCTATTTAATAGAGGCGTCATTAAACCTAGTACAAACTTATTTAGTGCATGGCAGAAAAACACACTTCGGAAAATTACGAGAGATTGAAATGCACAAGTTTGTAGAAAAATTTCGATATCAGAGCTCAAATTTTGTCATTTCTTAATACCGATGTATGAAAATTTATCAAAGTATTTAGTTCAAACATTCAAACCATATATAGTTAGATATGCGAATGATATGTGAATATTATGTTCATAACTTTTCAACTTAAGTTACTGACAAGCATTCGTCAAACATAGAAACAGACCAACCTAGCTATTATCACCAAATTTTGAACATTTATGTCTTTTAACATTTTTAACAAGTCCTGTGAATTTCATAAAGAACTGTTCATAGCTTTTTGAGTTACGGCACTAAAAACGAAGAGGCCGACAAACAGAAGATTGAACGGATCTTCACCAAATTTAATCATCTGTTACTCTTAACATGCCTAACATTTCCTGAGAATTTCGTAAAGATCCCTCCATAATTTATTGAGTTATTTTGATGACAAACAAAGAGACAGCAGACAAAGAGACAGACAAACTCGACAACAACATATTCTCTTTGGCGGAAAATATACATTCGTACCCGCAGCTGCACGGATACGAAATTTTTGGGACTCCAGCTGAATTTTAAATCGCATTTATTTTAAACATTTGAATTAATATAAATATCAATAGAATAAGGCTCTTAGATAAGCCTTGTTAAGCGCCAACGGTGACCGCTGAAGACTAGCCTGATGATCAGAGGTGGGCAATGTCGCGGCCATCTACGGCCCACTCACAAGCGGAAAAAGGGCCGCAGCTACCAATTGAATTAAGTGACCACAATAAAACTGAATACAGTCCCGAGTTTAACTGGGACCGTAGCCACAAAGGTCTGTGTACTGGGATAGCTTTCTGGATTGTTCTTGTTACTGTATTGTTCTTGAGCTTATATTAAAGGAAGATCTGTCTGTCAGCTCTGTTGAAGTGTCAGTCGGCCTTATCTATTCTCAGTTCAAAAATATTCGCCCCGTATTTTGCTAAACTACTTTTTTCTAGTCTCAGGAGAACGACCATGTTTTGGATTTTACGATATATACACGAATGTGGGCCAAGGTATCATGCGCTTGATACTCCGTACGTCTGCATCTGCGTAGCCTGTCGGTAATTGCAGCTAAGCTAAAAGAGAAAAAGGGAAACTTGGAAAACTAAACCCACGGGCTGTACGAAAACTAGACGTGCCTCCTTTTTTTTCTATTTCGATCGAAGATTCAATAACTGCATTTTATGATATATTTCCCATTCTCGTACTTTCCGTGTAAGAGATTGATCATTAAGTTCAATTTTCTTCCATTACAGCTATTGGAGGTAAATACGCTTATTGTAGCATTTAATAGCTACACATATATATTTATATACAAATAGAGAAACATAGAGCAAAAATATGATCACTTAATTTGTTCACTTCGTTCGCAGGCCATGAAATCATTCGTCAAGAAATAAATGATAAAACAGCTTTGCTGCAAAATTTCCACAGCAGCAAAATACCGCCCAGCGTCAAGTTCTGCACCATGTGCCACACTGCGCTTGTTGAGCAACGCATCGCTCCAATTATTCCTGTTGTATTTAAGAGTCAACAGAAGCACAACATCCTCAGCAAAACTCGAGCGTATTTTTGGTCCCACAATTTCTCACTTCGTTGCGACTTGCAAATCTACAGTCGCTGGCGTAAAACATTGAGTCTTCGTTGTAGTTGTGACCTTGTCTCCGATACGTTCTGGGTAAAGGCCAGTTCGGATGACAATGTTTTGTGGGAATGTTTTCCCTTCGACTAAACGTCCGAATTTTTTATAGCGTCCGAGTAAACCCAGCTGTGTAGCTACCGAGCCATTTGTTAAATATGTTCGCCGCCAAGCTTGTTAGTTCGCTTTAGCAAGAGTTGCTAGCAAAGTTACTGATACTGTATTTTTTTTTAAATTTGGAGTTGATTAAAATTCAGAAATCTGCGACGTTTTCATTTCCGAGTTTAATTGACACAACAATGAAATCGGAAGTCATTTTACTTGGTTTTCAAACAAATGAGAAACATTCCTTTCATGTCTGAAGCGCTGCTTAGCCTGTATCAGACAGCCAGCTCTACAAAGTTTACTGAAGTTAGCGGAAGCTGTGTTGCATTGGCAACAGTATGATATTCTCTTAGTGTGTTCGTACGCCCGTCAATGGATGTTCGAGATATCAGTGTCTTTGACCCGGGCTCATCCGATGTGTGTTTCTTTGTGGACTAAGCTCGATTTGAAACCAAAAAATGAACTTTAAAGTGCACCAGAACTGCTTTTCAATGAGTATGCGGCTTACCGAGAAAGTTCTGGGTTGTTTCCAAGAAGAAAAGTAAGAAATGGCCATGAAATTTTTCAAAATATGCAACTGTACTGGCGTAATGACTTATGATCTGTAGTTTTATTTTTTTAATTTGACGATGCACAAGTAGCTAACAAATGCAGAGTGCGTTCTACGGTAAATCGTTTAATTGACACCTGAGGTGGTGAAAGCATACGACACGTGCTTCGAAGATCTTGGTTTAATGTGATCCAAGTCTCTTTTTTCTAGAGCTTCATTTCTGTAGAATACTTTTCCGTTTCTTTCTCCTTTCTGTAGATCACCTCTAACCTAATGTAAGCACTGACATGGCATTTCTTTGTGTCACATCTACGCTTCCGACAGGAAAACATATTAATCGCAATTTCTCGATGATTTTCCAAATTTTATTGCGAGCTTCAGTACGTAAAGTATGATCCAAGATAATAGTCCAGTTATTTATTTTAAAAAATACTTTTTGGGGTAAGTAATTGCCTAACATTTGAATAAAACGTGTATAAACTACATCGCAGTTTTTGCAATATTATTCATCCGCTTTATAATACTAACAATGAAAATACTCACTCTGATGATTATTTGTTCCCTCGTTTGCTTGGTTGGTCCGTAACTCCGTCACGATCCCAAAAATCTAGATATTTTAGAAGAAAATTCACTTACTGGATAACAATATAAGGTGGCAGGAAACTGAGTCCTTGCTTTTTTTTATTAATTAAATATTTGGAACATTTTAAAAAATTAACTAGCTAATCAATAATATATTCTTCATTGCTGTATACAACTTGTTCTTGACGTATCGACATGAATTTCAATATTTCGTTGGTAGAAACTATTCGGTTTTGACTACGAAAAACTCAATCAACCAGGCCTGCAGTCTTGCATCAGAATTAAGCACAACTCCGCACATGCCATTTGTTCATGAACAGGCAGAATTTTCGTCACCCGTAACGATTCTGTTAAGAAATTGTTGCTTGTGTCCAAGAGTTGAGAGGTGACAAACTAGCAAACCGGCGAAGATTGTGGCTCGTTGATTTTTGTTGTTGTCATTTAAAGCATGCAAACTTATGATCCATACTTCTGAACCTTCCCCATTTAGTGAGGATGCTTCTGTAGTGCATTGTGAAAGCATTGCATTTTCTGTGCCAGTTCCCTTCTCATATGACGATGATTTACGTGCAGAACATGGTTCTATAGTTCCTCATCGATCTCGACTGAACGACTAAAGCGGGTTGTGACTTTGAGATCAAAGTTTCAGCTTTTGAACTTGGCATAAAAAAACCGAGCGGAGTTTTCAAGGCATCCTCTCCATACACAGCTCAAATATCGTTAATAGCTTTGTAGCCTTAAACCTTGGTTGAAGCAAAAAGAAGATGTCAAAAATGCTAATTTTTTCCACTAGACATGCCATTCTGGCTGGCTGAAAATCTATGATATTATTCTGTTTATGGTTCCATCCGTCTGACCATGAGTCTGCACGTTACGCTTTCAGTACTAGATATATGAAAGTTCAGTTATTTATCTTGCAAGAAGCTCTAATTTTGACTGGAAGGAATTTCAACCATAGCTATGCTTCTTTCACTTCGAAACAATGACATGAAGATCATTTCACCCGTATCATATGTACTGATTTTCATTTTTTAAGCCATATTATATTCATTTTGCTTATAGCACACTACACTCCTGGATAATACGGTTAGATGCGTAACTAAGATATGGTATGGGAGCACAAAGCGGGAAGTGTTAGATATCTCGATTCTATAGTATTTTTGGAGCGAATGTGTCTATGGAAACACAATGACATCTTGAGAAGTAACAGAGAGTTACGCTGCTGTGACTGAAGAAATTGGCCCAGTCTGTTGTTGTATAGCTATCGCATCATACAAAGCTGAATAATGATGGGCTACTGATCAATATCCACGGGGCCCATAATAGTGCGAAAAACTTGGATACGCCGACAAAACATAACCTCCGCCAAGGTTATGTTTTCGTCGTGTTTGCCTATCTATTTGTTTAGTTTGTCTATCTGTCTGTCACCAAGGTAACTCAAAAACTTATGAACCGATTTGGACCAAATATACAGGGATTGTTAGGTATGTTAGGAGGAAAAGATGATTACCTTTTGGTGAATATATGTCCATCCGTTTGTTTGTTTGTCTGCCTCATTTTTCTCAATGCCAAAACTGAAAAAGTCATGCATGGATTTTTATGAAATCAACATGAGTTGTTAGGTTTATAACAAAAAGTAGATAACCAAATTTTGGTAACTAGAGCCCTCTGAGAGCGCATACCAAGTGAGGCAACGGTAACAAAAAATTCAAATTGGTTCTGAAACAAGAATTTTCTTTGTATAAACTCCAAAATCTAATCACTTGTGCCGTTTTATATTAATAACAGCTTGCTCAATTTTCTTGAAGATCCGTTCATAACTTTTTGAGTTTACACTGTTAACAAACGTTATGACAAACATAATCAAACATACAAGCGAACAAACCGATCTGCACCAAAATTTGATCATTTATGTCTTTTAACATTACTAACAGACCCTATAAATTTCATTAAGATTCATTCAATATTTTTGAGTTATTGTGCTAACAAGCATAATCTTAAAAACAGTGACAAACGAACAAACGGATCATAACCAAAATTTGGTTATATACTCTTTGTTATATGCCTAAAACTCATCTTAATTTTATCAAAATCCATCCATAACTTTTTGAGTTATGGCATCGAGAAAAATGAGACAGACAAACAAACAAACAAACGGATGGACATATCTTTACCAAAAGTAAATCATCTGTTCCCCCTAACATACCTAACAATCCCTGTAAATTTCATCCAAATCGGTTCATAACTTTTTGAGTTATCTTGGTGACAGACAGACAGATAGACAGACAAACACTACGAAAACATAACCTCCTTGGCGGAGGTAATGATCATCTTGTTTGTTCGTTTGTCAACGCTTTCAATTTTATGCTTGTTACCACAAAAACTCAGAAAATAATGAATGGATCCTTATGAAATTTATAGGGGTTATTAGTAATGTTTAAAGACATAGATGATTAAATTTTGATGCTGATCGGCTTGTTCTTTTGTATGTTTGACTCATGTTTGTCTTAACGTTTTTTTTTAGCAGTATAACTCAAAAAGTTATCAACAGAACTTCAAAAGGCACAAGTGATTAGATTTTGCAGTTTATACAAAGAAAATTAGGGTTTCAGAGCCAATTTGAATTTTTCGCTACCGTTGCCGCGCTTGGCGGAGGTATGCGCTCTCAGAGTGCTCTAGTTTACCCATGGGAAAGGCCTGGATTTTCAAAAATTGAGTTACTGGTGCCTCATAAGCACTTATTAACCTGACTCTTAACTTTCTTTATATCTCGTAAGGTTATGACTTTCAGTTCTCCATATGAATTGTGTGTTTTCAACTGGAGATATCTTTCAAGAATCGTTGGACTGTCTAAACTTTTAACCTAAATTTCCTGCAATGGCAGCACATAAAGATCCTTTTGCAGTTTCTTTCATAATACATGTCTTTTCAGCATCAGTAAAATCTTTAGCACATCACATATTAAATTTTAGTTTATTGGAATAACGTTGCGGCTCACTTTCGTCTGTAAAAAAGCAGCGACAGATGTATGTTACGACAAGAACTTCACAATGAAAGATGAAAAAACGTTACCAAACAGTCTATGCACCGCGTAGCACACTTTATTCATAAATGAGACAAGTATTTTCGCTTGAAAGTACTTTAAAAATAAAACAATTAGTTTTGACTACAATCGTTGGTTGCAGTACGGTTCTTCTATTTTTATCTCGGTCGGGGCTGTTCCAGAAGAACAATATCTACGCGTTTACCGAATTAAATTCTTCTTGTTTAAAAGAAAATACATTGCGTTCAAGATGCAATGGATGCAATGCCTCCCATTACCAGCGAAGAATTTTGACATCAGGCGTGAACGAGGCAAAAAGAATTTCCAATGCAAGTTACTTGGTAAAGTATTTGGAGTAAATCAGTGTTTGTTCCATCAGGCGTCTCGTTGTTCTTCTGGCTCCCCTCAGCAGTGACCGCGGAGAGGGAATCAAATTATGTGGACTTCATGGGCTGTGGCGCAGAAGCATTCTTTTTTTATAAACCACTGCTATGGCGGACCATTGCCGTGCTGTTACGTGCAACTGAGGTGTGGTGGTGGGCTGCTGACGTGCTGTTGGGTGCAGCTGTGGTGTGGTGGTGGGCTGTTACCGTGCTGTTGTGTGCAGTTGTGGTGTTGTGGTGGGCTGTCACCGTGCTGTTGTGCGCAGCTATGGTGTGGTGGTGGGCTGTTACCGTGCTGTTGTGTGCAGCTGTGGTGTGGTAGTGGGCTGTTACCGTGCTGTTGTGCCCAGCTGTGGTGTGGTGGTGGGCTTTCACCGTGCTGTTGTGCGCAGTTGTGGTGTGGTGGTGGGCTGTTACCGTGCTGTTGGGTGCAGCTGTGGTGTGGTGGTGGGCTGTTGCCGTGCTGTTGTGTGCAGCTGTGGTGTGGTGGTGGGATGTTACCGTGCTGTTGGGTGCAGCTGTGGTGTGGTGGTGGGCTGTTACCGTGCTGTTGGGTGCAGCTGTGGTGTGGTGGTGG
>LQNS02278097.1:12986124-13011703 GCA_001587735.2 Parhyale hawaiensis
GACCTAGGCAAACCACGCTATTGCTACCAGAGACCGACCTAGGCAAACCACGCTATTGCTACCAGAGATTGACCTAGGCAAACCACGCTATTGCTACCAGAGACCGACCTAGGCAAACCACGCTATTGCTACCAGAGTCAGACCTAGGCAAACTACGCTATTGCTACCCGAAACCGACGCATGTAAACATTGCTATTTTTATATGGGACTGACTTTAACAACATTGTGGGCCGCCTGAAAAGCTAAAACTGAAATTAGGTTTCATAAGCGACCGAACAATCTGCATGGGCTTGTAGCAACTATTGAACTAGTCTGTGCAGGCACCTCAGGGCTAGCCAATAATCGAGTGACGGTCAGTTGGGCACAAGAAGAACTCGGCGACATGGTGCAATTGCCTTTTTTATTTCAAATTTTTATAAAATTGCACTAGATTTCCACAGGGGCGAGACACAAATTATATGAGATGCAATAGGCACTGATAAGAAGGATAGATAAAAACTATCAGTGTAAAAGTATTATAGTGTTAAAATATAAACACTTCTGTGACTGTGTTGACTTCATGTTAGAGGAAAAGATTAGCAACACACGTAAGACTTGAACATTCACGAAAGACTTGCCACCGGCAAATGTATCCAGTTCAGCGGAGATTCTAGAGCTTCACAATTATATATATTGGAAAATTCTCTAAGGAATTACGACTGGATTCATGCCAGCTACTCAGACAGAACTGTGAAATGCGAGTTCCGATAAAAATGGCGCTGTTGCAATAGTCACAAAGTATTTTAATAGCTTCACAGTCCGGAGAGTGTGGTTGTTCCACAAAATGCCACGTCGGTTCGAAACGGCTCCTGTATTGAAACTGGCAGGACGCACTCCTAGTGAACGTGCCAGACAAACCAGCTGTAAGCGGCTACGTGCAATGTGGGAATAACTCGCTACCATCCCTCCAGCTGGTCACAGACCAGAGCATCACCTCTGTACAAGATAGGCGGCGTTAATAAAGTCACCTGGACCTCACCTGGCCAGAAGAATCCTCAACGTTTTTGGTACTTGTGCCACTAGTGGTTTGGTTCAGTGGCTATGGTTGCTGCCTCGCTTATTCCTTTGAAGCTGGCCGTTCTATTCCCAATCCAGAAAAAAAAATCTTGGCACTCGGCAATGCATGATCATTTTTTCTGCTGTTGGTATCCTACTAAAAGGGAGCAGGTACTAACCTCAAGGTCGATCTGCGCAGTTGTCGTATAACCCTTCCGTCCCTGACGCTATGCCTTAGAAAATCTGTGATCGACAGCAGCCATACCCTCCTCTGGGCCCTAGAGAGGATTTGTCTGCAGCGCGAAGCAGTGCATGCATGTTTCCGACTTGAGGTCAATAATTAAGGGGTTTTACGGGTAACCGCATGAAAAACAGTAAACATTCTTCCTTAGAAAATTTAATTAATTGAAATACAAAGTTTTTTATTTGCTCATAAGTTGTTGAACGAACTCTTACTCAGCATAGAGAAGAGAAATAATTTCTGAAAGGACCCGGGATAGTTACTTGCAGCCACACAGTACGAAAACAATTATAAACTCAACACTAATAGTTTCAGCAAAGATATTGGAATGTTACTTTCAGATACGCTGTTCGCTATTTATAAGCTGTACGTCAATATAAGGATATATACCGACAATAAATTTAAAGAGAGCCGAGCAGATGTCGAAAGGAAGGGGAAGACAAGAAAGGGCGAGGGGGCGCGGGAAGGGCGCCGCCGCTGCAGCGTCCAAAGCTTTCATAAGAATTAAGGCCGCTAGAAATGAAGTGTCGACTATAATTAAATTCCTATGGAGGCAGGTAACGGACGCACCGCCGCACTCTTTTGTTGAGTGGACTCGAAAGACGGGGGATGTTGGCAGCACTGGTCGCCACGGTCGTGTGGTAGTCTTGCTTCTGAGTCGTGGTGAGTCGGGGGCGGTTCTTTGACTTTCGAATCGTGGTGAGCCGGGGGCTGCACGGCCGATATTGGGTCATGGTGAGCCAGCGGCTGCACGTCCGATATTGGGTCATTGTGAGCCAGAGGCTGCACGGCCAAAATTGGGTCATGGTGAGCCAGCTGCTGCACTGCCGATATTGGGTGATGGTGAGCCAGGGACTGCACGGCTGATATTGGGTCATGGTGTCCCACCGGCTGCACTGCCGATATTGGGTCATGGTGAGCCAGGGGCTGCACGGCCGATATTGGGCCATGGTGTCCCACCGGCTGCACTGCCGATATTGGGTCATCGTGAGCCATGGGCTGCACGGCAGATATTGGGCCATGGTGAGCCAGCGGCTGCACTGCCGATATTGGGTCATGGTGAGCCAGGGGCTGCACGGCCGATATTGAGCCATGGTGAGCCAGCGGCTGCACTGCCGATATTGAGCCATGGTGAGCCAGCGGCTGCACTGCTGATATTGAGCCATGGTGAGCCAGCGGCTGCACGGCCGATATTGAGCCATGGTGAGCCAGCGGCTGCACGGCCGATATTGAGACATGGTGAGCCAGCGGCTGCACGGCCGATATTGAGCCATGGTGAGCCAGCGGCTGCACTGCTGATATTGGGTCATTGTGAGCCGGTTGCTGCACGGTCGAATTTGGGCCGTGGTGAGCCGGGGGCTGCACGGTCAAATTTGGGCCGTGATGAGCCGGGAGCTGCACGGTCGAATTTTGGCCGTGGTGAGCCGGGGGCTGCACGGTCAAATTAGGGCCGTGGTGAGCCGGGGGCTGCACGGTCGAATTTTGGCCGTGGTGAGCCGGGGGCTGCACGGTCGAATTTTGGCCGTGGTGAGCCGGGGGCTGCACGGTCGAATTTTGGCCGTGGTGAGCCGGGGGCTGCACGGTCAAATTTGGGCCGTGGTGAGCCGGGGGCTGCACGGTCGAATTTTGGCCGTGGTGAGCCGGGGGCTGCACGGTCGAATTTTGGCCGTGGTGAGCCGGGGGCTGCACGGTCGAATTTGGGCCGTGGTGAGCCGGGGGCTGCACGGTCGAAGTTTGGCCGTGGTGAGCCGGGGGCTGCACGGTCAATTTTGAGTCGTGGTGAGCCGGGGGCTGCACGGTCAATTTTGAGTCGTGGTGAGCCGGGGGCTGCACGGCAAATAATGAGTCGTGATGAGCGGGGGCTGCATGGCCAATATTGAGTCGTGGTGAATCGGGGGTGAACGATCAACATTAGGTCGTGGTGAGCCGGAGCTGCAAGGCTAAGATTGAGTCGTGGTGAGCCGGGGGCTGTACCGTTAAAATTGGGTCGAGGTGAGCCGGTGCTGCACGACCAAAAGTGAGTCGTTGTGAGCCGGGGGCTGCACGGCCAATATTGAGTCATGGTGAGTCGGGGGTTGCACGATCAACATTGGGTCTTGGTGAGCCGGGTGCTGCACGGCCAATATTGGATCGTGGAAAGCCGGGTAATGCACCGCCAATATTGATTGAGTCGTGATGAGCCTGGGGCTGCACTGCTGGTGCTGGGTCGTGATGAGCCGGTGCTGCACGGTCAAAATTGGGTTGTGAAGATCCGGATGCTGCATGGCCAATATATAGTCGAGGTGAGCCAGTGTCTGCACGGTCAAAATTGGGCTTCTGTGAACCGGGAGCTGCATGGCCAATATTGAATCATGGTAAGCCGGGGGCTGCACGGCCAATATTGGATCATGGTAAGCCGGGGGCTGCAAGGCCGATATTGACTCGTTGTGTGCGGGGGCTACACGGTCGAAATTGGGTCGTAGTGAGCCGGGTGCTGCACGGCCCAATATTGAGCCGCTGTGAGCCAGAGGCTTAGTTGCTTACGAGAGTTTACGGTATGGCCGTAAAACGGCCATAAATATCAAGATTCTTCATAGACATTGATCAATAGTACTACGAGCACGTTAAGACTATGAAAGTGCATTACTGTCAATATTTCTTTATCAACATACCCGGCTCCTTTATTGTCCGTCTCTCAAGTAACCTACGCGGCTCCATTACAAAATCAACTTCACCCCACTGAGGCTACACCTCAGTTGCTGAGGCTGGTGCAGGCCTACAGCCAGACTACCGCAGTCACGGCTCTAATGCGCTGTGCCGACCAGCCTTCCCATTTTCTCTCAGCTACTGTACCTAACTCTTGGCCGTATCACATTTCAGCATGACTGTATCACTTTGGTCATGCTCCTGCCATACACACTATGCATACTGAATAAGTTACTGTACTTTATGTAGCTCTTTTATTATTCTTAATGTTATCTTATTATTCTCTATTAATATTGTTATTATATGAATCAATTTGTGCGCAACTTAGAACTAAACTGCTAACAGTACCAATAGTTATTAGCACAATTCACATTTCAGTGGTAAACTAAGAGTTTACAACAGCAGTGTGAACAACATCGGCAATTATCGACGATCTTCATGTCCTGCTGCCGATCTCACAGTTGAGCACACATCGACAACTAAATAACCAAGATTAGCATGTCAGGATTATGTGCACAACAGTTTTATCAGCACCTGAGAGCACTCAGTTAAATATTACAGTATTACTTGCTGACCAATATTTTCAGCTCACCGCTCACGTGACACACATTTGACCAAAATATAGGATCTATTTTTGTCTTCTAATTAATGTTTATCACCCGTAAGCAAAGCGAAGAGCGGTGATAACGTATTCGTTTAAGATTTAAATATATATATGTATATATGCATATTTGTCTGTCCACCCAAAAAGAGGGAGAAGGAGTTGAGCAATGTTCATTATTTTTTGCAGGGAGTCAGGTGTGGTGACCTAGATGAGGAAAATGCCACAACTCTAGAATAAGCTAGCCATCAAAAATGTCAGCGTTGAATTTGTTACTCCTCCCAAAAAGAGGCAGGAGTTGAGTCATCATCACAGTCTTTTTCAGGCAGTCAGGTGGGTTGACTGATATGTGAAAAATGTCAAAACTCTAGAGTAAGCTGGCCTTGAAAAATGACGGCGTTGCATTTGCTTCCATCGCGGGTGATGGTCTTACACAAAGCGTTCGAGTTCAATATTTGTATGCTTAACGCGGACATATCATAGAGCAAGGCTGGTATTGAATGTTATCGTACCAACTTGTAGCTAATAAGGCTATAGACAAGGCGATATTGCGGCGAATAAAAATAATGAATAATGTTTATGATAAATAACGAAAATGATATGATCAATACTGCAGCGAATAAATGCTGTCTTGCCTATATTATGCATGCTAATCACATGCTCACATTATTACTTATTCAAAGACAGTAAAATAATCAAGTATTATCTATCATTTATTTCGCGTGCTCATATCAAAATATTTAATTTAGTAAACAACTTATAACCGATCTTCTTTATCAGCCTATTTCTGATCGTTAGGCGCTAATTACATAAGAGTCGCATTATGCTAGTAGTATTTTAATTAAAATACTCCAGTTTGAGCCTCTCTATACCCACATTATTACCTAAAATATTGAGCGCGTATTATCAATGTATTGCATCAATGTATTTGAATAAATCAATTGATGTAAATGTCGTTTGGCTCGAGGAGGGCGTGTTGCCTGCGGCGCTGCTAACCCAACCCACTATAATAACTAGAGCACTCTGAGCGCGCATACCTCCGCCAAGCAAGGCAACGGTGACGTAAAATTCAAAATGGCCCGGAAACCGTAATTTTATTTTGTACCAGTATCAACGCCAAAATCTATTTACTTTATGTGTGTGTGTGCCTTTTGATAATATTAATAGCTTCCGTAATTTTCATAAAGATCCGTATATAACATTTTGAGTTATGCTGCTGACAAAGATTATGACAAACATGATTCAGACAGACAGACGGTCCAACCGATCTACGCCAAAATTTAATCATTTATATCTTTTAACATTGCCAACAACTCTAGTGAATTTCATAATGGTCCATTCATAACTTTTTGAGTTATTGTGCTAAGAAGCATAAAACTAAATAACAGCTAGAAACGACAAACAGATCATCACAAACGTTTGGTCACTTACTGTTCGTAGCAATATTGCGTTACTGATATTTTCTCAGGTATTTGTTTCTCTCGTGTCACTTCCACTATTTCCATTGAAGCCTGGCCATCAGGGACATGGTTGCAAGGGACAAAGAGTGTCGGCGAAGAGAAAATTCCCTAGGCTGGTGTCGGTAAGTACCATAATTGACAGATAAAACAAGCGTAAAATGGGCTCCTAACCGGGGAGCAGAGTGTGGCGAAAAGAAATATTGTTTGTGTTACACATTATGTCCATAGGGAGAGAAGGTAAGGGGGGGGTCGACGGCTGTAGTGCTAATTTTTGAATACTCTTCTCACAGCAATATCATAAATACAGTGAACTGTTCGGAGCGAGAAGTGTGACAAAATACTACAATGTTATAATTGTATGATCGTGATGCATTATTATGCATGAAAAGTATCTGACCACTTTGGTTTTGACACTTGTTATCTCTATATAGATGGAATTGCAAGCTTGAATTTTCACTCGGTTTTTATTCTACTTGCACAATGTAAAACTGTAGCTTATAAACTTTGTGTGGCTACTGCTGTGACCAAGCGCAACAGTAATTAGGCTGTGGTATATTAGACCAGGCGCACCGCACGGAATGCCTGATAATATTATATGGGTGTTCCAAATAAATAAACAAAAAAGCAATGCATCAGATGAACATACAGAATGATACAAGGTGCAGTATTGTAGTGTTGGATCAGTTGTGAGCCATCACGGTACAGTACATTGGATTGCCTTAAAAACTAGAGCACTCTGAGAGCGCAAACCTCCGCCAAGCGAGGCAACGGTAGCAAAAAATTCAAATTGGCTCTGAAACCATAATTTTCTTTGCATAAAGTCCAAAATCTAATCATTTGTGCCTTTTGATAGTAATAACAGTTTGTGCTATTCGCTTGAAGATCCGTTCATAATTTTTTGAGTTATACTGCTAACAAACGTTAAGACAAACATGAGTCAAGCATACAAACGAAGAAACTGATCTGCACCAAAATTCAATCATCTTTCTTTTAACATTACTAACAACATCTATGAATTTCATAAAGATCCATTCATTGTTTTTTTAGTTATTGTGCTAACAATCATAAAATTAAAAGCAATGACAAACGAACGGACAAACAGGCGTATCATTACCAAAATTTGGTTATCTATTTTTTTGTTATACACCTAACAACTCATGTTAATTTCATAAAAATCCATCCATAACTTTTTGAGTTGTGACATTGAGAAAAATGAAGCAGACAAACAAACAAATAAACGGATGGACGTATCTTCACCAAATGGTAATCATCTGTTTCTCCTAACATACCTAACAATCCCTGTAAATTTCGTCCAAATCGGTTCATAATTTTTTGGGTAATTTTGGAGACAGACAGACAAACACGACGAAAACCTAATATCCTTGGCGGAGGTCATTACCGCTAAACAAGTTTCTAACAAAAACTAAGAGCCCTTCATCAAAACAAAATTATGGTTTCACTAATTCAGCGCCAGTTAGGTTACGGATAACGGTAATACAGCCATCCGCACTGGGTAGGCGATGAAATTCCTGCCTATCAGACTTTTTATCGAAAAGAGCACTTTGCAAAGAAAATGTTCACAACAGCAACGCCTGTTAGATTGCATGAGACTGTGATGCAGTCTAAGGGTTTGACTATGAAATTATAGCCTATTATAGAGGACTCTGAAAGCGCGCAAACCTCCCACAAGTAAGGCAATGTTAATGAAGAATGCAAATTGGTCCTGAATGAAGGATATCCTATTTATCATCATCAAAATTCGGTCATTGGTGCCTCTTGACAGTAATAACAGTTTTTGTAATTTTCTTGAAGATCCTTTCCCAACTTTCTGAGTTATGTTCTGGCAAACACTAAGACAAACATTAGTCAAAAACACAAACGGGCGGACCGATCATCATCAAAATTTGTTCATTTGTACTTTTTAGCAAATTTTATAAAGATCTGTTCATAACTTTTTAAGTAAAGGTGCTGACAAAGAATTAAGAGGCAGACACACAATTATACAATCGGTTGAACGGTTTTCCACCAAAAGTAAATCTTCTGGTCCTTCTAATATGCCTAGCAATCCCCGTAGATATCGCAAAGCTCCGTCTATAATATTTTGAGTTATCTTGCTGACAGAGAGACAAACATTCAAACTCGACAGTAGCATTAGGGCCACCTGTTGGACGGAGGTAAATATTGACGTAAAGGAAAACGTCGCCAAAGAAAGAATCACAGCGCACAACGCGTATCTTCAGAGACAGCTAGATTGTGAAGAAATATTGCGTATGAAGCTGCTCAAGGGTTAGTCTATGAAAAATTCTAGCCTACATTTCTCTACAGAAAAATAAAATCACAGTTCGCAAGACAAGACGATTAGACGAGTGGCGGCAGCTGCAGAGGAGGTCACGACACGCTACGGCGGCTACCTGCATTTTTGCATCCTCCTGAGTTAACGACCGGACGCTGACATAAGCCTTACAGGCCGCCTAATTGTGCCAGATAAAAAGAGCCTGCAATGCAGTTACAAAGTGACGGCCATTGAGGCGCATGAGATTTATTGCAGGAGTCTGCATGGCGCTGCAGGCATGCGGAGTTGCAGCTGTTGATCTTTTGTTGAATCGTTGTTTGAACTGCTAACGCTCGGCTGCAGTGTGCCGAAGGCATCATTGATGGACCTTCGAAATTAATCCCAATAGGTTTGACTTGCCCAGAACGTCAGACAGAAGGGTTTGAATCGACCCGTTTCGATAAATTAAGCGCATGAACCCTTAAACGATTTCACCCGAGAGTTTCGAAAACTCACTTTTATTGAATTAAATGGAGCGATCAGCTAGCTCAAGCGTAACCGGGTTGCTTCTAGCACTAGCAGCACCATTCAGTACAGCGAGAAAAGCGCTACCGTGTAAAATTCTCCTCTGATAATGAAGTTTATTTTCTTTGAGTTTTTACCGAAGTTCAGAGTGCAAATCATTCCCGAAGATTCGATCAATCGGTGGCTGCAATTTTGCCCGAGCCTTTTTTCGGTTTTCTGTAAGAAATTCTGCAAAGAAATTAAAGATTTTTTGGGATCTTGCAATATTCTGTCTTTCCACTGTGGCTATTAATATTTAAACTGAGTACAGTTTATTCAACCCAACTTGTGTATGCAGCGTATAAAACTGTTAGTTTTGACGTTGATGTTCTGTCAGCTGAAACTTTCTCAACCTCGTCAACCTGTCAATTTTTTTTTTTTACATTTACATCACTCTGTTTTTGGTAATTGAGGCTCTGAGTTGCCGATAACATTCTGCTATGAGACACACTCCATCGTAGCTTTTGACTTCACTGTAAGTAGTTGCACAAATATTAAATTTACCGATAATTAAAGGCCTAGTTAATTGCTGGCCGTTTTCAAGTCATCACATGGCAGTAATTAGGTGAACATGCCACTAGAACCCTTTAGACCACGGCGTGTGTACGGTAGTACCGAAAAGTAACGACTTTAGTAACGCAGCTGCGTTACTAAAGTCGTTTTGGTGCTTTTTTTCATCGCCGTTGCCGAATAAGTCGAACACTGCACTTGACGGTAGAAAAAAAATCCTTTTCCCCTACTATTACACTGATTACTTTCCAATGTCTCAGTCACATGCCTCCCTTCCAGTGTCCTAGTTACATATATCCCTGCCAGTGTCCCAACGACTAGTATCCCTATCAGTGTCTAACTTACATGCATCCCTACCACTGTCCCGCTAACAATCATCCCCACCTCCGTCCCTGAGCGTAAGCAGAGCCTGCAGTCGCTAGACCGGTCCCACTCTAGCCTTTATTCCTCTGAATACATTGCCTTTCCTTGGATTTTTTGCGGCCGGCAGTACTGGTTTAGAGCAGCGTTTGCTGAGGTAGCAATGCATCAGTTGCAGTTAGTGGCCTGTTCTGTACGCGACAGAGAGCATCAGATCACTGCTCTCATAGTGAATATTGGCGAGTGATGCTAATAATACGGGACCATATCCTTCGCAAAACTCCTCTCCAAGTCTAAATATTGCCGTATGCTGGAAATTAGCAATACTTCGTCAAATTTGTGCAGCAAATAATCCTGAATGGTTACTACTGGCTGGTGTTACGACTTAAAGGTGACTAAATTTGAAATCAATCTCATCCCCACTCAGTAGTCAATTCCAATCGTATCATAAAACTTTTCATTTTCTTCATCTGAACGCCTGTCGAAATTGAAGTTCAACATGTGTCGTCGGATCGAATTTTGAAGCGTCTCACTCATATTACTATTCGCACAAGCTATACAGCACTCTCGATGTCAAATGTCTTCGGAATTGGCTTTTTAATCTCCACAGTGCACGTTACGGAGGCAATTTGGAATCAATCACTACACGAGCGTACAACGCATGCAGCCTGACTTCCACGGACGCTGGTAAGTAACCACTATCTTCATTACTAAATATAAAATGTTAGTGTTGTTGTCTTCCAAACTGAAAATACCACTCACTCGAGTCTAAAGATCATTAGCGTTAAGTCTGATGAGTAACTACCCCTGTTACTGATAATAATGGAACCATCATTACTTTTCCAAATGAAAATACTTATGTAACTTTCTTTTAAACAAAAGTTTCTGTATAAGCTGTGTTTGTCAAACGTTGTATTCTTGAAGTTCTCTCATATGCCCCACGTATGCATCAGATGGATGGAATACCGAATACCATTGCTAAACTGTGTACATTTCAACTTGCACTTGAGAAGTGCTTCTATAAACAAAGAATAGCACAGAGGTTTGACATTCAAAAAACGATATTATATATCCTTTTTTTGTATCAATGAATACAAAACTTTCTTTGTTCAAGGTCTGTAAGGGCGACATAGGTGTCATCAGTAATAAATATGAAGCATGTTCAGCATTATTATCTCGAGCTTTATATCATTTCCTGTTTTAACAATGAATAGCAAATATTGTTGCCTTGAGATTTAGTATTATTAAAGAACATGAGGCAATTTTAGCACTATCCTTATGATTTGAAATGCTTCTTCGCAGTTAAATGACTTTCGACAGGAAAGGTGAAATTCTGACAGAATTTCATGGTGAGAAATAATCTTGGGATACATAAATTAAAAACCACTGATTAATACCTTGAAAAGGCACGTGTGTGAATTTATTGAGACTGAGCACATCTTCCTCCGGCTGGAACAGGAAGTAGCACTACTCATTGATCTGTGAACGAAACAATGCTTAAGATTTATCAACTTGATATTTGTTACAATCCCACTGTTCATCAAAACGGGTATCATCTACTGTATTTTATATGCCCGTGTTTTCCTTGCGTCAAATTCATGTTAGATTTCTGAGATCTTGCCATGATAGTTTGTGGTATTAGGGCTATAATGACTTATGACTTATATACCAGATATGAGACATTGGTCTCACGCTTAGCCTGTGTCTGGTACCTGTATAATATATCTTGTTCATGAAGTGAAATATTCTTAGTGGTTATCTTCATAGGAAATACTTACGTCAGTTCTATTATCGTAAATGATATTCATTCTTTAGTAACTCATCCTCTCAAATAGAATTCACTGCATAAGCAGAGAACTGTGCAGATAGACATTAGCCAAGTTTTTATTCGCTTACATTGGTAACTAGAAGCACGACAATAATTTTCTTTTTTTTTTAATTTCCTGTCATATGAAGGATACCCCCCCCCCCCCTCCGAATGTTTGCATGCGTTTGACTCAAAGGGGACTTCTCATCCCTATCTAATTTGCTCAAATTTGGTCTTATGTAACATGAAGCGTTATCCAAGAATCAAATACTGAGATTACATTCAATTTGACAAGCAGTGTGAAAAAAGGAGTTGAAGATCATTTTTGAGACCATGCGAATACGATTGTTGGCTATCTGACAAAAAATTATTAGTGTAATTGGAATGGTTGAGCGTTATTAGTAAAGTCAGTTTTTCCGTAAGTGTAATGTTTATTTTTTTTTTTTACTTTCGCCAACAAAAAAAAATTAATTCACATTCAGTTTCACACTTCAAAGAACTGCTAGTTGCTTTTATACATAAGTAAAACATTTTTTTTTTTCATTTTTGTACGTTAGAATTCAGGTTGTAACAGCTCATAGGTGTGTGATCAATTGTACCATTTTAGCTGATATATATTTAGACCTTTGATCTCCATACGCTTTCGTGTTTCTTCTGTTTTCATTTCAAGATCACATTTTCAGCAATGTGAAATAGTACTCTGATGCATTACCCATAACAGGTTGACATTTTGTAGCAATCTTTATTTTTTTACAGCCGCAATTTGTTTTAGCGAGACCTATTGACACTTGAAGTTTTCTCGCTTTGGTAGTATACTGACG
Organism: Parhyale hawaiensis; assembly: GCA_001587735.2. Lineage (NCBI taxonomy): Eukaryota > Metazoa > Arthropoda > Malacostraca > Amphipoda > Hyalidae > Parhyale > Parhyale hawaiensis. The sequence goes on from LQNS02278097.1 coordinate 12,998,481, forward strand.
AACGAAAAGCTAATTCCACAGTTAGTTCTACAACCCTGAAAGGAAGTAAATAATTTTTGTACAGAAAACTTTTTAGTTTCACTGAACTTCTCAAACTCTCCGGGCAAAATATCTGCAGATTTTTGCCCGCTAAGACTTAGCTTCAGTTAATACATTTATATTATCATAGTGAAGTTTTCATGGTTTGTATCAGCAAGTATGAGCAGCAACTAAAAATAATAATGATATATAACATATTAGACGGCTTGGTAAAAGATGCCTCGAGTACATGGCAGCAAAGAGAAAAGAAAGCCGCATCGCACAGGGAATAAGTTTAGACTGCCTATGAGAAGCCAAAATCTTAATACAGTTTCTGGGGCGGCCACAGATATTGCTAGGGCCGCTCTGATAATTAGAAGCTGTAATTGTATCCTGAAGTATCTGCAGTACCATACTGCGTTAGAAACGTATAACGTCAGGCTGGCTGTTCATTTCCAAGAAATGCAATTTACACGAGTTCTACACACAATTTGCTTGATAAAATGTTTATAGCAGTCTAATATTACTTTAATTGTGCCCGTATAACTGTACCATGTACCTGTGTGCACCGACTAATGTGTAATTATTATTCATCTTAAATACGAACTCTTTCAAAGCTATTCCGGATTCACTATTTATTTCTTGGCATTGTAATCTATAGAAATTTTTTAACTTAAATAACAAAAACTAACTTTTAAACTGATGCTTTCATGCAGAGATTAATTAATTATCAGCGACGCATTCTACTTCATTTTTACAGCTGATGTTATAAAAGCGAACTTTTTCAACGCCTTCGCAAACTAATTAATCATTTCCCAGCAATGTTCTCCACCGTATATGACTTCAGACAGTTCATAATTATTAACAAAAAACAGCATTGATCTCACCTTGTCACTCAATTTATAACTATAACAAGAACGGTCTATATGCTATGCAGCTGTTTACAAGTGCCCGCTTTGGGGTCTCCGAGTTTCAGATTAATGAGGCTGTTTTTGACTGATGCACCAAATAAGCGAGAGCGGTGTGATCACCGTATTATCGTATGAAGCTGATTGATGATCACACGAGCACATGTGGTGACTGGGTATTTGTGTGTGTGAGGAGGATCATCAAGAGGGTTCTAAGGAGCTGGTGTTGTATCTCATAGAAGATGCTGATTAGTTTAAGAGTCTAATGTGGTATCATAAGGAAACATGTAATCCTCATGTTTTATGAGGTGTTAGAATGTGGACTGAAATAAGAAACGGTTGTTCTTTAGAGGACTGTGTATGATTAATCCCATGCAGTACGAATCTGAAATCCGGTCTTTTTTTCTATTCCGAATTACGGAACTCTTACTCGTATAATAAGTACTGTACATTCTACAGCTAAGTCATTTCTTGCAGAGTACTGTGTTCCTCTCACTCCACCGTTACCCCTCGCCTCTTCTCCTTACTCCATCGCCACCACATTCTCCTCGCCCCACCCTCACTCCTCTTCATGTATCCTTGCTCCATCCTCAGGACATTTTCCACACCCCGCCCTCACCACTTTTTTCCTTGCCCTACCCTCACTACATCTGACACATCCCACTCTCACCCCTACTTACTTCGTCGTATAATCACTCCCTTCCCCAAACCACCCTTGACTTACCCGTTCCTAAGTTCCGTCGCCCCAACCTCGTCTTAGTGTCCTTTCCACACAAACGTGAAAGTTCCCTCGCCCCACCCTCGCCTAAATTCGCGTTCGCCCCACCCTCGCCTAAATTCGCGTTCGCCCCACCCTCGCCTAAATTCGTGTTCGCCCCACCCTCGCCTAAATTCACTCGCCCCACCAACACCTTATAGTTCCCTGGCCCCACCCTCACCTAACATCCTTTGCCTCAGTTTCCCACCCCACTTTCACTTCACTTATCTCACCCCACCCTCACCTAAATCCCCTCGCCTTACCTTCGCATCGCTCCAGCCTTGCCTTGGTTCCCCGCACTACCTTGGTATTATAGTTCCCTCGCCCCACCCTCGCCCAAATTCTCTCGTCCCAGTAGCCTATAATTTTATTTTGCTCATCCCCTCTCTTTCACTTGTTCTCATGCACTCACCCCTTATTCATTCCATTTATCGCACCACCGTCTATCATCTCTCTCTCACTCCCTCTAACCTCACTCCAGTTCCATATTCCCCACCCTCGGCCCATTCCATCGACCACATTCACTCAAGTTTCATGGATCTACACATTACTGCATCTCACTCATTCCACTTTTGCCCCATTCCCTCGCCCCATAGGTACCGAGTTTCCCTCTCCCCATAGGTACCGTGTTTCCCTCTCCCCATAGGTACCGTGTTTCCCTCTCCCCATAGATACCGTGTTTCCCTCTCGCCATCTCACCCATTTGCTTCCTCCAGTGCATGTCTTTCTCCCAATTAGCACTCCATTTCCCGATGCTCAGCAGTAGCCTCACATAATTTCTTTCCTCAACCTAGATTAAATTCTTTCGTCCCATTTTCACTCCGAAATCAGCCCAAGCCCTAATCCTAACCTCACCCTAGTGCTCGCCTCGAATTCATTCCAGTCCCTAGCCTCATTCTAGCCCAAGTTCCCTCTCTCACTTCCATCAATCCAACCTCACTTTTTTCCAACAGTACCATCATTCTATTTAACTCACCTCCTCGTCATATTACCTTCATAGTTATTTCACTCCATTTTCACCCGGCCTCTCTTATTTCGCTCTCCTCATTCTCTGAACCTATTTCCCACGCACCATACTCGCTTTATTTCTGTCAATCATCCTCACTCTAGTTTTCCAAATTCACTACTTTTCCCTTCCCCTCACCCCTTTCTCAACCCATTTCCTTTCCCCCACATTCTACCCAATTATCTCGTGCTTCTCTCGTCCCATTTCTTTCACCGCATTTCCTTCGTTACAGTCGCCCGATTTCCTTCGCCTCTCGCCACCCTCATCGCTTCTCAATCGCCCGATCTTCCCACTCCATTTCCCTTGCCCCCACCTCCGCAGGAGCGCCCTTACTCCCCCTTCACTCCATTCCTCACTATTTTCCCCACCATCGCATCATTCCCCCTCATACCACCGACACTCCATTTCCCTTACTCATTCCACCTTTACTCCATTTCCTTCATTTGTTCCACCCTCAATCCACATCCCCTCATTCCGCCGTCACTCCATATGTCCTCATTCCACCCTCACTCCATATCGCCTCATTCCACCCTCACTTTATTACCCCCACTCATTCCACCCGTTCTCTATTTCCCCTACTCCTTCAACCCGCACTCCTTCCACCTTCACTCCATTTCTCACCCCCCCTCTCACCCCTCTAAGACGCCCCATTTTCGCCCTGCCTCTGCTCGTCAATCATGCCACGCACCAAGACGGCTGGCGGCGCAATTTACGAGGCGACCAATCGAGTGAGGCAATTTATGCTCAGCTCACGCAATTTATGGCATCTCTGAGGCCATTAGGCGCTGCCATGCCTCACCGCATCAGCCTCACCCACCTCACTTGAAAATGCCCTCCATGAGTGGGCATAATGGCATTACGTTAGCGCCCACCCAGGTCCCGTACCATGCAATATGCCCTCCAGCAGTGGGCATAACGACATAGCGTTAGCGCCAACCTATGCCCCGTACCAATATGCCTTCTAACACTGGGCGATTTACCTTCCAGGAGCAGGCAAAGCCTATACCACTAATATGATATGTCGTAGTATTAATATTCCACACATAAGAAAAACATAATTTTTATTCTCAATTATATGCCAATGTCATCACCATTTCTAATTACTCTTTAGCATTTTCTGAGTTGCAAGCTAAGCCTATATGCAATTCTCACATTGTTGCTGCTATTCCCGTTTTTCTGTGTTGTTTTGCCGTTACCATCCTCGGCGACTGTGTCCGGCTGTGGGGAAGAGAGGTAATTGAAAGCTTTTCCAGTAAAGCCCAAAATTTATTCACTCGATATCTCCGTTATCCCTGGATATCCTCTAAGTATATTAACATGTATAAGATACAAGAATCGATAACAATTCTTATACTGAAACCTTAACACTTCGCTGCATGGATTACCATACATGAGACTTACCTCGGTAACATTTTTCCTATAGCTAAGTAACCCCAGCTTCAGTCCTCAACCTTGTGCTCCTCGTAGAACTAGCCCTATACGGGTACCTGTCATATTTGATAAAAGGTTACGAGTTAATACAGTGGTGAACTGCATCCACATTTGTCGAAATCTAATTACTGTAGTTACAAATTCATCCCTGTCATGGTCTTCTACCTCAAACTACTTGAGTTAATCTGCATGTGAACGCTTCAGCTTGCCTCGAGTAAAAAAAAACATACTTCTGAAAGATAAATGCGAACTAGATGAAAATGCATCCACAGAACGCCACGTCGTACACTTACCCACACAGCTATATTCCTTTCACGCCATTTGTTACTCTCAATTTTTTGTCGTTCATTAACCTCAGGCCTCCCACTGCCTGTCCTCCATTGTGCACGCACCGTACCCTGTGACCTGCCTTCTCATAAAATATTCCTGCCGAAGAAAACTGCGAAAAAATTTCCGGGAATCTTCGTGCTGGGAACCGGTCGGACCGGTCATTCCAGTTCCAAGTAACCGGTCTTGCAAGTCTGGTTGCAAAAGATTTTTGTTTAGCGTCGACGCAACAACCGAAGGGCTGTGACGAGGGCCGAGTTTTTGTAATCGAGGCATTGATGAGGAAGCGGCTTCGTGAGGTCACGGCAGCGTTCACACGACACTGAAGTTCGAGTTACGCCGTAGTCACGTTAAGCAATCGCACGATCAACTTACCTAGCGAACGATCAGCTCCCACGTCGGTCATGCTACCATATTTGTGTTACCGACTTTCAGTGTACATAAATCAGGACGGTGTGCGAGCTGGTCGTCCGATCATCAAGGTAAGCGAAGGATAACTTAGGGTGAAACCAAGATAAAATAAGAGTGCTCTGAATGCGTTGCTCGTTAATTTAAACACTAACCACATGAAGTATTTGAAAATAGAGAGACGACGGTTACTTGCACACTGGGCAGTATTAGTGGATACATAATATATCGAATGTATAGAATAGTGAGATACCACCTAGTTTAATTACCTTCCCAAAGGAGGCTATGCTTTCGTCGTGTTTGTCTATCTGTCTGTTTGTCTGACTGTTTGTTTGTCTATCTGTCTGCCTGTCTGTCACCAAGATAACTCAAAAAGTTCTGAACCGATTTGCATGAAATTTACAGGGATTGTTAGGTATGTTAGGAGAAACGGATGATTAACTTTTGGTGAAGATATGTCCATCCGTTTGTTTGTTTGTTTGTTTGTTTGTTTGTTTGTCTGCCTCATTTTTCTCACTGCCATAACTCAAAAAGTTATATATGGATTTCTATGAAATTAACATGAGTTGTTAGGTATATAACAAAGAGTAAATGACCAAATTTTGGTAATGGTCCGTTTGTTCGTTCGTTTGTCACTGTTTTTATTTTTATGCTTGTTAGCACAATAACTCAAAAAAATAATGAATGGATCCTTATGAAATTTGTAGGGGTTGTTAGTAATGTTGAAAGACATAAATGATTAAATTTTGGTACAGATTGGTACGTTTGACTCATGTTTGTCATAACGTTTGTTAGCAGTATAACTCAAAAAGTTATGAACGGATCTTCAAGAAAATTGCACAAGCTGTTATTACAATCAAAAGACACAAGAGATTTGATTTTGGAGTTAATACAAAGAAAATTATGGTTTCAGAGCCAATTTGAATTTTTTGCTACCGTTGCCTCGCTTGGCGGAGGTATGCGCTCTCATAGTGCTCTAGTTGTGATTGTGCTAATGAGGAAATGATGGTGCATTTTTTGGTCAGCCACGAGTACTGGTAACTGAAGCTTTTCCTAAGTAGTGACCTCAGGTCGTGAGCGGTAAAACATTGCAGTAAGTCAGTCTCGCAACGTGCATGGAATTAATGCAGAAATCGTTCAAGTTTTAATAAAGGTCACACTTGGGCAGTCATACGTTAGGAAAGCTAACAATTGGAAGAATGCCTTTAAGGCGCCTGATGCCAATTTTACTAAATTAGGTATTTTTCAAAATTTTTTTTGGCAGTGCTCTTTGTCTAAGACGGTCCTAGTGATAAAAAATAATAAGGCACGACAAAACTAACTTCCAAAATAACGTTTTACCGAGAGCTCAATTTTGATAGCCAGAGACACACACACTTAGAAGCATCATTGCTCATACATATATGCAAATAAACTAGCGTCGTACTCCGAAACCGCAGATCGCCGCAAAGTCACAAAATGCTAGCGAAAATTTACCGAGGGTCCAAAATGTCTTCCGAATCATCACCAAAATTAATTTAACTGCTCCTCAAACCATTTTTAACAGTTTTTGCTCATGTAAATGCATTCATAACTTTTTGAGTCGTGTTGTCGAAACACAAAAAGATGGACGAACTGACGGATACCACCAAAATGTAAATCTAAATGCGTGGTGACATAGCAACGGTCCTCGTGAACTGCATAAAGATTCATCCATAATTTCTTTAGTTACGTGGCTGAAAGCTTAAAAAACAGAAGACAGACAAAGAGATAAGGAAGGGACGGATCTATCATCAGGAAAATTTAACGAACCGTACTTCATGAAGTTCCTAATGGTTTCTGTAAATTTCAAAACGATCCATTAGTAACTTTTAATTAAGTTACTAAAACAAGCAGACACAGTATAGCAGGAATAAAAGAAAATCGTCCAAAGTACGCATGGACTTAGATACGCATATCATAACAAAATATTTATAACTATTGCATAATTAGTAAAAACATACTAATATTAAACCTTCACTACCTAATACGACTGTTTTGTCACCCAGTAAATTTAGTGCTACGTACTCCTCTATGATTTAACTGATATAATATGGAGAGGGTCAGTGGTTTAAACAGCGTCGACTTGTGTTGTAATAACAGTGAGAGACCTGTACTACACTGGAGTTATACCTACAGTGGTAACCATGCAAGGGATGCAGTAATGCAAAATCTTAGCGGTTGTTCTTTAAGCACCTACTACATTTTACGGCATTGTACATGAAATTCATGTAACTTACTCTGTTTTAACTGTATGCCAGGACTGTAGCCAATAAAATCAGAATATCGCTGGTATTATCACTATTCAGCTTATTTGATGTTGCTTTTATAAAAAAAAATCGAATGAGAGAAACGCACTGAATACTTCTCTGTTACAATTCATTCAACAACCTGCAAAAATTAGTTAACAAATTTTCATTATTGACAGTGCATCACTTCTTATGAGAAAAATATTATGTCTCTGGCAGATAACAAAAAATGTTGTGCCAAAATACTGCCACATGTGAAAACACTTACTATTTTCTTCTGTAAGGCTTAAATTCTCTTGCAAGAACAGGCTAACTCGTGTTGATAACAGACATACGATACCTTTTTTCGTAGCATAAGCTGCATTTTTTAATCATGTAATATATACGCATATTTTTATCAGTCATCAAGACAGTTTTATTATTAAAACTGTTTAAGCAACATTAGGTAGTCAACGATGTTAAGATTTTAGTAAATTTCAACGAAATGATTGATTTTATATCTCACTTTATCACGATTCGTTATGATTACTGCAACTAAAACATCAGGTGTTGAAATACTGCATTCACTCGTCATTGTCTTTCTCGATCGTGAGCGTTGAATATAGTCACTTTGAAAAACCAAGTGCTGTCGAACCAAGGAAATCCAAATCTGTTTTGGCCTCGCTGAACCAATTGGAAGACTTCACACCACAAAAACGTTGGCCGCATCGCAGGCAATCATTGGGAGGGCCCAAAGATGGGCCTACAATCCCATATTTACGCTCTTCTCTCCGCAGATTTTGGACTAAAAATTGCCTGCCATCTCCAGGCAACTGACAATAGTAAACAATCTTGATCCAAAATTAATTATCGCCCTTTTCCAGGAGCCCAGCAAAATGGAGGAGGGCAATTTTTAAGGTGTAGCTGATCAACAGGAAGCTCGAGGCGACCGGAGAGATGGGGAGGTTGTTGGGTGCGCTGATTCTTCTCCCTAGTGATGTGAAGTAGCTAGTTTTATCTCTCCCTTGCGATTTTTGGTTGGGGAAATGCCAAGTGAATGCCTACTAGTTAGCATTGAATCTATAACATAGTTTGGGTATTAGCTACTAGCTACATACGCTGTTGAAGGGAAGGGCCGTTGGTGAAAAATGAATTTATAAAAAAGTATCGGTGTAATTAATTGAAGTGATTGTCAGGTGACTATCAGTGAGGAAAGGAATAATAAATTAGCATCCGTAGTTTAATTTTAACTGATTATCAAAAAGAGGACTGTTAGTGAAGAGAGAATCCATATCCCATACACAGTTTGACTATTGCCTGTTTGAACGATATGACGTCCTTCAAACGCACTCAATTTGATCATTATGATAATCACAAAGAATTATGACAACGTCAAAAGTTTCTGAACTGCTTTACATATTTTAGATGCGAGATATTAACTCACTGAGATTATGCTGTACATCACATACGTAGATTACTATAAACTCTTATTTAGGACAGTCACGTATGGGACACCCTGCTATAGTAGTGTAAAGCAGAAAATTCGGAAACTGGTCTAACAAAGACGAAACATTTTGGTGGATGCAAAGTCTAGGAGTATCCACGTACTAAACTAAAACTACGAGCCAACAAAAGTTACCCATACATATTTAAAGTTGTTTAATTGAATCAATTGAGAATGCTAGAAACATTCAACATCATATCAGAGGCGTCGGTGAGATAGAAATAAAATAGTAGGAGTAGAAGCTTAAGAAAAACTATACTATATGGACATTCTAGACTAGGCGCCGAAATTAAATTTTCGAGGTTTAGCTTGTCAACAACTCAAGTCAGAAGCTTTGTATTTACCAGCCTAAATATACAGTAGTTGCAAGTGTGAGAATTAATGCGATTACGTTGAGCCGGCTGAAAACTTCATTTCAGTGAGTAAGACTGAGATTTTGTAAGTTTCAAGGGTAGTCGATTACAGATTGATGTGTGAAGCTCACTTCACTGGGTCGAAAGCAGAGCATCTGGCTGCAGTTTAGGATAAGTTAAGCCCCAAGTGCCTAATTTCGGCGCCTAATCAAACATGCTCGGTAACAATTATGTACTCTGCCGTTGAACCCAAAGCAAAGAATTTGCAATGTCACCTCTTCATCGTCGAAGCCATATAGATGATGATTGTATGGTCGGGCATAGCTTGTGCTTCACCCACTATGGGTGCAACTTCATCTAAACTAAAATCTTCTAAATAAAAAAAGCATATTCGAGTTGATGCCGAAATTGTGTTTTGGATTATTGAGTTGTTCACAATTTCAGGCAGGTGCGCTGGCTTCGAGCTACTGAATTGAGTTTCATGCATCGACCCTCAATCGGTTACCCTAAATTGAGACTTCTAGAAACTCAATCTTGTTCCGTGATATGAATTTGAGCAGACTCAGCGTAATCGCGTTGCTTCTAACACTGGAGCAACGTTTCAAAGTGACAAAGCCAAAGCTTCTATCTAAAGTTTCGGACAAGTCAAGCCTCGAAAGCGTAATTTCTGCCCCAATCGAGAGTGTCCAAATTTGAATAACAAAGGAGCTCATAATACAATAGCCATCCCTTTACCTGAGTGGCGAGAAATTACAGCAGAAATGAATTCTTGTCTGGCTGCAAAAAGCTTATTTAATACATAATACAGTGATATTAAGGCGTAACCAACATAGGATGCTGCAAGATGCATATTTACGTTTCGAGTCAGTCATAACTACTTTAACCCAAAACTTTTTTTTAGCTTAGTTCAAAAGAGACTGGGCGAAAAGCGATTTAACTCGGTACATTATACTACTGGAGGTAAACCACAAAAGAAATAAATTGATGAATACCTTCTCATTGAGCTTTATTGCAGTGTTTTGGATATATAAAATACGCTGAGACATTTTTATAACCAACTAAGAAAAGAATGAGAGTTTGATATATGCCTACAAAATGTCTGCAAAGTAATCCAATTGTACTCTCTAAGTTAAGAAATATGAGTATGTCCCGGATCATATTGTAATTTAGTGAATTATAGGTCTCTAGACTAGCTGGATAAAGTAAGACGAAGTAGATTTCAAAAAAATTCCCAGTATTACATAAGATAAATTGTTTTCATGTTGCCATTTTTTATGGAAGACTCAAGCAGTCCCAGGAGTAACAAATCAAACATCATCGTGTGTTTTTATATTTATGTGTTTGTATGTTTCGTGTCACGTTCTTACGACACAGGCTAAAAATAGGCCAGATGGCCGATTTTGTAATTAAGTTGCGCAAAAATTAGACCGGGTTGCAGAAGATAGAGAAAGTACGATTGTAACTCCTCTAAATGAATGTACTTCTTGTTCAGCTAATATTGAAATCAAAACTTTAGAAATAGTTACAGCTTCTCTCAGCACAGCCATGGCGTCTGATATTTATAATTTTCTCCATCATTGGAACCATATTTGCTCTCAGTTCCCGACGTACCAATTCAGCAGATGATCAACGAAACACAGTCGAAGCAACAGTGATAGGTATGCACAGCTGCCTTGAGGGCACTTACCTTCCTCAGAGAGGGGGAGGGTAGGAGGGGCGCTGGTTGCTCAACCCTCCGTGAATAGTGTCATAGTTCTTGACGACCCGTGATCGACTGCTGCCGTACTTACTCCTCTGGGGCCAATTAGCCTATATCAGCAGCACAAACCAGTGCGTGGGGGTCTCCCAGTTGAGGGTGCGGTGAAGTAAACTTTACCTTTATCTCGCTTATCAACTCTCACCATAATCGTTCAACAGTTCTTCAGTGTACTGTCAGTGAACGGCTGGTGACTTTAGTAAAGGGTGGTAACTATAATTTCATTGCTAGCGTGAAGCTTGCGAGCAATAAGTTCCAAAGAGAAGAGTAAAAGTGAATTCGATTGGTAGACGAAGTTAAGCCATCGAGACTTGACTTGTGATAAACTTTAGACAAGTGCGCTGGCTGCGTCCCACTGTTGCAGGTTTCAGGTGCTAACACCCTAAATCAGTTACCTGTGAGACTAGTGAGAACTGAATCTTACACTGTAAAATAGGCCCAAGTGCAGGCTGTTAATGAAATATCAGGAGATACAATTCTTTATTCCAACGAGAAACTCCATCCTTGTTTGACTTATAATGTCAGCAAATTTACTGTACCGACATACTGATCTACTACTCTTTCTAGGTACTTAACTTGATGTTTTAATTACTTTAGTGTGAGAGTGATCAGTAAACTATATCGTTATTATTATTATTATCATCACTAGAATTATTATTGTTACTATTATTTCAGAAATTGCCATACATCACACCCATAAAGATGTGAAGAGGTCCTCTGGGAAGGGAAGGCTCTCCCAGAGGACTGCCTTCGTGTTGTCCTCTAATTAATTGCACCATGTAGGGGAGCCACTTTTATGCTCGGCTCCTTCAGTAGCTAAGCCACGATAAAAGTAAAGAAGTGTCTGGTGCAGATCTTAGCAGCTACAGGGTGCAGCTGCAAGAAACGTAGTGTGATCAGTCGCAAACGATACTGCTTTTTTTATTCTTTTTGTTTTGCCGCAGGCGTACCGAGCTTTCTTTATTTTTGCCGTACCATGAAAACATGGAAAACTGAATTAGATTTACTTCGCAGAGAATGCACCAAGGCGCAGAAAACAGCCCTCTATATATAATACAATTCCACAGTAATAGCTAAAGACGCTTTATTTTTCGCGTGTAAAAGTGAGTATTATTGAGCCGAAAACAGTGTTTAAACATTTTCTTTAGAAAGATATCAGTACGATTATGAAATTTTTGTATCATAAAACAGATAGCCTATGTGCATTAAACTAGTTAAACTCAGAAATAGTAAATAGAAATTTTTTTTCACAATATTAACATGTCGATTTTATAATATCAAGAAACCAGTATTTACCCTATGCATGACACTGTTGAAATATGTATTTAGATGATTTCTTCCAGCGATAGAATACCCGAGCTGTAAAAAATGACGGCAATAAATTTGTGTTGAGAATTCTATACTGAACATATTATCCCTAGAGATACATACACTGATGACGGATGATCTACGTATATACAAGAACAACTTAAATTATCAAAAGAAACTAATGCTCTCTAGCTGTTTCAGTTTATCAAATCAGCACACTCCTTCCTTCTCTTGAATGACGAGCATGTTTGTATGTAAAAATTCCTCAGAGCATCCAGTATAGTTTCGTCAAAGAAAGCGATTTGGATAAAATAATTGTAGCGTCTGCTGCGCCCTGAAAAATTTCTTTCCCTATATATGCTTCGCTGATCGACTACTCAGGTTGTACTACGTAAATCATATGAAAGTAAAACATCGACATAGGGAGAAAGTAAAAGTCAGCCTTCATTATAGCGCTAACAGAAACGCTAAATGTCTTCAATGCTTTATTTTCAACGTTGGCAGAAAAGAAGGGCATTCAATTTTAAACACAAGAATTCCCACAAATTTGGCCATTTTCCGCAATCTGGTCTAAGTTTCACCTGTCGGTTTTCATCACAGCGCAACAGATTCGTCAAAATCTCTAACATGGCCTATTTTTCGAGAATCTGTTTTGCTAAAGCGTAACACGAAAGTGCATATATTTAAACAGATGAACTTATCAATATATAAACACATGTTGGTAGTTCTTATATAACATTGATTGCTTTCATTTCCTGTCGGGTCATTTGTTAGAAAATAACATCGCGTCTTTATCTCAGAAGGCTCACTCACATAAAATAAAAATATGATTTTACAAGTTCAGCGCTGACGGGAAGTGGCAAATTCTTTCCAAATAAGACAGTACTATGGTAGTTTAAAAGCACTGCTCTCTTGCGTTTTTTCAACGCTTGTTAGAAAGCAGCCAGTGTAGCAGCATGTAACAGCTCTTTAACGTGACAGGAGACGAATAATTAACAACAGAACATTTACAGACGTGTGCTAATCAGCAACCCGTCAATACTTGCTAATTACAAACACCGCTCACAAAAACCCCAGTCCTCGATCAAGCGCGGGGTTGCTCGGAGGTGTTCACGACGTCCCAGGTTAAAACTAATCAATATAGGCAACAAAAGACGCTCTTTGCCACCCGCTCTAAAATGGCCGATGAAAGGAAAATAAA
>LQNS02278097.1:13034292-13046590 GCA_001587735.2 Parhyale hawaiensis
AATTAGATGTGCAACTAATTACATTAAAATCCAACAACAAGCATACCGGTAGAAGGAAATTTTCCAAACACTTAAAATAAAGTTGGTAAACCGTGAAAATTTTCTCGGGTCCAGCTAGTTTTAAGAATTACACCACGATGTTCATAGACGTCATGCCGATGTCACGGCCACGGCTGCGCAGTCGGATAAGCTAAGTTGCGTCTAGGCTGCTAGCGACAACGAAAGTTGTTAGTGTGCAGCCGGCCTAAGAGTATCCACGTACTAAACTAAAAGTAAAACCAAAAAAGTTGCACACACATATTTAAACTTGTTTAATTGAATCAATTGAGAATGTTTGAAACATTCACTATCATATCAGAGGCGTCGGTGAGATAGAAATAAAATAGTAGGAGTAGAAGATTAAGATAACTATACTATGGACATCCTAGACTAGACGCCGAAATTAAATTTTCGAGGCTTAGCTTGTCAGGAACTCTAGTCAGAAGCTTTGTCTTTACCAGCCTATATATAGTTGCAAGTGTGAGAATCAACGCGATTACGTTGAGCCGGCTGAAAACTTCATTTCAGTGAGCAAGACTGAGTTTTTGTAAGTTTCAAGGGTAATCGATTACAGATTGATGCTTGAAGCTCACTTCACTGGGTGCTTTCGTCTCGTAGACCGACGTCAAATCCTATTCAATTCGGGGTTCACGGATTAAAGCCGCGGATTAGTTTGTACGAGCCATTGTTAATACATGAGACGGCAACTTGGGTTTCGAAAGAATTTGCAATGTCACCTCTTCATCGTCGAGGCCATATAGGTGATGATTGTATTGTCGGACATAGCTTGTGCTTCACCCACTATGGGTGCAACTTCATCTTAACTAAAATCTTCTTAATAAAAAGCATATTCGAGTTGATGCCAAAATTGTGTTTTGGATTATTGATTTGTTCACAATTTCAGGCAGGTGCGCTGGCTTCGAGCTACTGAATTGAGTTTCATGCATAGATCCTCAATCGGTTACTCTAAATTGAGACTTCTATAGAAACTCAATCTTGTTCCGTGATATGAATTTGAGCAGACTCAGCGTAATTGCGTTGCTTCTATAACACTGGAGAAACGCTTCAAAGTGACAAATCCAAAGCTTCTATCTGAAGTATCGGACAAGTCTTAAGCGTCGAAAATGTAATTTTCGCCCCAATCGAGAGTGTCCAAATTTAAATAACAAAGCTTATAATACAACTGCCCATTTCACTTCGACGAAACATAGCCATCCCTTTACCTGAGCGGTGAGAAATTACAGCAGAAATGAATTCCTGTCTAGCTGCACAAAGCTTATTTAATACATAATACAGTGATATTAAGGAGTAACCAACATAGGATGCTGCAAGATGCATATTTACGTATCGGGTCAGTCATAACTACTTTAACCTAAAACTTTTATCACCTTAGTTCAAAACAGACTGGGCGAAAAGCGATTTAACTACTGGAGGTAAACCACAAAAGAAATAAATTCATGAATACCTTCTCATTGGTATTTATTGCAGTATTTTGGTTATATAAAATTCGCTGAGGCATTTTTATAACCAACTAAGAAAAGAATGAGAGTTTGATATATACCGGTACCTACAAAATATCTGCAAAGTAATCCAATTGTACTCTCTATGTTAAGAAATATGAGTATGTCCCGGATCATATTGTAATTTAGTGAATTATAGGTTTCTAGACTAGCTGGATAAAGTAAGACTAAATAGATTTCAAAAAAATTCTCAGTATTATATAGCTAAATTGTTTTCATATTGTCATTTTTTTATGGAAAACTCAAGCAGTCCCAGAAGTACCAAATCAAACATCATCCTGTGTTTTTATATTTATGTGTGTTTGTATGTTTCGTGTCACGTTCTTAACGACACAGGCTAAAAATAGGCCAGATAGCCGATTTTGTAATTAAGTTGCTCAAAAATTAGACCGGGTTGCAGAATATAGCGAAAGTAGGATTGTAATTCCTGTAAGTGAATGTACTTCTTGTTCAGCTAATATTGAAATCAAAACTTTAGAAATAGTTCCAGCTTCTCTCAGCGCAACCATGGCGTCTGATATTTATAATTTTCTCCATGATTGGAACTATATTTGCTCTCAGTTCCCGACGTACCAATTCAGCAGATGATCAACGAAACACAGGCGAAGCAACAGTGATAGGTATGCACAGCTGCCGTGAGGGCACTTACCTTCCTCAGAGAGGGGGAGGGTAGGAGGAGCGCTGGTTGTTCAACCTTCCGTGAATAGTGTCATAGTTCTTGACGACCCGTGATCGACTGCAGCCGTACATGTTCCTCTGAGGACAATTGGCCTATATCCGCAGCACAAACCAGTGAGTGGGGGTTTCCTAGGTGAGGGTGAGGTCAAGTAGACTTTACCTTTATCTCGCTTATCATATCAGGCAACTCTCACCATAATCGTACAACAGTTCTTCTGTGTTCTGTCAGTGAACAGCTATATAGTGACTTTAGTAAAGGGTGGTAACTATTTTCCTTGCTGGCTTGAAGCTTGCGAGCAATAAGTTTCCGAGAGAAGAGTAAAAGTGCATTCAATTGGTAAACGAAATTAAGCCATCGAGGTTTGACTTGTCCAAAACTTTAGACCAGTGCGCTCGTTGCGTCCCATTGTTGCAGGTTTCAGGCGATAACACCCTAAATCAATTACCTGTGAGACGTCTGAGAACTGAATCTGCTTGTAATACCAACAACAGATTCCAACTGACGACGCCAAAATTCCTGCCTGCAGTTTCACACAAGTGCAGTGTGGCGAGATAATCGAATGAAACCACACAAATCGGACCTCCTAGCTTAACCTGACGTGTAACTACCTGATTATCTGATAATATTACTATTTGACTGTTTGCCTATCAGAAGCCTGACTATTTTACTCACTATCTGACTATCTTTTTTTTAACTGACACTCTGACTGTCTGAAGTCTAACTGTATAACTGTTTACCTGACTGTCTAAGTGAGTATCTGACTATCGGACTAACTTTTTCTTTCACAACGTTTTCACATTTTTGGTCAGAAGAAACTTACCTTAATCTGACTATCTATGCATTAGCCCGATTTAAGTCATAGTTGGAACAATATGTGACACGAATAAATGAAAAAACTTGTGGTCCCGTTCCTCAACCCCATAGGCCCAAGTGCAGGCTGTTAATGAAATATCAGCCAATACAATTCTTTATTCCGACGAGAAACCACATCCTAGTTTGACTTATGATGTTAGTAGCTTTACTGTACCTATAGACTGATCAGCTTCGGCTGCATATAGGCTTATACTACTCTTTCTAGCTTCTAAAGTTGATGTTTTAATTTCTTTAGTGTGAGAGTGATCGATAGACTTTATTATTATCACTAGAATTATTATTATTATTATTTCTATTATTTCAGAAATTGCCATACGTCACACCCATAAAGATGTGAAGAGGTCCTCTGGGAAGGGAAGGCTCTCCCACAGGCCTGCCTTCGTGTTGTCCTCTAATTAATTGCACCATGTAGGGGAGCCACTTTTATGCTCGGCTCCTTCAGTAGCTAAGCCACGATAAAAGTAACGAAGTGTCTGGTGCAGATCTTAGCAGCTACAGGGTGCAGCTGCAAGAAACATAGTGTGATCAGTCGCAAACGATACTGCTTTTTTTATTCTTTTTGTTTTGCCGCAGGCTTACCGAGCTTTCTTTATTTTTGCCGTACCATGAAAACATGGAAAACTGAATTAGATTTATTTCGCAGAAAATGCACCAAGGCGCAGAAAACAGCCCGTCTATATATAATACAATTTCCACAGTATAGCTAAAGACGCTTTGTTTTTCGCGGCGTTTAAAAGCGAGTATTATTGAGCCGAAAAGAGTGTTTCAACATTTGCTTTAGAAAGATATCAGTATGACTGTGAAGTTTGTGTATCATAAAATAGCCAAATCAAAACAATGTTTCTCCTGCAAACTTTCTTGAAAACATGATCTTAATTATAGTATATTTTAGAAAGTTAATATATAGCTGGAGTATAAACAGTTCATAACACCTGCTTAACATACTATAAAGGGTGAAAAAAAAGAGATAATCGGAAGCTAGCCTGTGTGCATTAAACTAGTTAAACTCAGAAATAGTAAATAGAATTGTTTTTTCTCAATTTTAACATCTCCATTTTATAATATCAAGAAACCAGTATTTACTCTATGTACGATACTGTTGAAATATGTATTTAGATGATTTCTACCAGCGATAGAATACCTGAGCTGTAAAAAATGACGGCAATAAATTTGTGATGACATTTCTATACTGTACATATTACCCTTACAGATACATACACTTATGACGGATGCTCTACATAAATACAAGGTCAACTTAAATTATCAAAAGATACGAATGCTCTCTAGCTGCTTCAATTTATCAAATAAGCACGCTCAGTCCTTCACTTGAGTGGCGAGCATGCTTGAATGCAAAAACTCCTCAGTGCATCCTGTATAGTTTCGTCAAAGAAAGCGATTTGGATAAAATAATTGTAGCATCTGCTGCGCCCTGAAAAATTGCTTTGCTGATCGACAACTCAGTTTGTACTACGTAAACCATATGAGAGTACATAAAACATCGACATAGGGAGATAGTAAAAATCAGTCTTCATGATAGCGCTAACAGAAACTCTAAATGTCTTCAATGCTTTATTTTCAACGTTGGCAGATAAGAAGGGCATTCAATTTTAAAGACAAGTATTCTCACTTTGGCCATCTTCTGCAACTTGGTCTAATTTTCACCTGTCGGTTTTCATCAGAGCGCAACAGATTCGTCAAAATTTCCATATGGCCTATTTTCCGAGAATCTGTTTTGCTAAAGCGTAACACAAAAGATGCATATATTTAAGCAGATGAACTTATCAATATATAAACACATGCTCGTGTTTCTTATAGAACATTGATTGATTTCCTTTTCCTCTTGGGTCATTAGATAGAAAATAACACCGCGTCTTTTTCTCAGAAGGCTCAGTCACATGAAATAAAAATATTATTTAAACAGTTCAGCGCTGACGGGAAGTGGCAAATTCTTTCCAAATACCACAATACTATGGTAGTTTAAAAGCATTGTTCTTTTACATTTTTTTAACACTTGTTACAAAACAGCCAGTGTAGCAGCTTGTAACAGCTCTCTAACCTGAAGGGAGACAAATAATTTACTACAGCACATTTACAGACGTGTGCTAATCAGCAGCCCGTCAATACTTGCTAATTACAAACACCACTCACAAAAACCCCAGTCCTCGATCAAGCGCGGGGTTGCTCGGAGGTGTTCACGACGTGGGTCCAATTTTGATTAGTTATATCCGTTGTTTTCTGCGAGAAACGGTGGGCGAGATTTTACCGGCTACTTTCCTTTTAAAAAATCTTGAAGAGGGCGCACAGGAAGAGGGGAAGATATCTGCAAACTTTGGAGAAAAATTTGGCTCCTGGCCAGCGAAGCGAGAGAAGCAAGGAGGTAATGGCGGGACCAGGCCGAGACGGGAGCTCTTTTCCACTTGGGTTCGGGCTCGGGTGTAAGGCAGCTCAGTAGCGTTGGGTTTTATACTGCAAAGTATTGAATTCCAGGCTTCGTATTATAATAATGAAGCTGTGTGGTGTGGATTTTATGCCAAAGGTTATATAAATTATTGATTTACAGGGTTTCATGTTCTAAGAAGGCAGCTCTGCGGGATGGGTTGTATACCTGCTTCAAAGTATTGAATTACTAGGATTCATATTATAATAATGAAGCTGTGTGGTGTGGATTTTATGCTAAAATTATTGTAAAGTATTGAATCACAGGGTTTCATGTTATAATAATAATGCAGCCCTACGGTGTGAGCTTTATGCTGTAGGTAATATTTAAGAACGGGAAAAATTTAGAAGTGAGTTTCTATAGCATACGTTGGACATTCTAAACTCACTAAATACTTTTTTAGGCTGTATTGTTAATAAGTGATTTTAAATAAGTACTTCTCAATTAAAAGAGCATTACCTTTTCACCGTTTTCAGAACAGCATGAAATTTAATTCTCGTGTGCGTGAGGCCGTGATGTATATATAGGCTATATGCTGGCCGTGAACGGGTGCCATATGAAGTAATATAATGAACGCAGTAGTAGTTATACTGCTTATATTCATTTCCCTAGCCCTCCCCTGCTTGGCTCTTCATAAAAATTAGCAACAAAGATTGTAAAAATAGCCGGCCCACTCTTAACGTGTCATGTCGTATAAGAGACACTTGTTCTAATTACCCTGAGATTTCTCACTTCCCATCTCTTCTAATTCTGCAAGATTTCATTAATTCTTCCTGCCACTCCGTTCGTTTTTTCCCAAATAGTCTACACTTCTTCTGCCAAGCTCGCCTTTCCTCGCGTCCCTGCTCCAATATTAGCCACACTTCTTCCATTTGTTCTATCATTCTTCACTTCGCTACTGCAATATTAACAACTCTTCTTCTATTTACCCTATCTTCCCTCGCATCTCAGTTCCAATACAAGCAACACTTCTTTCACTTACCCCGTCATTCCTCACGTCTCCGCTCCAACATAAGCAACACTTCCCCCCTGGCCCACCCTCCACTATGAGAGGGGATACGAAAGTCTTGAAGAACACTCAGTAAAGAGTGTTTGACGAGAAATTAAATCTGCTATAAACTGCACATTTTTCGTTGAATCCCGTTTCAACCTCAGACTCCGAGGAATGCCGCGTCGCCTGGCTCAGTGCACGGCAGTTGCCGCTTCTTTGCAGTCTGCAAGTTCGTATTTTCACAAGTTCGTATTTTCACAAACGGGTGACGGAAAATGTGGACACTAGCACCCATTGCCCTTAGCAGACCACGGACAAACATTAGAAAGCCGAAGGTTTGCGGCCTTCGATCTACGTTGATTTTTCCACTCAAGTTCGGGGGCCGCACATGGCAGAAGTGCCCACCTCTCATGAAAAGGCCGCCTAGCTTGCTACTGAAGTATCGGTAAGAAATTCAAATGTTTATGAGTTCCTTCACTCCCAAATGAAAGAACAATTTATCATTTATTCCCTTTCATTTTACAGTATTTTGTCACATATTGTGTGCACAGCTAGTGGATATATCTTTTATTTACTAAATAAAAAATATACAGCGTCCATCATGATGCAAGTTATAACAAGCTAAAACTACCAGCAACAGCTTGTAAGTATAGGTGATTGACGAAGGACAATACGAAGTACAGAATCTTACAGTAAGTCCAAAGTTTCTAGACAGTGAAAGATGTAAAAATGCTTTAAAAGTGTCAGAGGAATAATCGCAAGGTTCGAAAATGGAAACATCTGATATTACTAGCTACGAGAGTATATTAATTCCACCATTAAAATAGTAGCTACCATTTGTGGGCCCCGGCAGTTAATGAAGACGGTAAACTTAAATTAAGTAACGTCAGCCTGACCACACACTCCAACAGAGAAACCCACACGCAATGGTTCGTGCTGCAGATATAGGCATGCCAACCGGGCACAGATGAGTACACGGCTGCTGTAGACCACAGACTATCAAGAGCTATGATGTCAGAGACGGACGGGTCCTATGCGGCAGCCTGCGACCCTCAGACCATCCCCATTTCCGGTTAGGGTCAAGACCCCCGTAGTAGCGTCCAGGTACCGAATGCTGCGTCAGTACGCCAAGTGCCGCAATAATTCGCCTTCCTGGCAAGTAGACTCAAACTAACACTTTCTGCATGCGGCAGAAAAACTCCAGCCTCATTCCACAGCTGTATCAATAATTAAAGGGAATGTAATGTTCATAATATTTAATTATATCTGTGTCAAACATACTGCTGAAAAATAATTTTCAATGGAGCAGCTGGAATTTTGTAAATGACTGACATTGAATAACCCAATTGTTGTAGCTGTAGTTAATTCTTTCTTCATGCAGTGTAGTTGAATGCCATCCGTGTCCTGGATATATACAAGTACAATAAGTTGACATATCACGTACATTAATAAATCGAAATTCATTTATAAACGTGGGTTGATGAAAGTACCGGAAATTTTATTATTTACCGCTAATTGGTCAAGCGCATAACTGGTGAAATCCCTTCAAGTTTATCAGATGGTAGGCAAACGACTGAAATTTCGAATAGACTAACTATATACATATAGGCAAAATACAGGCTAAACTTTTTCATTTTCAAACAAACATACTGATATTCTCGACGAATAACCTGTACTGAATTCCTTGTAATTTTTAATTTTGTGCAAATCGAAGCTTGACTATAGAGAAAAAAACATAGGTTAAGGTCAATAATGATAATAAAAGCATGTTTCAATAAAGTAGAAGAAAATGTAACGAAATTACGCTACACTTAAACTTCAGTGTAACACCATCCCCCTTACGAAAACTCAACGTTGACCAACGGAAATTTATTCAAGTGAGCTGAACCCTAATTTAAAAAATAACTCAACATTTATTTAAAATAATTAAATTTTGATTTGGAAGCACGTACAGTCAGCATGCAGATTACGGTTAATTTCACAAAAACATTTCTGAAGTTTTCTCTATATAAATATAACTTGATTTGAAAAAAACTGAGGTTAAAAGAATAATAATCGAAGCTTAAAACAATCTGTATGTTGACTAAAATTAAAATTCGGTAGTTATTTCCATAGAATCACTGACTTTTTTATAGAGTTATTTTGTAGATGTATCTTCCACTTACAAATATTAATCTACTATGCTTATATAGACGATCTTTAAGTACTCAATAGAAAACAAATACACATTGCAGGCTCGATTGTAATTTTGTGTGAAATTAATCTAGTAATAAAAAATTATGCTTGCTCCTAACATGCCTGCAGTCAATGTGTTCGTAAAATATTACTGCTGATAAATTCCGTGCAATGAACATTACCAATAAAAAATTGTTTGCTCATAAATTGCTTGCAATTAATGTATTGGTAAAAAATTGCTTGATAATAAAAGTACTCGCAATTCATGTATTGTTATAAGCACGGCCTGCTCGTATAAGTACTTGCAATTACGCGCAAGAAGCTGCAGGTCTCAGGCAATTTTCATCTTCATCAGTAGGCCGCAGGAGGCAGCAGCTAGGTGGCCGCAGGTGCCCATCTTCATACGCTCACTCACTGCAAAGTTGTGTTGGAAATTAATTGTACACTTGATTGCAATTTATGACTGGCAGTGCGTTAATTGCATTATTGGCGACTGGAAAATAAAAATGTACAATAGAATCTTTTCTTAATAGCTGCAGCTAACTCTGTGTGGAACATTGATCAAATTTCAATAAAACTAGCGGGTTGCTTCATTCTCTCACAATTCCAGCCAGCAATATATATATATATATATCTTGAAGCATACCTCCAGCATTTGCTTGAAATTTCAATGGTTTATTTTTAGGTCAACTTCGAGCCT
Organism: Parhyale hawaiensis; assembly: GCA_001587735.2. Lineage (NCBI taxonomy): Eukaryota > Metazoa > Arthropoda > Malacostraca > Amphipoda > Hyalidae > Parhyale > Parhyale hawaiensis. The sequence continues at coordinate 13,043,707 of LQNS02278097.1, forward strand.
CCCACCTGATGAGCTGAGAGTACAGCAAAACGCGCGTCATGGGTAACAAAATTCTACTAACTGTTTTGCTTCTCGTCAAATTCGTCAATCTTTATTTGTTTTGCCATCTAAAAGTAAAATATATGTATATACATCTGCATGCACCGCGGATCCGAGTATATACCGCACAAGAAATATACCTGCGTCATGTGCAGCGTACGTATAGGATATAGCTGTTAACAAGAAATGTTATCATAGGTGAGTGTACGTGATATCCGTTTTAAAAGTCGATTTCTGTGAACTAAAACAGTTATATATTTATTTTATAAAGAATGGCTAATATTTACTTTATTGTTTGAATTTATATTATTACCTCCGCCAATGAGGTTATGTTTTCGTCGTGTTTGTCTGTCTCTCTGTCTGTCACCAAGATAACTCAAAAAGTGATGAACCGATTTGGATGAAATTTACAGGGATTGTTAGGTATGTTAGGAGGAACAGATGATTAACTTTTAGTGAAGATATGTCTATCAGTTTGTTTGTTTGTTTGTCTGCCTCATTTTTCTCGATGCAATAACTCAAAAAGTTATAGATGGATTTTGATGAAATTACCATGAGTTGTTAGGTATATAACAAAGAGTAGATGACCAAATTTTAGTAATGGTCCGTTTGTTCGTTCGTTCGTTTGTCACTGTTTTTAATTTTATGCTTGGTAGCACAATAGCTCAAAAAATAATGAATGAATCATTATGAAATTTATAGGAGTTGTTAGTAATGGTAAAAGACATAAATGATAAATTTTGCTGCAGATTGGTTAGTTCGTTTGTATGTTTTACTCATATTTGTCATAACGTTTGTTAACAGTATAACTCAAAAAGTTATGAACGGATCTTCAAAAAAATTGAACAAGCTGTATAACTATATTTTTCCGTGTTTACTAATCTAAAACCTCAAATAGCAAAGAAAATTATGGTTTCAGAGCAAATTTGAATTTTTGCTACCGTTGGCTCACTTGGCGGAGGTATGCGCTTTCAGAGTGCTCTAGTTCCTAAATATGATACGATATCAAACTTTAACGTTGCACTCAGGTGAAATATACTCTGACTCTGCCCCTAAGAATTCCATGCTTTTCATATCAGCAATGAACATCCTGAGAGCAAATATAAACAATTAGTGTAATTAAAGAAATTTTTGTTGTTACTGTTATTCTAATAGAGAAATTGTGTCCTTGCCATTTTTGTAGTTTACTTCTATGATAATTTATTTACAGTAATTTACGTTCAAGCTACTCAATCCCGAATCGAGAAAGCGGATGTCTGGAAGGCTGTTCCAGTATACAAAGTTCTTTCTATTTTGCATATAATCTTAACCCTTTTATACGCTTGGTGTAGGTACATGGACAGATCAATTTCCACCTAAATTACTACATATTATTTGGTAGTTTATTAGTACTATTTGCATCTATTGGATAGCGGTTTGCCTAGGCTCCACTGCAGTAGAAGATGTAACTAAAGGATTAGAAAAATTATTAAATTAGCAGTTACGTAGCGGAGAACTAATATTACCAATGAACCATATGGCTAGGCAGTACACAGCAACGTTAACCTTCTATTCACCACCGTACTGGTACTTCAAAACTGATGTACTCAACGATGGTAAGTCTTCGTCAATACCCCGTTATATTCCGTACTTATAGGGTTAAAATATTACACATTTAAGTTACCTTAGCAGGAATGCATTGCCATAGCTGTACGAAGGAACCCATGCGCTGGGTCTGGCGGCTGCGGTGCAAGTACGTATGTTCGTACGTTCATGCGTGAGTTTGTTCGCTCGTGCGTGTGACGGTTGTTGGCCCCGCCCACTGTGACTTCTTCTTTGCCTGCCGATGTAAGAAACTCCGCCCCACTGAGAGGCCTTGCGGGCACACTTGAGAAGGCCTCTCTGGACCAAGTATGACCGCATGTCCCGTAACCTGCAGGGTCCAAAATTCCGTGCCACGAAGACCCTAAACTGTAAACACGAGGTCCTTATGATGGTCTGCGCAGTGGCCAAACGCGGCCACACCTGCGAATCTTTTCACGGCAAAATGGCCCCAGTGGAGTACAGAAAAATGACCCCAGAAACGCTCTAGCTGAGCAAGAATGCGCTTCTTATGTCTTAAAGTGGGGCTCACGTGAGGAGCCTCGGCGCTCCAGCTTCTCTTTCTATTCACTGAGCTTTAAAGAGCGAAGCAATCAGCGAGCGCGCCTATTGCACCATAAAATTCTATGCCGCACAACTGGAAGAAACATTTCATAAACACGAATTAATATAACGCTTCACCTACAACGAAATGTTATTTACTACATGTAGAGGACATCGGTTCACTATTCATTTCTGTTTTGCTTTTTTTATGGAAGTTGCACGATCATGCAAGAAGCGCCTGTCGGTCCTGTGAAGGAACTTAGCAAAGTTTAAACAAGTGCCTAGGATTACTGAACATAACCCGGAGCATTTAGGGACCGCGACCGCTTTAGGACTTTAGAAGAGTATGCGTGTCACGTTCATGAACCTAAAGCATGTTTAGCAATTCTCGGGAGCAAAGTCGGGCTAAGCCGGCCTGAGAAATCTTCGCTGGCAGCTCCCATCGCACAGCGGCTGCTGGGCTGAGTAGATTGCAGTGAGTAGAACTTTCTCTCGTCACTCTACCCATCACTTCATTCATCAACCTCGAGAAACGTATTTGTCGCCACAAGAAACTCGCTTAATACGGCACCTACACATCGCAATAACTTTTTTCGAGCATGTGAGTCGGAAAAAGATGGCGGCTCTCACCGATGCGCCTGAGTGTTGGTGGCGCAAGTCTCAAAATTACAAGACATTCAAAGGTGACGCGACGCAGCAGGCGGCGCTCCTGCAATTTTTG
>LQNS02278097.1:13054764-13065835 GCA_001587735.2 Parhyale hawaiensis
CATCGCCAACTCGCATGAGTCGCCCTCTCATATCATGTGAAGATTTAACAGTTGAATAAGCTTCCCCCAAATGCAGTGGTATTTCGAGAAATTGGTAACTCTTTACTGCAAAGACTTTGTGGGCAGTAAATGCTACACCCGAATGATTGAAACCACGATTGAATACAGCTATCGAATTTATATCAGAATTCTTAGCCGACCAAAAAGCTAAAATCGTAAAACAAGGTCTAGGGCAGCCGAGAATTCTGCCACGTCAGATGTGTTGTATGTACCTACTTGCTTCATCCAAGTTTCTCCTGCTATATGCTCTTGGTAAAGTAAGCTACTTACGACTTCGAAAGCAGCGTCAAGCTTTCACCATTTCAGCATTTTCTCTTTGGAAGCGATAGCGTTAACTTTCACTAAGTTGAGTTCTTTACTTGGCTTGAGGCCAATCCATTTACGAGGCCTGGAGCTGTAAACAAAAAGCTTCGAGCGACTCAGCCAACACAATTAGGGGGGCTTCTCGAGGGCATTTTTGCCCCCCGCAGCTCCTTACTTCAGAATAAGCAAGCAGCCACAGCTGCCATGTTGAGGCGACTACAAAGATGGCCGACGCAAAACTACGCAAAACAAAATCACCTACCAACTCAATTTAGGCAAAGTTTTCCTGTTACTTGCCCCGCAGTGTACACCAGGCTGGGCGACCTGGGAAGGGAGAGGGGGGGGGGGGAAATGATGTGGTACAGGGGCGCCGCATAAGGCAGGGTGTTGCAGTAACCGGTTAGCAGGGTTAGAGATTCTGACCAACGTGTGCAGGTGCAGTCCATGAGGTTCGGGTGCTGCAGTGCAAGGTTAGGAGGGTTAGGAATACAGCACAAGGTGTACTTTGGAAATACCCACTTTACGAAGACTTTTATGGTGCAACTATCCATAATTAATGCACCAATTTACTCACTTTGACTCTACTTCAAGCAGGCTATATCACTTTCTTAAAAAAGTTCTTTATGCATGACCATTGCGCTACCTTGCCACTATGCCACGTGAGTCACCCTAATTACCATGCAGTGACTGCTTGAACCTTGCCTTGTAACTTGTGAGTCTTCGGACGAAGTCCAGATGACGTTCCGCACAACACCCCAAGTGTGTGAAGTCACGATTCGAGGTATCTTCTGCAGGACCGTAGTTAGCAGCCAATGAGAAAGCCAGCAGCGAGTTATCTCCACAATGCACGTAACCGCTGACCGCTCGTGGACAAAAACAAAAGGTACGGCTGCCCAGTTTTCGGTCAGCCTACTGTAATTATCTCATAAACTTGAGACAGCTGTTGACAATGCAATGCTATATGTCATATCAGTAGCTGTTCTCTTGATCATAGAAGAGTTATAAATATTACACATATTCTGGTCTGGAACTGTGCGATACCTTGGCATCGTTAGCCACGATGCGCCTGACGTACAGTGCTGGGTTATAACAGTTGGGTATGTTAGACGGGGCTTTGTATCTCTGTGAAAAATCGAAATCACTTCGACAGGAAAGCTTCTAATTACTATTAGCATCCCCCAGGGCATAACGTGACGAGAATAACGCAAATGCAGCACCGAGCAATGTACCAACAGAAGCAGCTACAAAGCAGAGAAGCATCTGTGAGCTACCTCATCATCACCAAACGCAGTATGGACCTTACGCAGACGCCCAACCCTACTTGAAGCACGTGATACCAGACACCTAACATGTGCTTCAAATATATAAGCTGCTCATCAAAGAGGACACGAATAATCTGTAGAGAGCTTTTGACCGCTGCAGACTATAGTGCTGTTTTTTTTATTCAAAAGAGAATACGGCAGTAACGGCGTCCGAGACGGACTCGCAGTAATAAATTCAGTTTTTTCTGCATTTCCTACGCCATGAGGAATATACTACACTACTCCGCGTTAGTCCCCGGAAGAAAAGCGTAAAACATTAATTTCTACTTGGAACAGCTGGAGCATCGTACAACATACAAACATACTACCCAAGACTCTTCGAGTTGTCAAATTCGCTCTCTAATGACTTAGAAAAGATTGTGATATGCGATTTTATGGAAAGAGAGTTGTAACACGTGGAAAGTAGTTCGTACTTGTAATAGGTGACCATAAAAAGATTGATAAAGAATACTCTACACGACTGTTTATAACCGTTTCTTGTGAATAGTAGTAAGTACATACTTTTACTTGATATACCTATTTCACAATGTTGCGTTCGTTAGGTAGCTGCTGCTGCTGCTGGAAAGTTCTAACACTTATTCAGTTGCATAAGAACTTTGAATACTTATGATGAATACACCAACTGTACTCAGCAGCATATCTTTATATCACTTTTGCTCGAATATGAGGAATAAAACAGCAATTAACAATTAATGGTCGCTCGTCATCGCGAGATCAAATGTACGGTTACCTGTCTAGGGGGTAAAGTTCTTATGCCCAGGATTGCAGTGTCAGCGTCTCGAGCATTCGTGGTCCACTGCGAGGGCCCTTACCTAACCAGCAAAGGAGATGGTCGGGGGAGTCTTAAACGCCGCCACAATGTTCCGGACATAAGCAGTGCTAACTTACAGCAGGAAGTTTAAGTGCAGAATTTTTTAAACAACTTCGTTAGATGAAACAGATATTTGTTACAGTTTCCGTAAAACGTTCTAGCATTCCAGTCCATTATTATAATAAAAGTTATGGAGGTGTGATAATTGTAATTATTATGAAAGTGACCATCAAAAGTGTATTTCTTACAACTTCAGACTGCTTCTGATTTTTCTTCCCTGATCGATCATGCCATAATCCTGCCACTCTTCTCAAGTTTCCTCAAGAATAATTTACAGAAGTTTAGAATTTTATGACCCTTATTTTGTACCTGTAAATACAGTTCTACGTCAGTAAATCTACCCCAGAAGTAGAACGCCTCGTAGCGTAAGACCATCACCCGCGGTGGGGGGGGGGCAAATTTCAACTCCGTCATTTTTGATGGCCACCTAACTCTGCTCAATTCTTTCTCCCTCTTCTTTGGGTGGACCGATAAAGAAATATATATATATATATAATAATACTAATAATAAGCATATAATTCTTAAAAGAATATTGTTCTCCACTTTGGATGCCGAGTACAAGAAAAAAGCTAGAACAACTTGAAGGCAGTCAACGATCGTTCACGGCCAGAATTCGAGGCATTTAAGAGCACAATTACCACAAACGACTTAGCTGTTTCCACTTGTATTCAATACAACGAAGATTTGAGTGATTCACAATCATGAGCGGATTGTCGCCAGACACTCAGAAAGAACTGGAAGAACTTGTGTTATATGCATTCCAGGCAGAGATGGTGGAAAAGCCGTGGCCACAAAATATTCTAATAGCTTCGCTGTACGGGGAGCAAGATCGGCATATTCGAGACACCACTGATATCCAAATTATAGATTTACAAATTTTGTTGGATTCTCATTTAAGAACAATACCAGATAGGCCTGCGGTCAGCGGTTATTTGCACTGTGGAGATAATTCACTGCTGGCTCTCTGCGGCACCACAGAAGGCACCCAGCAGAGTAACTCCACACATGTGGGGTGACGTGAACAACATCACCTGGACTTCTTCCGAAGACCCTCAAGGTACTCAAGGTATAATTAAATCTTCAACGAAAACATTATCAGCTCTCTCACTTCGTTCGCGGGTGATGAAGACCTCACAATTATTCACTCATTTTCTGCGTTGTCTCTTGGTGCGATATCCGCGGCAGTTCAATTCCTGGTGAAAACAATGGCTCTTGAACGGCCCCAGCCCATTCACAACTTTGCTAACTTACGTTCATCTTTCACACTCTCACTGTCAAGCTAACGATGGTAGCAAGAAACTCTGGCGATCAGCGAGTCCTGGAACGTCTTATTGCTCCTTCTCTATGGAACACGGAAGATAAGTAGATTCTTCTTAGCCCCTTCCTCTCGTGAATCAATGTCTTTCTTGTAATAATATCACTACTGTAAGTAGATCACGCAATGAAAGTAAGGGTTAAGAGTGGCAGCGAGTTCTGTGCCCTTAAGAAAAAGTGCTTGGCAGCATGTTATATGTGTTCAAAAAATATCAGTTATTCATTGTGCTAGAGTAAAAACGTCGTTGTTATCTATTTAAATTTTGCCTTGCCACGGCGTTTGATAATTTGATTACGGAATTTTATTACTCAATCTCTCCGAAGGTTTTTACTACTTCCATTATTTGGGGCTAGTGTCCGTTGGCCTTAGAGCTCAGAGTAAAAATTTAAGTCTATTTTTCACTAATAAATACATTCTTTACGTCACTATGATGATTTTGACTTTGTATGAGAGCCCCATGTTATTGAAAAGTTTTACGAGCATATATTATAGATTTATTCCCTTAAAGAGAGAATAAAAATCAATTTCTGTAGATTGTCAGAGCTATTGTAATAAAAACGGAAGGTTCATATTTTAACTGCGACCCCCTCTTTCCCTCAGCGTCTTCATTTCTGATTAGGTTAGTGCCCTTCCAGTGAACTATAATAATTAGAAACGCTGAAGCTGTAATTCAAGTACCGTAGCTATTGAAGGCAGATGACTGCCTGGCAGGGATGCGAACAGGCGATCTTCAGCGTGCAAGGACAACACTCTGCCACTGCGAATTGGGATGGCATTATTAGAAACAACGATTATGAATTATGCTTCGACGCATAGGGTGAAATAGTGCGTTGCAAACTGAGAGCATTGTCTTCAATCTAAAATAATCTCCACTGAATATAATGATATAATGTGAGAAGGAAATACTCGAACTTTAGAAGCTCGCCTGTCCTGGTTTGTAATAATATGAAAACTATTACTCGTTTATTTCAGTCGCATCAGCTCGAGGAATCCGAGTCAAATAACAATCATTTTTTATTCTAAATAACCGAGCTGTGGACTATCGTAAAATGCGAGCAACTATAAAACAGCAGATCCACCATTTGCACCATAAAACTTTGGACTTTATTCGCTAGGCACAAAAAATATGAGACTTTTAAAGGCATACTTTTATATTGTGCTAAACTGCATTTTCCTTATAGCAACTGGTACCAGCCTCTTCTATGTCTGGCACCCCCAGAAACTTTTGATGTGGACTCGTTGTCAAATGAGAATTATGCTAAAATTGTGCTTTCTAATTCAAGTTAAATTTTGAATGACATGGAAATAATCCAAGGTTTTATATTCCCTAATAGCTCACCCCTCACCACGGATAGGAACCGTTGCCCTATAGCGACATCCCAATGCAAACGCCTTCACAGTAAATCACGCTAAGGCAAAAAAACAAAACCTCTGTGGATTCTCCCTCTGAATTTGGCCTAGGATGTTTGGCTGCCCTTGAAAATTCACACGCAAAGTCAACCTGGCAGTAAACTCTCTTAATTTCACGAGAAGTCTTCAGTGGTAAAACTACTAGGAATTTTTAAAAACTCCTAATACACATAGAGACTCACTAGTGTTTCTCTTCAAATCTCGTGCCTTTTGGTGTCTATACATGCAGGGGGAAGTAGTGACATGTGTGCCCTGTAACACCAGTAATACAATGATCAGAGAGAAACGATTATGGCTCCAAAAAATAAGTGAATTAAGGTGAGTTCACACTAGCCAATTTTTTCTGTCCGGATAATCGCATCAGTTGTTCAGTGAAACTATTGCCGACGGACTACCAGTAGTTAATTGGGTATCACACTTAACTTTGTGAGTGAACGGTGTGTTACTACGATGTAGAACGCTGTCTACAGAATAATTAAAGCTTCGCAACGCCAATTGGTTACAGTCCCGACTTTGCTTGTATCAACTATGTATATGCAGTGCCTAGATATAAGTATTTGCACAACTCTATTTTTTGTGTTTTTTTAATTCAGGGTCTGCTTTAGGATAATTAATATAGGAAGTTTATATAACATATATATAATGGAATATTTAAACAGAACAGTCATATGTGCACGTATAACAAGAAAATTTAACTCAAGTAAAAGTAATGAGGAACAAAAGTATTTGACCAAAATAAATATGATGTTGACTCTTTGATATTTATTAGTATAATTTGAATAAATTAGTTTGGAAATAATTCTAAAACGTTCACGAAACGTCTCAAAACAAATGTAATGTAAACAAACCACAGCCGGTGCAATCATTACCTCTCTAGACCTCATTGAAGTCGAACACACTCTCACTACAATGCCAAAAGTTAAAGAAATCCCTGAAGCTACTCGTAAACGGATAATTCAACTTCGTAGTGAGGGATTAACTTATAGAGGAACAGCAGAACGTGTCAATGTTCCGTTTTCAACGGTTGGAGCAATAGTCCGCAAGCATCAAGTGACTGGGGCGGTCTCCAACCTGCCAAGAGCTGGAGCTTCGCGTAAGATCACGGGTCGTCCTCGGCGCTACATGCTACGTAAGGTGACTAATGACCCCATGGCAACTTGCGCTGATCTTCAGAGTGAACTGGCATTCATTCCTACACTCCTCGCAAAACTCCTCTTCTTACAACAAAACATGTCAAGAGCCGCTTAAAATTGGACAAAAACCACCTAGGCAAAGGAAATGAGTTTTGGGAAGGGGTTATATGGTCTGACGAAACTAAAATAGAAATTTTTGGCCGAAACGAAGCTCGGCATGTATGGAGGAAACGTGGTACTGCCTATGACCCCAAGAACACCTTCCCCACCGTGAAGCATGGAGGGGGCAGCATCATGGTGTGGGGTTGCTTTACTGCCCATGGTGTTGGGGATCTTCACATCATTGATGGCAAGATGAATAGTTTCATGTACAAGGAGATATCAGAAAAGAAGATGCTCCCAAATGCCAAAAAATTCTCCGGACGGCATAGGTGGACCTTCCAACAAGTCAACGACCCCAAGCATACTGCGAATTTAACGAAAGAATGGTTTCAAAAGAAAAAATAAATGTTCTTTCTTGGCTTAGCCAATCACCGGAGCTTAATCCAATAGGAAATTTGTGGCGTCTTTTTAAATCTGGTGTCCACAAACGGTGTCCCAAAAACCTTACTGAAATAAAGGTTATCTGCATGAAAGAATGTAAAAAATACCATCAAGTGAATGTGAAAAGTTAATTTCCAGCTGTAACAATCGTCTCCATGCTGTTATTGCCAATAAAGGTCACGCCAACAAGTACTAATGTCATAATTTTTTTTTTGGGTCAAATACTTTTGTCCCTCATTACTTTTGCTTGTGTAAAATTTTCTCGATATAAGTGCACATTTGACTTCTGTTTAAATATTTTGTTATATATATACGTTATATAAACTTCCTGTATTAACTATCCTAAAGCAGTCCCTGAATTTTTAAAATACATAAAAAATAGAGTCGTGCAATACTTATGCCTAGGCACTGTATTTTCTTACAATATTGTTACAATATTGTTCACTAGCTGAACCCGTGAAACTTTCACCGCTTGGCGTGTCGGGCTTCGTAAAAAGCAATTTATAGACGTAACCTTTCGTCAGCAAGCGGCGTAACAGCAGTGTGAGATAACTGGTTGTGACAATACAAAAGATTCGGTTTATTTATACTCTGCATGTACTTCAATAAAACTGCTGAAACGAAACTAATCAGCGTTAAGTTATTAAGAAATCTCCTCCTGCCAGTAAAGAGTCTTCGGATGTCTTGCTGCTTTCGTTGACAAAACTAAGAAATTCGGGTTAGGTTCACTTTATGAAACGCCTCAACTAAGTCTTTTCACGATAAGATTTGCTAAGAAACAGTACGAACTCATATATACTGTATGAGCGCGATTCTTTTTCCATGTAAAAGTTTAGCGTAGCAAAACTGTTCGTATTCCACTATTTTTTTTTTTACATTGTAGCATGCAACAGACTCATAATAGTTATCTAATGTAAAAGCTGCGACGTTATACACATATATATTTATATATTGAATAATTAGATGAGAAGCAAATCATTTAGTTGAAATTTTATCACTCACGACACGTTTCGCTGTAACCTCAGCTCATCAGGGGGGAGGATCGAAAATGGTGAAGAATATTTCGATATTTTGAAAATTTCAGCGGTAGTCAAATAAAGATGTAAATATGATACCGGTTTGACGAAAGCTATAAATGAGATTTTCTCTAATACAAATGTTTTGTCATTTTTTTAAACTAAGTCCATGGTGTTCACTTCAGCTACTGCACTAAGTACAGACACACAGAAGTGCCGAAAGCGACAGTTTACAACATGTACGGGCTTTAATAAGTGGCACATCTGCATGGTAGACTACGTAATAGTTACGAATCCTACAGCTGGCGTAAATATAACAAACTCTGGTCCAAAATTCGACTCGGAAGTGCAGACTGCAAATATAGATTTCTTGCAACGTTGAAGATCGGCAGGAACATAGTTTGTTATGTTTACGCCAACTGTAGGATTCGTAACTATTATGGAGTCTACCATGCAGATGTGCCACTTGTTGAAACCCGTATAGGTTGTAAACTGTCGCTTTCGGCACCTCTGTGTGTCTGTACTTAGTGCAGTAGCTGAAGTGAACACGATGAACTTAGTTTAAAAAAATGACAACACATTTGTATTAAAGAAAATGTCATTTATAGCTCAAACCGGTATCATATTTACATCTTCATATGATAACCGCTGAAATTTTCAAGATGTCATCGAAATATTCTTCACCATCTTCGATCCTCCCACCTGATGAGCTGAGGTCACAGCGAAACGCGTCGTGGGTAATATAATTTCAGCTAATTTATTTGCTTCTCATCTAATTCTTCAATATGTACGCCATCTACAACCAGAATATATATATATATATATATATGTGTGTGTGTGTGAAGTGACACGTTTTTTACTGTGATATAGTATAATTATTTAGAACATTTTTGGTTGGGATTAAGTTATTCGAGACAAAATAATTGTTTATTTAGGTAAACAGAACTCCTCTATGCTCAAACTATATTTGAGAAGCAATTAATTCGAGGATTTCACGCAATAAATATCACTCAAAGCTTACCCCAACGCCATAAAGAATACAACCTGTAGCATTCTGCCGTCGAACACCCAATCTCTGTCGGTCGTCAAAGAAGCGGCGTCGTTTGTTGGCCGACAGACTGAGACGGCACCGGAAGCTGGTAGTGTGAATCCGGCATAAGAAAGATGTGAAAAATAATCCACGCGAAAAGCAATATTTTCAAGTATCGGTTAGCATCATAGATACCTCGATTATTTCCCAACATTACAATCGCAGAACGTATTCTACTAAACTTATTAACGTACTAGCGAGTAGCACGTTTTCGTGTCCGGGTAGCTACGGAGTCTGACTTTAGTGAAAATAACGCGGCCAGTAATTTGCGCTGGTCCATTCGCTGGACTCATCATTTAAAGATGACCAAGTTGAACACGCACCGAAAAGTTTAGAAAAGAAAAGGTTGGATTGTGAACTTTAGATTACACATTTATTTCAGTAAAAGATACAAACATTCAGTATCCCGGAGATTGGCACTGAAGATGCAACTTTTGCTGTCCAAGGAAGGGCTGATCAAAGCAAAGAAAGACCAAGCGCAAACTTTACGGAGCTCATCAGACCTGCAGCAGCGGCAAAGTTGTCTCAAAGTCGCCATTTTACTGAGTTCAGTAGCAGACCTCAGCTTTTGCTGGTCTTTAATTCATCTGAGGGCGGTGAGCTGGAATGTTGATAGGCAACACAGCAATTTGGACCTTGTGAAATTGTGAGACGTTTGGGAATTTGTGCTCAGCTACTTGCTACAGCAAATCTGGCTCATGCTCATACAAAATATATGTATACTTGGATTGTATATCACGCTTAGAAGATAGACTACGAAGAATCTCAGTCGGTCAAGGCTTAACTCCTCCTATTTAATCCGATTGAACTACTTCTATTTAATGGTTATAATGGTCAAGTGACCATTAACAGCCAGCCTTCTGTGGCACAGAAATAAAGTGTTGGAAAGACAATTTAAATGCATTGTTGCCTAAGATAAAAACATTTTTTAGCTCTCCGTCAAAGAGGAACACTTTGCAGTTTTCAGCGATGATGCTTTTTATTATTATACTAGAGTGCCCAAGCTGTCAAAAATGACGGCAAGAATTTTTTATATCCGTCTTCATTTGTCATAATTTTCTTATTGATACTGGGGATGAACAGAGCCAAGCTTCCCTTCGGTCATATGCTGAAAAGCAATGTTTTTTGTCCACAGTCGATACTGTCTCCTATTACCTAAATACCGAGCTCTGTATCTAGGATTCTGACGCTGTCATATAGCTCGGAAGTTTTATCCAACTGAAATGTTGTTCTGCTGAAAAAAGAACCCAAATTCGAGAAAATTGTTTACTGAGAAGAAATCCTCGTGTTCCTTACTCACCTTCTTACCGCTGAAGAATATATTGCCAATTGCTTCGATGGTTATGCAATCAATAAGAGCATCAGCAAAAACTCAGGGCAGCTGAAGCTAGGGTAATAGAATCCTCCGAAGAGATTGCAAATCACAAAGCAAGAGAGTGCTTAGAGAAGCTGTGTGTGTCAGCATTGAGTGGACTTCAACGTTAAAAAAACTGCATTTCAGATCTACGTTTGCCATCATCTGCATCCTAGCCTATTTTCTACCTATCAGTTTTCAATGAAGCAAACAAACATATGGTTCACTGTATGGAAAAAGTTACAATAAAAATCATATTCTAGAACAACGCTAACAGAAGCTGAAAATATCTCAATTATTTCGATGTCAAGAATTATTTGAAGCAAGAAATGCATTGAGATAATAAAGGACTACGGATCTCACAAAATGCAATCTGGTCATCAATCTCCAGGAAAACGCAGCTTATAACAAAATCTGCAACCTGGCATATTTTACGCCTATTTTTTAGGAGGGGGATACGAAACAGTCAAATATATATACAATTGTGGGATTTGTATTTACTACGAAGACTGCCATGCTGACGTGCCAACCCCCAGTCGGAAATTATGGTTGTCATTATAGTAGAATATAGTAGTGTATGAGAGATTAAAGTCGATTATGGATGATGAAACAGTATGGTAGATATGTCAACCATAACATACCGTTGATTTTAG
>LQNS02278097.1:13066830-13078497 GCA_001587735.2 Parhyale hawaiensis
ATTAAACTTTCGTGCAAAATGCTAAATACCTTTAAGCACAGCTAGTGAGTGTGCCACTAGAGATTAGTTGAATTGTTTGCCTGTAATAACCGATGTAACTTTTTCTACACTTCATCGAGTTTCTCATGATTTAACACATACAAGGTTGGGAACTAAACACAAAATAGCAGCTGGTTTGCTTGATTACTTATACTGTACTTACTTGATTGTTTGAAGAAGAAAAGAAGAGAAAAAACTTTTACCCGGTCCTCCGACAATGTTTCTCATTAACCAATATAGATTGAGAGAAAATTTGATGCACTTAAGTGCATCAAAATAACCTACAGTTTTGTCCCAAAACCGAAACACGAAAGTGCAACATAAAGAGAAAGTGCATCATGATGAAGCATATAGGGTCCTATGATGCACTTGGTCACGTTGACGCACTTATGTTTTTCGGTTTTGGGACAAATCCGATGATGCACCAAGATGCATCAAGAACAGGTAAAATTGAAGCACCTGAGAAGACAAAATTTCGAATTTCATAAGCGATCTGCGTGTTTGTAAGTAACCGCGTCTAGCTTCGCACGTGCAACAAAACTGCAAAGCTTTTGTTCACCTCCTTTTAGCGGAAATAAGGTTTTCTGACTGCTGCGCTGACACGCTAAACTACTCCAAGCAACACCTACGTGCATCGAAATTTTTCTCAGTGTAGCTCCTGGCAGAGGCTCGGAAGCTATAAGAAGAAAAGCTCCTGCATGCAGTCTATGCAAAGCAAAGCTTGGCTGAGGTATTTTCATTCGCAAAGTTGCTGGCGGCGGCGAATGAGAAGAAGCCTCTGAACTATGCAAATGGATCCGACAATGGTACTCGTGAGCGGCAGAAATTTTGGACCCATTCAAAAGTTGCTCTAACGAAGGATGCGCGTGGATGCGGTTAGCGCCTCGGCTATTAATTTGGGAGTCAGGAGGCGTAAAAGAGCCAATATTGGCTGGCTGGGTGCCTCAGTTGCGAGGCGCCACAAGCATACTTGCCCTTACTTTTAGCACCGGCTGGCTTGGGCCATGTCTCATTGGTTCACACAGGCGTTTTGGCCCCGTAATTTTGAGCTAAACAAGAGAATTTTTCAGAATGTCGTACAGAGAGGAGTGAGTTGCCAGCGCAACGTATATCTTTGTTGCGTGATACAAGTTTCGAGTAAGCAGAGTGCATAGTTTTCGTTTAAACAGGCGTTCTGGCCGCATAATTTTGAGCAAGACAAGAGATATTTTGCAACTGAAAGGAGTCATTTTGTCCAAAACACGTGAATTTTTTTGACTGCACGGAGTAATTCTGTCCAAAACATGTGAAATTTTTTGACTGGACGGAGTAATTCTGTCCAAAACACGTGAAATTTTTTGACTGGACGGAGTAATTTTGTCCCAGACAAGTGAAGTATTCTGACTGGAATGCTTAATTTTGTGCAAGACGCGTGAAATTTTAATGATGTCGCACCGACTGAATGCCAATGCAACGCATCATTGTTGCGTGTTAATTTAAAATTTTGGCTTAGTCGACTGCACTGTTTTCTCTCAAATAGGCATTTTGGTCATGTAATTTTGAGCAAAACGAGGGAAATTTTCATTATCTGCTCGTCGTATAATGTGTATGTTGAGAGCACTGCTTCAGAGTAGAAGAGATATGATTTTTGTTACGCGTTACATATAGTGAGTTATATGTTATAAACGAAAAATTTTCCTGTAGTTTTAGTTTATGGAGTGGGCAAGAATTTTGTTATGGTGTGTTAGCTAAGGATTGCTCTGCATGCAGTACTAGTGATGGATCGGTCGGATGTCATTTCTTGGACATCAGCGGATGCGAATCTTTGCGCATTCTGACGTCCGCGGATGCGGATGCAATTGCGGATATTCAAAGGAGGTGCGGATGTTCCTCGGATGCGGATATTCACCCCACCACAACGAGACACACGCCTTCTCACGACGGCAATTTGTACAACACGTGGGAAAAAAACTTAGATGGTGCTGTGTTGACAGGGGCAGCGCTTCAATCCAAATGAGAATTTGCAGTTTTCAGCACTATGGATGATCTTAGTGTACAGTGATAAACCTGCGCATCCGCCCCTCCTTTGCTGCGGATGAAACAGTTCTGACATCTGCGGATGCAATTGCGGATGTTACCATCTTAGCATCCGCAGATGCAGATGCGGATGTCAAAAAGGTGCGGATGCGGATAGTCGCCCCATCACTAACGTGTACTAACACTGCTGCCCTAGTATATTATCCCTTACATCACTGAATGTCACCGTTCCAAGCAGTGAAAAGAGAAATTGAGATGCAAAATCTTGATTCAAGGCAGAAGGCAACATAAATCAGAGGTCTAGCGCGCTCATAGACACAGGTGGCCACTTGCGGCCAAATCAAAAAGGCCGGAGGCCGCAGACACTCTACGTTTCACTCCTTTTGTTGGGTCGCAAGTGGCCGCAAGTGCCCACCACCGGTATCATTGCTTCAGTGATTTTGACTGGGTTATTTCACTTGCCCTATCAGCTCAGTATGCAAAGTCCGCTTAAAACAATCATCCGCACGTGGACGGAGGCTCTGAGGCGCGGCTATAATTGGCCGAAGCAAAGTACGCCGTGAACTTAAAATGTTCCTGGTCAAACGTTCACGATCATTGCTAGTCAAGACCCGGCGGAGCGAAATAATGATTAGGATATTGGCCTAATATATTGGCCGTACCGAGCAGCTTTTGACAACAACTGTGCATCCAGTGGAAAAATAAGCGGCTGTTGCTGGCATATCGCTCATTTGCAGGAGTGAAACTTACTCGTGTGTAGAAGGAGTAAATCAGAAACTAAGTTGCCGCATGTTGGTCCCAAAGCTAAATGCAAAATCAAAATCAAACAACTTTTTAAAGTGCACTATAGGTTCAAAGATCCGATAACTTGCACAACGTAACTACGGTAAATTTTTCGATATGAATGAGGCCAATTATCAAAAATAGGTGAAGCATAGGCCTGTGAAAATATTCAAATTTGAATATAAGGACCAAATCTTAGATAGATATAGTAAAAATGAACATGATGTAGGTAAATATTGTGCTTTGCGCAGACATAAGCAAAGATATATTAGCGGACTTGCGACTATGAAAGTTAGGGACAGATGTTTACTGTAATCATCGGAGTTTTCGAACGTGAATTTTTCATTAAAAAATTAAATCAAATCTGGTAAAACATGGTTCAGGGTGAAAATACGAATTTCAATTATCAGTGTGACTAGGTATTCTTCATAAAAGAAAAATGAACTGATGTACTTTGAAAAAATGCGCCTATCCATAAGATTTCGCTAAGGTGCGGAGTCTTCGGGTGAAATCCAGGTGACGTTTTGTTCACCACCTCGCGTGTGTAGAGTCACGATGCTGGATGCCTTCTGTTGGTTGCAGTTACCTACCAAACGCTGCAAGTTTACCACAACGGTATAATTGGCCGCTGCAACAGCAGCCTAAAACGTCTGAGATTGACTCTCAAGGTCGCTGGTTCGTGCCTTGTTCCCAACTGGGCAAGTTTTTCGCGGCGCTTCACGTGATCAGTCAGTATCCAGTTCTGCGTACTGCTGTGGGTTCACTAACCTTTGCCAGCAATAGGGAGGGTTGGGGGGTCGCAGATTGTCACATGGAGTCTTCCTCCATCGGCGCCATAGTTCTAGACAATCTGTGATCGACTGTAGTCGTATACTCCTCTAGGGCCTGTTGGTCTATATCTGCAGCACAAACCAGTGCATGTGGGTTCCCCAGTTGGGGGTACGGTCAAGTTGACTTTACCTTTACCTTTAACGGTAACCGTTATTGGAAACCAACACCACGAAGCTTTAATTAAGTAATTCAAAAGTTATTGCACATCATAGAAACGCAGAAACGCTTAGGCACTCATTTCTTAATACTGACTTGTATCATTTTATGTAGAGAATATTACCTCTTCTTCTGAATTACCTTAAACAGTATGCATAATTTTACGATTTTCGACAGGTTCCTGAAGAAAATTTGAGCCAAATAATAGTCCACATCTCTAGATCTTGTATCTTTCAATATTTTGGCCTGGCGGGTCAATGTATCCAAAATGTGACTTTGGGAGAATGGGAGGGCTACTGGAAAAGAAAAGGGTTTGTTGAGAGCACTTGTCCTGTTTACAAAATTTTAGCGACTGAACTCTGGGTGAAGCCGTGGTAACAGCTTCAATCATTTTCATTTTAAATGTTTTTACATGCTTAGCCTGTCATTTGGAATTTTTCAATTGTAGATTACTTCGTTTACCACTACGCACGCAAGGATAATTTTTCTTCGCTTGATTTATAAGAGATGCAATTTCATAAAATATAGCAAAGCCCTCAATTATTACGCGCTGTCATTTATAGAACAAATATTACCTTATTTTTATTTTGGATGGTGCTAAATTAACTCTATACCTGCACGTGATTAGAGTATATACTAGCGAGTATATACTAGCGAGTAACATTAAGAATAAAAAATCTTATCGAGCTTCTTTTTATGATAGAATACTTGCTGACATTCGCCTGCCTGTGCTGCGTAGCAACTGCAACCTAATTTCGATCCCCGTAACCCGGAAAGCGCTCACCATGACCCGAAATGAAAGAAATGAGGTCAGTTTCTATGAGACTGAATACCGATTGCTATACGAGTTTGGAGCGTTAGATAACACTGGTGTAATACAGGCAGAGTTAGGCAACACTGGTGTAACACAGGGTGCGTTGGGCAACGTATTTGTAACACGGGCAATGTTGGGGTTAACACTGGTGTAACGCAAGCAACGCTGAGGTTGTGGTATCAACACGCTTCAGTGTTAAGGGTCATTGACCTGAGAGTACTCAAGCCGTGCATTTCTTGGGTGAAAAAAAATAAATATCGGAATTTAATCACTGCAATAAAAATATCTGCATTGACAAGCAAAATAATGTGCATGGCAATGCAAACTTCTTGAAAAAATATTCACTTGGCTCAACTTCATTTATTAATATGGTGCAATCTATCCACATAGCTACAGACAAGCACAGACCTCGGTTCATCATATATATTGTCTGGAATTTCAATCTAATACTCGAAACATATTTATTAGAGTTTGTCCGAGAATAATACATAATTAATAAGCTCCTTTCACTAATAATATTTCTCTCAATTTGTCTGCCATATCACTGTGTGCTTCTGCACGCTTTGTAAATGTTTCAAATTGCAGGAGCGGAATGGGTATGTCAAATATTGCGTGGCATATTCAGAACTTCAGCTCTTCATTTTTCTTTTCCGTTAGACGAGTATATAAAATTTATCTACCATCATTACCACTTTTTACTGCCAAATGCCACACGTCATTTCACTTTTTGAAAACATTGACAGCATCAAAATATATTCGTATTTTTTTGTTCTTTTTGCAGGTTAGTAATTCGGAGACGAGCTATTATAATGATTAAAAAATCAAATTTTATAAATATCGAAATGGCAACTTTTACAGGGGCCGATACGTCCAGCGGTCGAAACGCTCACCTTATATCTACGCACGATGTGCAATAATCACCAAAAAGCCGTCTGCCTGTGGAAACCGAATTCCCGCAATGGCGCTCCTCACAGACTAATATATCACAAAAAATTCATACATATTCTAAAATAAGCGAAGCCTGCGCGCCGCCCACAGCAAATCAGCCGGAGAACGCCCGATCCTTCGCTGTAATTCCTCAAATTATCCCTCTAATTCGATGCCTTGGACCACAATCCCTCCGTTAAAAAGTTTCATGGTTCCTCACAGGAGTCGCAGAGGTTTGTGTATTTGATACGTGCTGGGAGAGTGCTACAGAGTAACGCAGGTTCTTTTTACTTAGACGTTTACTCTTCTGTTGAACGCCCTCCCAGGCATTGTCGTTGTACGGCGATAGCTAGCTTACTTCTCCCTGCAGAAATGTGGTGCTTTCTCTACGCGCAATAGCAAAATAGTTGTTTCGAAACAACGAACACAAGAATTATTTCAGTTACGTTTTGTATAATAGGCAGCCGGTGAAATGGATGATATATAGTAAGTATTCAGATCCTGAAAATGCTTCTTCGATTGAACTGATAATGAAACACTGACTACAGAGAAATTATAATTGAAGTTGATGCAGCTTAGTTTTCAATCTTAGAAGTAAAAATAAATCAACTTAACCACACTTCACAACTGCGAAATTCACAAGCACTTGTTCGTGCTACAGATCTATGCCAACCGGCCCCCAAAGCAAAAACATGACTGCTGTCGACCACTGCAAAACTGGATTTTACTCCAAGTTTCTGTGCGTTTTATCACTTAACTCACTTTGTGTCCAGGGTTGAAGAGTCGTATTCGAAACCGGTAGGAATTAGACAATTTAGGAGCCAGGAGTCGAAGTTGGAATCTGAAACCAGCTTTTCTTAGGAGTCGCAGTCTTGAAGTTTTTGGCTAGAAGAAATTACAGCCGGCTGGATACAGTGTCGGAATCGGACTCAGTTAATCCGATGCCGCATCTCCACTTGTATTGGCTGCTTGTGTTTGTTAATATGCCAGCATCCCTGCGGTATCTCAACCCATTGCTTCCATATCCTACAACTTACCTTGCAAGGTGAAAACATTGTCATATTAGCGGGGGAAAAGAATGATGATAAATAGACAACGAAGCAAAGTGGACCTGTAGGAATACTTGGGGCTGAGCTATCTTTTATGATCGCTCCCCAGAACATACTATGAGTGAACTATCCCATGGCACACTGGACATCTTACGTCTTTAGACGATCCTACTCTCCAAGCAAAGGTAACTCGTTTTCCCGCAGAGACTGAAACGTTTTTCACAGCACATTTTCTGGTAAATTTCTCAGAGGGCGTGGATTTGTTTTTTTCTTCATCTGCAAAAGTTATTTCTTTTTTACACTAACGAATACGAGCTGCTGTGCAATCTGTTGAAGACGTGCTGTCTGTGCAGCGAAACTTGGAAAGTATCTGCCAATGGTCGGTAAAAATAATATGACCTTTAATGAAACAAAATTTAAACTGCTAAGATACGGAAAAAATAAAACACTCTTCAAATCCACGCGATATACCACCAGCGATGGGCATAAAATTGAGAGAAAGACCGTTTTAAGAGACCTCGTAGTGAGAATTCAAGACGATGCCACGTTCGAAGAGCATATTGCTAGAGTTATCGCTGTGGGAAAAAAGATGGAGTATATGGCTTTTATGAAATTTCTCGTCATGCGATGTAGATGTAATGCTCACACTATGGAAGTAATTAATTCTTCCGAGAATGGAATACTGCTCCCCACTTTGGATGCCGAGTACAAGAAAAAAGCTTGTACAACTTGAAGCTATCCAACGATCGTTCACGGCCAAAATTCGAGGCATGCAGGAGTACGATCACCACAAACGACTCAGCTGTCTCCACTTGTATTCAATACAGCGCAGATATGAACGATTTACAATCATATATGTTTGGAAAATTCTGGAACGTATCACTGTGAATGTGAATGAGCGGATTGTCGCCAGACACTCGGAAAGAAATGGAAGGACTTGTGATATTCGCATCCCAAGCAGAGATGGTGGAAAAGCCGTGGCCACAAAATATTCTAATAGCTTCGCTGTACGGGGAGCAAGATTGTTTAATAAAATGCCGCGGCATATCCGAAACGCCACTGATATCAAAATTGTAGAGTTCAAAAGTTTGCTGGATTCACATTTAAGAAGAATACCAGATAGACCAGCGGTCAGCGGTTACGTGCGCTGTGGAGATAATTCGCTGCTGGCTCTCTCTTTGGTCGCTAACTGCGGCACCACAGAAGACACCCAGCAGAGTGACTCCACACACGTGGGGTGACGTAAAGAACGTCCCCTGGACTTCTTCCGAAGACCCTCAAGGTACTCAAGATAGGTACGTCAATGGAAAATAGTCAAATTCAGAGCCTCGTTCATTTGTCTCAGAAGCTCTGACGACGTATCCCCTGTATCTCGTCTGAAAATGTTTGTTGGCACTTCGAGTGTTTATTCATTTATTTTTTTAATTTCTATAAACAAATATATAATAATAATTATTACCACATAGCCCATAATTCCTAGTTATAAATGAATGTACGTTGGTAGCAGTTAATCTACAGTGTATGTGGCATAGTGTATCCAGTTAACATATTTTTGAAAATAGTAAATTATATTGCAGATTATAGGCACCAATTGACAAGTGGCTAGTGTAACATAACCTAACTTCCATCAAAGACTTTTGGTTGTCCAAGTAGCAAGGAGGCAGCAAGAAGCAACAAGCTGCAAGGAAACAGCAAGGAGGCAGCTAAAAAGCATGGAGGCAACAAGCAGTAAGAAAGCAGCAAGCAGCAAGGAGGCAGCAAGTCCCCACTCCACACCCCCACCGCTGGAGGAGGCAGAGAAAAGCGAGCTCATTCAAATGAGGCCATAGATCTCTTTGCCCTCCTTTAAGTGGGCCTAGGGAGGCTCAGGGCTGCCGTTATTATTGCAAGGGGCCACCGGGCCTGCTGGGAGGCCCGGNCTGGAGGAGGCAGAGAAAAGCGAGCTCATTCAAATGAGGCCATAGATCTCTTTGCCCTCCTTTAAGTGGGCCTAGGGAGGCTCAGGGCTGCCGTTATTATTGCAAGGGGCCACCGGGCCTGCTGGGAGGCCCGGCCTTCTCTTATTCCATACTTTTGCCTCACAGCACACCAGCGCACCTACCAATCTTTTGTCTTACCGCACTCCTGCCCACCTTCCATATATTTGTCTTACCACACTCCTGCACACCTTATATTCATTTGTCTTACCGCACTCCTGCCCACCTTCCATTCATTTGTCTTCCCACACTCCTGCACACCTACCAATCTTTTGTCTTACCGCACTCCTGTCCATCTTCCATATATTTGTCTTACCGCACTCCTGCACACCTTCCATTCATTTGTCTTACCGCACTCCTGCCCACCTTCCATATATTTGTCTTACCGCACTCCTGCACACCTTCCATTCATTTGTCTTACTTCACTCCTGCCCACCTTCCATACATTTGTCTACTACACGGCTGCTCACCTTCCATACATTTGTCTACTACACGGCTGCTCACCTTCCATACATTTGTCTACTTCACGGCTGCTCACCTTCCATACATTTGTCTACTACACGGCTGCTCACCTTCCATACATTTGTCTACTACACGGCTGCTCACCTTCCATACATTTGTCTACTACACGGCTGCTCACCTTCCATACATTTGTCTACTCCACGGCTGCTCACCTTCCATACATTTGTCTATTACACGGCTGCTCACCTTCCATACATTTGTCTACTACACGGCTGCTCACCTTCCATACATTTGTCTACTACACGGCTGCTCACCTTCCATACATTTGTCTACTACACGGCTGCTCACGTTCCATACATTTGTCTACTACACGGCTGCTCACCTTCCATACATTTGTCTACTACACACCTGCCCACCTTCCATACATATGTCTACTACACGGCTGCCCACCTTCCATACTCCATACATTTCCTTACAACACACCTGCCCACCTTCCATACATTTGTCTACTACACGGCTGCTCACCTTCCATACTCCATACATTTCCTTACAACACACCTGCCCACCTTCCATACATTTTTCTACTACACGGCTGCCCACCTTCCATACTCCATACATTTCCTTACAACACACCTGCCCACCTTCCATACATTTGTCTACGACACGGCTGTTAACCTTCCTTACTCCATAAATTTCCTTACAACACACCTGCCCACCTTCCATACATTTGTCTACTACACGGCTGCTCACCTTCCATACATTTGTCTACTGCACGGCTGCCCACCTTCCATACTCCATACATTTCCTTACAACACATCTGCCCACCTTCCATACATTTGTCTACTACACGGCTGCCCACCTTCCATACTCCATACATTTCCTTACAACACACCTGCCCACCTTCCATACTTTTGTCTACTACACGGCTGCCCACCTTCCATACATTTGTCTACTACACGGCTGCTCACCTTCCATACTCCATTCATTTCCTTACAACACACCTGCCCACCTTCCAATATTTTGTCTTAGCATACTCCTGCTCACCTTCCATACTCCATACATTTACTTACAACACACCTGCCCACCTTCCAATATTTTGTCTTAGCATACTCCTGCTCACCTTCCATACTCCATACATTTCCTTACAGCACACCTGCCCACCTTCCAATATTTTGTCTTTGCATACTCCTGCTCACCTTCCATACTTTGGCCCAACTTTTGAAGCGTTCACCAATTAGCTCTTGTTACTCCTTATTGAGTTGCGCGAGGTAATTGTGAAATTCTAAGCCATTCCAGAAGTTTTTGTACAGAACAATATTCTTATTGATGTAGCAGCTCATGCAGTCTGGGCTTGCCAAAGCAAATTATTACCTTCGCCAAGGAGGTTGTGCTTTTTCGGGTGTTTGACGGTATGTTTGTTCGCAACATAATTCACACTTTTGTGCATGGATCTTTATGAAATTTATAGGAATTGTTTGGAATATCATGATGTACAGATGATCAAATTGCACCGATAATCCGTCTGCTGTTTGTCTCTTTTTCTCATTTAGCAACTCTTTTAAGCACTGATCTCCATGAAATTTACAGGAACTGTAGGGAATGTTACGTACTAGGAACAGATCATTTAGTTTGTTGTGATGATCCCGAAGAAATCCTGAATTCTGGGACATTTTTGAAATGTCGTTAGCATTGCGTTAGCTGTTCTGGAAGTGGTTCTCTAGTTCAGTATTTACTTCTACCTGTATTCATTCAGAACAACCCCTACTAGAACAATTGTTTCTATGTTTTATTTTACCTACAACTATAGGGAACAGCTCAGGCAGCAGTGCATGCAGGTTTTTTTCAAAGCAACTATCGGCTTTACAAAAGTGTGATGTTTGTTCTTGCTAGCCCAATTTATTTTTTCTTAGCGCTGTACGATACATGTTCCTACCAGAGCAGTACATGTTGTCTGTGATTTTGTTAGAGTAATTTATTAGGAAGTATTGCCATTACTGAACATTGCAGTTTACCTTTTTAAGCCAGGTTCACATGTTAGCCTTTGCTCTATGGTGCTGTTTCCTTGATTGTTTCTTAATGTTTTATCGTAATGTTTTGTCGTAGCCTTAAAGATTTACTGAAATCTCTCTTAGCCAACAAGTCAGTTACAAAGTAACTGTCACTGGTAAAGGTTGGGATATCTCTTCATATTTGGAGGGAATTAGTCCTTTCGAGGTTGGTCTTTTCTTTGCTTTGAACAGACGCAGCAACGCCTTCGCACGGCGCAAAGTGTGATCGTAGGGTAAAAGACTAACCTGTAAATCGGCCTCTATGCAAAAGTGTTTGCCTTTGGCCTTCCTGCCTGTCATATCACAAAGAATTAGATAGACTTACTGTCAGTGCTGCCCGAATCAGCAGTGCGTATGTACATCTGACTAATTCCTCTTACTGAAGAAAATCGAAAAGCTCTAGCTAGGTCGCATCACAGTGAACACCGCCGGAGTTAGGAGTGCGTATGTATACTTAACTAATTCCCCATACTGAAGGAAGTCCCCAACTCTCATGGGCCCGACCCCTCACAGTCCCCCTCCGTCATTTGGCTCTAAGTGTCGGCCATTACAAAGCGAAATGAGTT
>LQNS02278097.1:13148241-13162803 GCA_001587735.2 Parhyale hawaiensis
GTTAATGGTTTTTTGCTGGATTTCCTTTAGCAGCGTTTTGGGCTTCCCGGTGTTGCAAATGCTTCATTTGGATTGTATTACCTGTCCGTGGGAGCTCAAGCGTGAAGTTTTAATAATAATAATAATAATTAATTGCATAAATAAATGAGCCACCAATAAGTCAAGATAATTTATGAAAAATGCTTTAGTTTTGGAATATACAAGAAAGTGAAATTGCTCTAAACATCCTCTGATGTTTAAAAACTGAAGGAATTCAGATTTTGCATCACAGTTTCACACATTAGCGCTGGCAAAAACGTTCTACGTAAAAATAGAGAGGGAAATTAGCTTTACTGTTCTTTTTCTTTATTATTATTCATCGCCCTGATAGAATTTTAGACAGCCCTAGCAGCTAAAGTCGTCATACAGCTGTTGGGGCAGTACGCATGCGAATGCTGATACGGATAACTTTGAATCTGCTACGTATGAATACATGAAAAAACTCTATCAATTCAATTTCCTAACATCGTACAACAACAGAATTCAAAAAATGGTAATTTATTACACACTGCGTTTCATAAAATTTTAAATATTTTTAAACAATAATTCTATTATTATATGTAGAGAAGTGTTTACGTACCATAACGTTACAAATTGAACTCTTTAAAATTAAGACACACTGATGTATGTATACTGTATTTGTATATGTACAATACTGTTATTAGATATACAGTAGTATAGTTGCTACAGAAAATTAAGGCACATATGCAACCATATGTTATACTAGCGCGAAATATTCTGTACTCGCGTGCTCGCATTTGTTATTAGTAACTATAATATAACAGTTCATGCTACCAGCTGTATGTACGTAATTGCATGTTGATGGCAAATCTACTTTGTTCAACCATTCCATTTGCGTTTACTTCCTCTTCAAGCAATTTTCTGAATTTAATTTTTTTTTAAATAAAGTTCAATTTTTCTTCAATAAAATTCACTTGTCCCTCATCAATCGATTTTTTTTGTATTGAATCCCATATTTTCTCTAGTAGCAACTTGTTCTTCTACAAAAAGTCAAATAGTTTAGTGCATTCATAAATGTAGCTTTTACTTTATGAAAACTACCCTACCTTATGGAAGACTTTTAAAAACTTTAATATTCCTACTAGTTACTGACGTACCAACTATATTATTTAATTACCTCCGGCTGACGATGTTACGTTTTTGTTAAGTTGGTTTGTCTACCTCGAAGATAACTCAAAAATTTAAAAACGGTTCTTTATGAAAATTACAATAGCTGTTGGGCATGTTAGGAATATCAGTTGATTAACTTTTGACGAAGATAAGTTCAATCGTTTGTTTGTTTCTTTCTTTCTTTGTTTGATTATTTATTTGTTTGTTTCTCTGACTATTTTTTTTCTTGTAGAGTTATTCAAAAACTTATGGACTGATCTTTATAAAATTTTCAGGAACTGTTGGGAATGTTATAAGGAACAAATGATCAAATTTTTCTGCTGATCGGCGATCATCCGTTTGTGTATTCCCTTGTCTCTATGTTTTTTTTTTTTTGCTTTGTGAGTAACGTAACTCAAAAAGTTACGGACGAATCTTCAAGAAAATTTCAGAAGCCTCTGTAACTGTTGGGAGACACAGATCACCAAATTTTTGTGACGATAAAGAGGACCTCCTAGTTTCAGGACCAATTTGAACTTTCTATTAACAAAGCAGAGGCACAGGCTCTCAAAAAACTAGTTTTTAGCAGGTTTACCCTACACTACTTGACTTATCCTTGCCTTTCCATAGGAACTACTCTGTTAGTCCGCATCATATATGATAAGCCATGCAGTGGAGGGTTAAATTGTACTACATAAATAATATATATTTGGACTTGAAAATCGCATATCATATGAAGTTCTATAAACTCTTCGTTGTTCTAGACATAAGACGCACTAAAATAAATTCATTTAGCCCCAATTTTGTATACCAATTTCTTTGTCAGCTGATTGTCAAGTCAATATTACATACACATATGTGCCTACTGGCCTGCTAACCTCAAGTTTTACTTAAAACATGTCACACTAGTACTACAGTTGTATATAAGTGTCGCCCCCATTGTTTAACAACCAAATGTAAGCT
Source organism: Parhyale hawaiensis (assembly GCA_001587735.2). Taxonomy (NCBI): domain Eukaryota; kingdom Metazoa; phylum Arthropoda; class Malacostraca; order Amphipoda; family Hyalidae; genus Parhyale; species Parhyale hawaiensis. Next base: position 13,150,354 of record LQNS02278097.1, read on the forward strand.
TGATACATTTCCTCTAACCAGATCAGCAGTTCGATAGGCGTAACAATTAAATAAAGACTCTATCGAACCATCTCTCACCAACAGATTACGCTTTTTTCAAGGTTACCAGGCAAATACTATGCAAATATTGTACCAGGTCATACCTGTTATCAAATTACATTTGTTTTATCAGCAATACCAGGTAAATACTACGGGGAGTACATTTCTGTAAGTAATCCAACTGATTCATTTCTCAGACATTGTTCTGGATTTCTTAACAAAGAAATGACGATCAGCAGATAATAAATTCTTGAATAATAGACTAAACACGAGGCAATTAAAAGCAGGCTTCTGTTACATACCTACTACTTTACTATCATTATATCTAGACCTAATGCCCAGGCGTATTCAACAGCCCGTGGCAATACTGTATTTAAATCAACCCTATAAGTTAAAACAAAGAAATAATGCGATGGTAGAGTCAAAGTATCACAAATCGGATTCTCTCCTTAGGCCTACGCAGCGCGGACTGGCCGCAGCATAGGCCCGCTCCGTCGTTCACATTACGAGGTTTCCTGCCGACACCTGACGTGATGAGGCCGATGTATGTCCCCGCTACTGAGGTGCTTTGTACATTTGGCCATCAAACGCAGTGAAGAAATGCTCAGCATACGGAGGAAACCTGCTGTGCTCGTCTTCAGGTATGAAGTGAACTGTTGTGAAAAAGATACATTCGCGTTAGTTCGTTTTTATATTATTTTTTCTGGTATAGATATGGGTATTCAAAAATGTCGTGAGCCAAAAATTATTAGCTTTCAGTTTACTCAAGCATTCTGATAATTAAAATAAAATATAAAGGTGTATTTAAATTTACAGTATATTACAGATGATGAAAAATGGTTTTATCAATTTTAATCTTAAACTTGAATATACACCATTTTTACCTGCAATGCTCTGGACTAAAACGGTAACAAAGCAGTAATCTTCAAGTTCCAAATTGAAAAATAATAGTTAATTACTCACTTATTTTCAATCGCACAATTCAGAGAATAATAATGCCTTTTATTTGTACATGGAAAGTTTTTTTTATTCTGTTCTTCACACAGCTCGGCACGGGAGTTGGGAGAAAGCCAGGTCAACATCCTATTATCCCTCATTTACCATCACCAAGGAAGTTATGTTTTCGTCACTTTTGACTGTCTGTCGCTTTGTCTGTTATTCTGTCTGTGTGTCTGTCTGTCATCAAGATAACTCAAAAAGTTATTGACGGATTTGGATGAAATTCACAGGGCTTGTTCAGTATATTATGAGGAACAGATGATTAACTATTAGTGAAGATCCGTTCATCCATTTGTTTGTTTGTCTGCCTCAATTTGTCAATGCCATAACTCAAGGAATTACAGACGGATTTTCATGAAATTTACATCAGCTCTTTGAATTATTACGAAGAGTGAATGACCAAATTTTTGTGATGATCTGTTTGTTCGTTCGTGTGTTCGTTGCGCAATAACTCAAAAATTTCCCAGTGGATCCTTATGAAATTCATATTAGCTTTTAGCAATGTTAAAAGACATAAATGATTAAATTTTGGTGCAGCTTGGGTGGTTCGTTTGTATGTTTGATTTATGTTTGTCATAATGTTTGTTAGCAGCATAACTCAAAAAGTTATGAGCGGATGTTCAAGAATATTGCAGAAGGTGTATAATACTATCAAAAGGCACAAATGTTTCCATTTTCGTGTTGCCACAGAGAAAATCTGGATCTCAGCACCAATTTGAATTTTTCATTACCGTTGCCTTGCTTGGCGGAGGTATGCGCTCTCAGAATGCTCTAATTTTCTCAATATTTTCAAGCAATAATCCTTTTCTGAAACACTTAATTACTTACTACTTATCAACTGACTTTCGTTCATTGGGCTACAATTGACTTTTATAATCAATGCTAAATGGCTATATTGTATATTTTCAGCAACTTCATTGATACATTTTCTAACTAAAATAACGCAGAATGCAATAACCAAATGGTTCTTTCTTACAAAAAAAACCTTGAATTTAGTTGCAATTTTTTTAGAGAATTTTCCGGATGATTACGATATCGTTCACTTCGAACTAAGTAGCATTGCCGTGAAGGAATTCCTAAACACTGTATACAGTAAACAGCTCCAGAAAAATAATAAGCACTTCCAGCTGGTTCCCAGTGACCACCCTAACAATATTCTTAGTGAACCTGGAAGCTAAAATCGTGAAATAACTACCAAGTCGACGAAAACTTCTGTCAGAGAGACTATGGCTAAATAACCATACGCAGCTAGGCACAAGACCTCAGTGCATGCGCACTGAATGCGTCACCTGATCGTAACAAATAAATATAAGCAATGCTTGCACCAGTTATTGATGCTCTTTATATGAGCCACAAAATTCAAGGAGTGTGCACTGGACTCCTGAAAGAGAGACTTCCCAAAACGTAGAGCATCCAGAAACGGAGACAGCACACAGTGCCTTTTCTAGGGAACTGTGGGTGTCACTGTCGATAAACGTCTTTCATTTAATTTTCTTAGTGATAATATTTGTGCAAAAATTTTTAAAAACTATAGGCATTTTTTATAAGCTACAGCCTGAGAATAGATTGGTTAATTTGTGCTATGACCTTGTTTACCCATATTACTTGTATTGTAATGTTGTCTGGAGTGGTGCTTGCGACGTATACATCAACAGGCCATTATTGCTACAAAAGAAAATTGTAAGAATCATAACTGGTGTAGGTTATCTAGATCATTGTAATCCTCTTTTCTATCAAACTTCAATACTAATAATCCACGATTTACGCACTTACCTTATCTCTATAGAAGCTGTAAATTACACAAAAGTTCTGGTTTTGTTTATGTGCAACATAGATACACTACTAGACGCAGTAATAATCCTGTACCTGCCTACCAACGCTTGACAGTTACTCAACGTTCCCTTAAGTATTTGTCGTTTCTGTCTGGAATACATTACCTGTAAGAATAAGAAACCTTCCTTCGTTAAGTAAATTCAAGGTCGAACTGAAGAAATATCTTCCTAATCTTTACCAGTAAATTACAATCTATATTATTATACACTTCATATTCAAAGCCTCAACATCATATATAGTGTCTCAGATCATAATTAATGAACAACTTGCTCGCTATGAATAACTAATTGCCACGCTGATTCCTCATCATAGGTTAAGGTGTATTTTGTAGTTTTTTGGTTTTGTAGTTTTTTGGTTTTGTAGTTCTATTGCCTGAAAAGCACTTAGTAGAGCTTAGATATAAGCTTGAGAATGATGTTATGTTACATGTAACATTTATTTTCAATAAAGATTGATTGCTTGATTGATAAACAACGCCATTTTGACTCACAAGCTGAATGATTGTATAGACAATAATGTTTGGTAGTGAATACTAGAGTATAACGTCACGAAATGATGTGGCGTTACCGAAAGAAAGCGCTTCATGGACGTTAGGAGAAACACAAATATGTTGCAGAACCTGTCAGTTTGAAACTTGAACTCTATTTAAAACGGAGGCGATATTTATGTCTAGTATGCCTGTCTAGCGTACCTAGTGTACCTGTCTAGTGTGCCTGTCTATTCTGGTGCCTAGTCTAGTGTGGCTTGTATTACTGGGTACAGAATAATCTCTCTGACGATAACTTAATATTTACTTTTTAAGCGGTAAATGTAAACCGACTCCAGTTGATAATATCCCTCAAAATGAATGTCGACTCACTTCCATTGTACAGATTTCTTTGCGTTGCGTATCAAGTTCGTATTTTCATTACACAGACACGGTAAAATTAAATCCTGCACTGAACTCTGAGAACTGCAGATATAGCATAAATACCATCGACGGTATACGAGTACTACATGTGGCAACGCCAGAGCTCTAGTCTGGGCACAAGAAAAAAACTGCAGTGAACAACTGCCTGCCTTTAGAAATTTACCCTAATTAGCGGGACATGTTCCCCAGCCGCCGTATTGGGGCTACAATTCTTTTATTTTCGGGCCTGTGATTGACGTGCGCACGTCTTTAATCTGCATTGTGCATAATAAATAAATATATGGTGACGTAAATATATATATCTGTTTGTGTGAGTTTCGTCGAATCTGAAATTCCACTTGCTGCAGAAAAATAGCGTGCTTTTTTCAATATACCATCTCAACATCTGGGTATTATTTGCTAAAATCTACTAAATAATTTTATATAGATATATTGCAGTTTCTCTTCAAACTGGATATATTTTTGTCTATATATCATCAATGAATTATTATTAATTAGAATATTAAGAAGCACTAATGAAAAATTTTTTGCAGTGAACTTTCCTAATACAAGTCCCATTGCGCAAGATATCTAGTAAGTAATCCAATATTTTAGAATGCATATTGTATTTGATATCTTGGGTTTGAGTTTTGAGATTTGAATCATTTCCAATAAATCATATCAGTCTTGTATTAATCACAACTCATTAACATGCCTTAACTAAGGCGCTACGATGCAATAATAACGTTCAAGCAGCAACAGCCGCTTACTTTTACCTTGAAGGGAAAGAACACTGATATGCCAGAGAGTAACTCCACCCAATGGCAAAGTAACCATAGAGAGTATGAATTCATTTCACAAAAATCCTGCTAGAAAAGAATAGGTTTTTGAGAATAAATACCTTTAATATTGCTGAAATCTGCGTCTGTGTCCATAATGCGAGAGGCATAGGACCCCTAGACCGCTCTTTCCCTGGGCGCCATATCGTTTACAGAACCAGTCGTAAAGATATCTAATTGTTCCTCGTGTCAACTATAGCGAGCCGGAGCCTCTGCCCCTACTTAACTCTGGGAATGGTCATGTAGATTCGTCTTTCGCCAGATATCAAAATTAACCTATTTTGGCTGTGAAGTAAAAAAGTTGCAGCTGTGTAAACTTAGTCCTATTCTTCTACAATCTTAGCTTACTATACATACGCCCAATAAAGTCTCTAATGAAGGAGTGATAATTATCTATCCTACAGAGAAACAAAAATATTTAAATTCTAGTGACATGTAGTTACCAGTTTTGTTATAAACTGTTCCAAGTTTCTGTCATCCAATGGACTGATAGGCGTTTTCACCTCGGTTTTCTTAATAGGTGTTACTTTCAAACGTTGCCTATATTCCACTTAATTACACCCTAATAAATTTCTCGTATCCATCTACCTATATTCCTTGATGATCTCACTCCTTTTGTCTAATATGTGATTATTCAGAATTAGAGATGGGCACTTGCGGCCCAGCCACAGGTGTAAAAAAATGACTGCTCATCAGTATTTCTTGCGCCCTGTTTACTCTTGTGGCTAGGCCGCAAGTGGCCGCAGGTGCCCAGCTCTGACCTACATATACTCTTCCTTGACAGGTGCTGAGTCCGAATCGCACTAATGACTCCCACAGCTGCATCAGGCGGTGTCCCCTCGGTCGGTGCGCAGCAGCGGGGTACTCCTGCAAGAGGAAAGATCTGTTAGTACAGAGCAGTCTTATGACACGTTTAATCGGGTCGTCAAAATCAATTAAGGCCAAGCCCACTTGACGTGAATTGTCCAAAAATGCAGACAGGAACGTTGTCTTCGTCATCATTTGAATTGTATTCTAAATGATCAAAGCAGCCCGATTCTGCAGTGGAGCCAACTGAAGTCTCAATTTTAGGGAGTAAGACCAAGTTCGTGGATGTCTCACAGGTAACTGAATGAGAAGCTGCACCTGAAATGTGAATCATTAAGGTGAAGCCAGGGCACCTGTCTAAAGATTCGGACAAGTCAATCCTCAAAGGCCTAATTTCGCTGCCCAAGCGAACGCGCCCTTAATGTTCGTGAAGTATACAAGCTAGACTTTGTCTAAGACGCGTACGTGTAAGTTTTTCTACTTGCACCAGCTTTGCCTTTGCTCAAGACCTAACAGATGCCCCAACAGGAATATGTAATTTATGTACTGTAGAACACCTCTTACAAGAGACACTAGTGGAGGTTCAGAACTTTGAACGTGCACGTAGATTGTGAAATTATCACAGAGTACTGTACTCAAACAATGTACCAGAGTAACTAACAAAGTTCGTGCAAGTAATGGAAATCCCTTGAAAATAATAACGAGTACCTAAATGTTATTATCATTCATTTTCTAAAGTATAGGATTCGAGCAACAGACTTTCGCCAAAGTAACGAGTAACTATTTTCAAGATTTTTTTTCGAGCTACCATTAGCTTCAGCAACAGTTCATTCGAGTAACAAGATCGCTGCTGTACCTATTTCGCTGCTCGTACACTGGAGCGGGCTCTCCACTGAGGGTGCAGGCAGCTCGCCTCCTCACGGAAGGCTCCTCCAACCCTCCATGTGACCTGTATATTTAGGCTCCGTTTTTTGGGGGCTTGCAATGCAGTTCAAAAATCAATAATGGACCCAAGCATCACCCGCTGCAGCTGCTGCATAATCACCCGTCTCTATGCGCTACCATGCACAGACCTCAACATAACTGTGCCGTTATGTATGTTGTGACAATGAGGTACGGCTTGCACGTGCGTCCCAAATAAATGCATTGAAATACAGTATATCTAGTGAGGAAGAGGTACAATTTGCACGTGTACGCAAAATAAAAGTTAGGGACATTCTTTGTGACCTTGCAGCACAACTTACACGTGCATACGAAAAAAGTATAGGACTTAGGGTTATACCTTTTTGAATTTTTTCCAAAATCAAAGTCCTGCATAACTGGATGAATTTTTTGGTATAATTGAAGAAACCAAACTCTGTTTTCAACACTCATTTTGAAAAGACCTACCTAAACAAAAAAGTGTTAAATACACATTACAGGCAATGATGTGAAATGCTAAACCATGCTAAGTTATTATAAGGGTCATTACCAGTCAATTTAACTAAGAATGGATCAGTGATAAGATAAGTTGTACTGCCCTCATAAGAAACTGGAATTTCAGTTTCTATTTTTCTCTTACTTTATAAGTCATTAAATTTGGGTAAATCCGTTTCGTTTAGTGGTGATAAATTGTAGCCTTCAGCTTTCCCAGAATAATGATGTTTCAGCTTCACTTCCACTGTATAAGCCATATAGGCTGTACCACTCATTCATTATTAGTCAAATTGACTGGATATGGCCCGTGTTTGGCAAGAATTTGCATTTCATATCATTGACTGTAATGTGTATTCAACACTTTTTGTTTCGAGGGCCTTTTTTAAAAGTGTTGAAAATAGAGTTTGATTTCCTATAATAACATATACCAAAAAGTTCATCCAATCATGATGGAGAACTTTGATTTTTGAAAAAATTCGAAAACTTATGATCCTACTATATTTCTTGTGACGAAGAGGCCGAAATGGCGAGTGCATCCGAAACAAACGCATAGGATAAGTCTGCTATTACAGCATACTGTATGATTCATTAACTAAATAAATTGAACAATTAATATCTAGCATTATTCAATGACAACTTTCATAGTAGTTGCATTATACACCATAGCTGTCTTCTGAAAACCCCTCACTAGTCTACAAACAGATTTTAATTTTGCATCTCGAAACGTTAAATTTTAATTTTGTCGGCTCGTATTTAGTAATATTTTACAGTACGGGAACTACAGACCCACCGTAACTGAAACTCTAATACCTACTGCACCCGGAATTTTAAGAATAGAAGTACAAGGCTTTAACAGACTACTCGCAATAACAAAATCAACATCTCGCGTACTTAAACAGATAATATTTTAATATCACTTGAATATTTCTAAGTGCATATAAGGAACTTAACCATTTTACGTAAGTAACCCAGTCCATTCTGTTCTCACTAGTGAAGCGCCAGACTTTCTAGAAAATTACGTGGTACAGTAGGCTACTTAATTTAGTTGTCAAGGTTTTCAAGTTTAGGATTTAGCTGAGCAGTCCTTAAACCCTTCCTTGCCTACTACACATATTTGTGGACTAATAAACAGTATTTTGCTTAAGGAGAGCGTTGCTTGACTCGGACACTAAATGGTTAAAGCTGGCTGCACATTAATTACCTAATTTGTAAACCAATACCTGATGCACAAATGCCTCGTAAAGTTACAAGCACCGTAACTGTACAGCTGTAGGCACGACTGCAACCATGTAACTGCTAAAGTTTTACATTTTTACTCTTCGATCTAACATCTGATTCTGTCTGTTATTTAGGTATGCATAGATTGGAGGTTCAAACCACTTTGATCGGCACTTTGTGAAGATCAGTCAGTATAAGATAGTGAAAAAATCTGAGCCGCGATTTCGGTACTTTTTCACGGAACTGTCCAGTTTACGTTACCGTAACTTTACGAGACTTGTGTGCATCCGGCCCCCATGCAGGGTAGTCATCTTTCTCCGTCCTGAGCTTGCGAACGTGCTGAAAGCTTGCGTCCAGTGCTATGGATGTTAGAGGTGCAGACTAAAATTTCACCTTCAGAAATGATCTCGCACTTCTGCTCTTGGTTCCTAACCTTTTTAGAAATACTTATAAATATATATTTACCGCAGCGAGTTGAGCTAGACGTATTCTTTGTTTCATTGGTCAAAAATGTATGCTTTAGCACAAAAGCTCCTAAACAGCTCCAGAACTTTTTTAAAGAAAGCAACAGTATCAGCTTAATATTTTTTTTCTAATTCAGTTCGATGCTCTGTTTTTGTTTCATTTTACACTTCATAACCCCAACAACTTCTGGGGAGGCCCAGGATTACATCAGAGATGCCATTTTATATAACACCACAAAAGTTCCATGTAAATATGCTCCTTAGCTGTTCTTTTAGTATCGCAGTCATGGATATCATGTTTAGACCAACTCCTTTAGTTTCTAATCCAATACATCCAAAGCTGGGCAACGGTTGCAAAACCGTGTGAGTATATGAGAATGGCTGAAGGCCGCAAATTTCAGGCATTTCTTGCGACCATGATTGAGCCGCAGTGGCCGCAGGTGCCCGCCTCGTAGGATATAGCGTGGTCTAGGACTACTCCACTACAGTAGAGACTAGTATTCAATGAGTGCGTATATTCCTCACTGCCTTTTGGGACCACGTGCGGGCCTCCGGCATCCTAGGTCTTTACCATTTTAGGATGGCGAATTCTATTATGTATGATATTGTACTGTGTGTCGTGTTACTTGAGCTTTCAATCAGTAAATAAACAATTATTTATACTATATATAATAATAAATCGTTAATAAACATCAAGGTCTACTACTTATCTCTATGAGGCACGTTTTTAATCGAGAAATAAATTGTTCCTATGTTGTTTCACTAATGAATAAAGTAAATTAACTTTAAAAATTCTATTATCTCCTACCTCGGGCAATGATTATCCATATTTATAAGTTTGGAGTAAAGTTCTAGTCGACAGCTCACTAGCTCTAAAGTTTAGGTTTCAAGTTCCAGAATTTAACAACGGCATTAATCCGACCCTTGTTCTTTTATGAAATATTGAAGTCCCCTGCAAGGGGAGATTTCAAGGCTTACACTGGCCTACAGCAGTTGCATAGCCCATATCTCAAGCACAATTTTTCACCGTCCCAGAAGCTATAAAATCGCAAACTAGCTTTTAAGAAGACCGTATATTCTGCTATCGTTAGATTCTCCGCCTATGTAGGCAGCTCGCGCTCTGAGTTGAGACGAGCTGCAGCAACAGCAGAGGCGCAGGAAGCTCCTTGACTGCGTCATATGGCGAGGATCCCTTGCAATGCAGCGCACTTTTGTGCCTCGCCGATCGATAAAATGCAGCTCTAAAATCGATATGCCGAGGCTCCGGTGGTAGAGGCTCAGGGGCCGGCCAAGACCTCGGCAAGACTTCAACACGGGGCAATTAGGCCTGGGTCTGAACGTAGCAGCCAGGCGATGGACGCAGCCTGTTCCCACTAGGGTAGCAACTAAATGTACGACGAATGTTTACTTCAGTCCAAAGGCTAATAGTTGCGCATATTTTTCTTACCCTATCACTGACTTATGTAAGGTATGTGTGTGTAGAAATAACTACGACCTTTGAAACAAAAGTGTGCATATTCTTATCATAATTAAAGTAATTAGAAAGCAGCTGTAACGAAAAAAAATTCTTATTGCAATCGAAAGACTACCGATTAAAGGTTTTTTTTACCCTACTAGTCACTTTCACAAGGTATATGTAGGGAAATAGCTGTAACCTGCGAAACTGTATATGTATGTTTCCCGATAATGACGATGACGCGTCCTGGAGAGTAACGAAATTTACAAAAATTCATTTTGTGCGCAGATCTACCCGAGTTCACATGGATGAACCCCTGACCCGATTTGGCAACAACGCAAGCGACAACACTTGGCTGGGTGCAAAACTTTTAAAGTTTCGAAGCAAACTAAGTTAATTTAGTCGCATTTATTCTACTTGAGTGGTTAGATTTTACCGTCACGATGTTAGAACCAAGACTATAACTACTTTTCAAAGCTAACAAACTAAAATCCCAGACTACAAGCCCACTGGCCGCAGACTAATGAATTTTTTTATATTATTGGTGCAGCGAACCGATACCAATTTATTTAAAGGGACTCAAACTAGAATATCAAAATAATAACTACAATTTCCATCGCTGGCACCTGCCTGCTTGTAGGGATTACAAATGAACAGCGGTAGAACCACGTTTTACATCACGAACACCATAAAAGAGCATTACGTCGCAATATTGGAAAGCGCAGGCCTAAAGACAACCGGATATTATGTTGAACTTCAACAACCTGTTAAAATTAAACAGAAAGTGTCATCTACTGCATCATTTAAATAAGTAATATTAGCGGTTACAAATGCGACGTGGTTATTGTTTGTCACCGATATCTGAGTGAGGCTATGAACTCTTCAGTTAGTATGGTTATGCACTACCTTTAGAAATGAAAATATACCTTTGGCTCGCTGCAGGAATAATAATGTGAAGGTGCTTCTGCGAACCACATGTGTCTAGAAAGATGCGCTACCTTTAGAAGTAAATATACCTTTGCTCTTTGTAGGAGGAATAACACGTATGCTTATGTACAGCACGTTGTCTAGCAGTAGTAAAGTACCTATTGCATAAACATGCAGCGTACGTAAGCAATTTTAAACCAGTTTTTCAATTTTAAATGGGAAAACAATGAAGAATTGCAAATATATAATTTATAAAGATTATTCGAGCTCACAAGGTTCAGTGTTATTTCAGGTAAACTATTTAGTTTAAATTTAGCTGAACATTTAACTGAAGCTACATTAAACGCATAAATGAAATCTGAAAGTCTGCTATTCAATAAATATAATTGGAGTGCGACATAGTCAGTCGTTTGAAGGACTATGTAGTACTTAATATTGGGGTTAATAGCACTTGTGCGGTAACCTCGCAAGCGTCACAAAGACAATTCCAGTGATCCTGCGAGGGATGCTGCACTTGTGCTCTAATGATCACTTTTACACTAGGGGGGGGGGAGAAATCGAGACATAACTGCTCGTGTACAATACAATAACTGTCTTCTTGTTTTTCAGGTTCTTTCTGAGATAATTTTTGCCTAAGCTTCCTTCAAAAACATCTATTGTATGCACCTCAGTTATAGACTCGAAAGTTGCTATATACGACAATTACCATGCTGAATATTTTAATTACTGATAATAATATGATATAGAAGGGACTAACTGATATTAGTTTCGCATTATAGATACGACTCATGTTTCATAGACTATATCGTGTAGGTGCAAGTGTAAAAGGTGGAATCGTTGTTGAATGACAAGAACAAACATAGGACACAAGAATATTGCTCTATTACATAATTTGTTCGCAGGATTCTGTGGCGGAAAAGCTGTTTTCCACATGAAATTTTTCTTCACATGGGAAGTCTGCAATGCTGACTGATAATTACCATGAGCTTTGTATGACCCAGCGTAATTATACATACTGTAATTCTCCGCGTCGTAGAGCTAACAAAGAACGCAATAAGTCATCTTATCTAAGCTAGGTCAGCCTGATGATGTATCTCAAAAATAATATTACCTGGAAGCTATGGCCCCTTGAATTAAACTGTCAGCTCAATATTCGTCCTCAAGGCAATTTTTTCTATCCCGAACCAGTGACAATAAAAAAATTGGTGCACGATATTCGCAGTTTAGGAGAAGTGATACTATACATATACCTGGAAACCAAAAACAGTTACTGGCCCATCATAAAGTAGATGAGATGCGATCGTTTCGTACAGAGTGTACTTAAAATGAAGAATTAGAATTATAGCTGTCTATCGTAAAGAAGAGATACGTACAACTATCCTTATGATGTCATGGATAGTGTGCGATTGAAAATCCTTAGTTCTGCGTCCATTCCCAAGGAAAGAAATTACATCCTGCATTAGGAGCTGAAGTGATAAAATAAGTACTGCCTTTAGCTTGCAGTTGCTACTTTGGCTGGCGAGACTCAGTCAGAAGAATTTACACAGGGCCCCGTCACAATCA
>LQNS02278097.1:13176596-13205784 GCA_001587735.2 Parhyale hawaiensis
AATTAAGCCTTTATTTGGCAGGTAGGCTTTGTTCGCTCTCAAGCACACTTACTTTAATTACCTGCCTAAAATTGAATCAAATTTTCGCTCGTGTTATTTTGCAAGGGAAACACTCGTTATTATTTTGGCTTTTCAGAGCGACGGGAGCAATCGAACAAAATTGCTCACTTGCTCGCAGTTTCCCTTGCAAAATACACTAAAGTTGTGAGCGCTGCAGCGAGGCTGCGTGTGAGGCCTAACGTTGAGTAAAGCTTGAATATACGCGGATGATGAATGAGTTTGTGGGTCCTAAATTTCATCTACAGTGAGATGTATATGCAAATATGCTCGTTGAGAGCCCATGCTAATTATACGAGTCTTTGTCTACCAGGCAATATGACCGTTAGAAAAAAAGCTTTACGTAGCCAACAACTTTCTTTCACTAACTTGCAATTTAGTGACAGATAAGTTAATTTTGGTTTTCCGTTATAAGTAAATACAAGGCTCAATGGTCTTATTGCAGATTAATTATTTGCTGAATACATAATTGCAGTGAAATGCAACGGATTGTCTGCAAGATTTTGTTTTTTACAATTACAAAGAATTGCTCTGTTAGCAATACTGCTATTTCTAAGAAAACACCCATCCCATGCATATATATACTTTGAACATTTTCAGTTCAAAAACAGGATGCCGTTCTTACTGGCGGCCATTACAATAAGGCTGTAGAAATTAACACGTGATCAAAAGAGTACGTATAGTCAGGCCTCTCCAATATATATATATATATATACTCCTATATACGAGTATGTCATTAGAGAAAACTATTCTCCCCAACTATAGCACCCCTCCACGTGCAGCAGCCAGAAGCACCTAGCTGCCTCTGTAGCCTACGTACGTGTGCTCGTACAGCACGCGTCCTGCACTTTACGAGCTGTACGATCAAACCGAGAACATAATTATATAAATTATTAATGTTATAAATCTATTTTGTGTATATGAAGGCGTGCTGGTGAAGCACGGCACTTTTTTTAGTTTATATGTCACTGAGTTAATATTATATTTCTATACCATACAAATTGTAATGACTTATGTATGCATGCAAATATTTAACCACAAATTTGTTTGAAGCTCTATAGGTAAAGTCAAATATTCATTAATGCCTAATCTAAATCAGTCGTCCACTGTAGTTATTGTTACTTTCTTTAATGTTTTGTCACGCATGAGAAAGCAATTATTTCAATACCGTTGTACATTAATGTTTTGTCACGCATGATCGAGAAAGCAATTATTTCAATATCGTTATAGACTTAACAATAGCCAAATCTTGTCTCATGCATAAGTAAGTTTAGAACGGCAAAAATGCCGTTCACTAATTTACAGCATTTTCTTTAACCGGCATATAAGTACTAAATAATGTAAAGGAAAAATAAAACCCGTATGGTCTCCACTTGCAAGAAATATACAATTATAGGTAGACGTATTTTCAGTCAGCTCTAAAACATTTTAATTAGAAACCGATAAGTTAAAACGTTAAGGGGGCAAGCTTACACTGCGCATTTCCTAAAGTCTGTTTGTTGCAATGTTAATCGAGTAAAGTATTTGTGCTCACCTACTCTTTTAACTACTCAATTCAGCAGACTACTCATCACTCAGTGATATTAGAAATCCTAATCGAAATATTTTATCTTTTGCTCTTGCATAAACAAAAGTTAGCTGTGGCTGCTGCACATGTCCTATGAGAAATTTTAGCTATGTGAGCGCAAAAAATTGTACGTCACGTGTAACGATGTATTCGATAGTATTAATCTGGAACTATCAATAGGTACGTCTCGGAATATAAGCTGTAGGTTGCAGAGAGATGGTAAAAATTACTTCTACACTGTAAGAAAAAAAATGTCTCGAAACAAGCACCTGTCATGGCGTGCTCAAGCAGCATGCACAGAAGAAAGTGCAGTTTTTGCGTTACGCATATATGTACGAATCATGGTAGGTACGTATATAGGTATTCCAAGCCAGCGCACATATGCATTTGACTAGCCTTATATCAATGTACGTACTTACAGCTTAGATAAATATTGTAATTACTGATGAAAAGCGCCAATTAATTCTCTTAATTAAATGCATATATAAAAGAGCCACCAATAATTTCTTAAGTGCATATAATTTATGAAAAATGCTTGAGTTTTGTAGTTTTGTAATACACAGGCAAGTGAACGTGCTCGAAATATTCTTTGGTGCTTAAAAATTGAAGGAATTCAGATTTTGAATTGCAGTTTAACACACTATATCGCTGGAAATACGTTCTACGTGAAAATAGACAGTAAAATTAGCTTTTTTATTTTTATTTTTTTTATTCACCGCCCAGGTAGAATTTCAGACAGCCTAGAGCAGCTTAAGTGATCATACAGCTGTTGAGGGCAGTACGCATACGAATGCTGTTACGGATAACTTAAAATCTGCTACCTATATGTATACATGTAAAACTCTATCAATTCTAACATTGTAAATGCAAACTGGAGCGTCTAATTGTATTTTCTCTGACGTTTGACTTCGAATTCTTACTGCAGTGAAGTTCTGCCCTATTAATTAATTCTCTATTCGTGTAATACTGATATTACGCACTGATATTAAATTGTGTACCTTTCTATTCACGCGTGCACCGTACGTAGAAACTGCCGCTGCTTCACTATTTTAGTAGCCAGTTAAAATTGGAATATTGAAAACAAATGTGCAATATTATTAATGATATGTAAGTAATTTCCTAATACACCGTACAACAACAGAATTCAAAAAATGGTTATTTATTACACTGTGTGTATTTCGTATAATTCTAAATATTTTCAAATCATACTACTCTTATTATAGAGAAGTGTTTATGTGTACGTACCATGCATATAACGTTACAATATATGCACTCTTTAAATTTAAGACACACTCATGTATGTATACTGTATTGGTATATCTACAATACTGTTATTATATACATATACAGAAGTACTTGCTACAGAAAATTAAGGCACATATATGCAACCATATGTTATACTAGCGCTTTAATAGGTATTCTGTACTCTCGTGTTCGCATTTATTATTAGTAATGATACCATAACAGTTCATGCTACAATTAAGTTGTATATACGTAATTTCATATTGGTGCCAAATCTACTTTATTCAACCCTTCCATTGGCATTTACTTCCTCTTCAAGCTAATTTTCTGCATTTAAAATCCGTTTTTTTTTCTACCATACGTAAAGTTCAATTTTTCTTCAATAAAATTCAATTGCCCCACATCAATCGAAATTTTTTGTAATGAATCCCTTATTTTCTTCTACTGTAGGAGTAACTTGTTCTTCTAAAAAAAGTTCATGTTTTTCGTGTATTCATAAATGTAGCTGTTGTTTTACTTTATCAAAAACACCCTACTTTATGAAAGACCTTTAAAAAATCTTATATTCCTACTAGCTACTGACGTACCAACTATATTATTTAATTACCTCCGCAGACGATGTCACGATTTTGTCGTATTGGTTTGTCTGTCACCAAGATAACTCAAAAATTTAAGAACGGTTCTTAACGAAAATTACAAGAGCTGTTAGGCATGTTAAGAAGAACAGCTTATTAACTTTCGACGAAGATCATTTCAATCGTTTGTTCGTTTGGTTGTTTGCTTGATAGTTTGTTTCTCTGCCCCTTTTTTTTTTCTTGGTAGAGTAACTCAAAAAGTTATGGACTGATCTTATAAAATCTTCAAGAATTGTTGGGAATGTTATAAGGCGCAAATGATAAAATTGTTCTGCTGATCGACGATCATCCGTTGGTGTGTTCGCTTGTCTCAATGTTTATTTTTACGTTGTCAGTAACGTAACTCAAAAAGTTACTGACGGATCTTCAAGAAAATTTCAGAAGACTTCATTACTGTTGGGAGAGACAAATCACCAAATTTTTGCGAAGATAAAGAGGACATCCTAGTTTCAGGACCAATTTGAATTTTTCATTAACAAAGCAGAGTTACAGCTAGGCTCTTATAAGAGCTAGTGCTCTAGTTCTTATAAGGTTTACCCTACACTACTTCACTTATCCTTGCCTTTCCATAGGAACTACTCTGCTAGCTCCGCATCATATATGATAAACCATGCAGTGAAGGGTTAAATTGTATTACATAAATAATATATATTTGGGCTTGAAAATGCGCATATCATATGGAGTTCTATAAATTCCTCGTTGTTCTAGACACAAGAAGCACTAAAATAAATTGATTTAGTCCGTTTTGTATACATGTTAGCAATTTTTTGTCAACTAATTGTCAAGTCAATATTACATACACATATGTGCCTGCTGGCCTGCTAACCTTAAGTTTAACTTAGAACATGTCACACTAGTATTACAGATGTATATAAGTGTCGCCCCCATTGTTTAACAACCAAATGTAAGCTTGATACATTTCCCGTAACTAGAACTGCAATTCTATGCAGAAGTAAAGACTCTATCGAACCATCTCTCACCAACAGATTACGCTTTTTTCAAGGTTACCAGGCAAATACTATGCAAATATTGCATCACGTCTTACCTGTTATCAAATTACATTGGTTCTATCAGGAATACCAAGTAAATACTGCGGAGAGTACATTTCTGTAAGTAATCCAACTGATTCATTTCTCAGACAGTGTTCTGTATTCTTTAACAAAGAAATGGCGATCACCAGATAACAAATTCTGGAATAATAGACTAAACATGAGGCAATTAAAAGAAGGCTACTGTTACATACCTCCTACTTAACTATCATTATATCTAGACCTAATGCCCAGGCGTATGCAACAGCCCGTGGCAATACTGTATTTAGGTCAACCGTATAAGTTAAAACAAATAAATAATGCGATGGTAGAGTCAAAGTATCACAAATCGGATTCTCTCCGTAGGCCTACGCAGCGCGGACTGGCCGCAGCATAGGCCCGCTCCGTCGTTCACATTACGAGGTTTTCTGCCGACACCTGACGTGATGAGGCCGATGTGTGTCCCCGCTACTGAGGTGCTTTGTACATCTGACCAGCAAATGCAGTGAAGAAATGCTCAGCATATGGAGAAAACCTGCTGTGCTCGTCTTCAGGTACGAAGTGAACTGTTGTGAAAAAGATACATTCGCGTTAGTTCGTTTTTATATTATTTTTTTCTAGTATAGATATGGGTATTCAAAAATATCGTGAGATAAAATTATTAGCTCTCAGTTTACTCAAGCATTCTGATAATCAAAATAAAATACAAAGGTGAATTTAAATTTACAGTATTTAGAGATGGTGAAAAATCGTTTTATCAATTTTAATCTTAAACTTGAATATACACCATATTTACCTGCAATGCTCTCGACTAAAACGGTAACAAAGCAGTAATCTTCAAGTTCCAAAGCGAAAAATAATAGTTAATTACTCACTTATTTTCAATCGTACAAATTCAGAGAGCGATGATGCCTTTTATTTGTACATGGAAAGTGTTTTTTATTCTAATCTTCACACATCTCGCCACGGGAGTTGAGAGAAAGCCAGGTCAACAGCCTATTATCCCTCATTTACCTTCGCCAAGGAGGTTATGTTTTCGTCGGGTTTGTCTGTCTGTCGCTTTGTCTGTTATTCTGTCGGTCTGTCTGTCTGTCATCAAGATAACTTAAAAAGTTATTGACGGATTTGGATGAAATTCACAGGGATTGTTCAGTATATTATGAGGAACGATAATTAGCTCTTGGAAGCTAAAATCGTGAAATAACTACCAAGTCGACGAAAACTTCTGTCAGAGAGACTATGGCTAAATAACCTTACACAACCAGACCCATGACTTCAGTGCATACACATTGAATACGTCACCTGATCTTCGTAACAAATATATTTAAGCAATGCATGTACCGGTTATTGATGTCCTTTATATGTGCCTAAAATTCAAGGAGTGTGCACTAGCTGGACTCCTGAAAGGGAGACTTTCCAAAACGTAGAGCATCCAGAAACGACGACAGTAGACAGCTATAGTGCCATGTCTAGGGAACTGTGGGTGTCACTGTCGATAAACGTTTCTCATTTAATCTTCGCATTGATAATATTTGTGAAAACATTTCAAAAACTATAGGCATTTTTTATAAGCTACAGCCATATACTTTGAGAATAGATTGGTTAATTTGTACTATGGCTTTGTTTACCCATATTACTTGTATTGTAATGTTGTCTGGAGTGGTGCTTGCGACGTATATATCAACAGCCTATTATATTGCTACAAAAGAAAATTTTAAGAATCATAACTAGTGTAGGTTATCTAGATCATTGTAATTCTCTTGTCTATCAAACTTCAATACTAAAAATCCACGATTTACGCACTTACCTTATATCTATAGAAGCTTTAAATTACATAAAAGTTCTGGTTTTGTTTATGTGCAACATGGATACACTACTAGATGCAGTAATAATCCTGTGCCTGCCTGCCAACGCTTGACAGTTACACAATGTTCCCTTAAGTATTTGTCCTTTCTGTCTGGAATACATTACCTGTAAGAATAAGAAACCTTCCTTCGTTAAGTAAATTCAAGGTCGAACTGAAGAAATATCTTCCTCATCTTTACCAGTAAATTACAATCTATATTATTATACTTTTCATATTCAAAGCCTCAACATCAAATATAGTGTCTCAGATCATAATTAATGAACAACTTGCTCGCTATGAATAACTAATTGCCACGCTGATTACTCATCATAGTTTAAGGTGTATTTTGTAGTTTTTGGTTTTGTAGTTCTATTGCCTGAAAAGCACTTAGTAGAGCTAAGATATAAGCTTAAGAATGATGTTATGTTACATATAACATTTATTTTCAATAAAGACTGATTGATTGATAAACAACACCATGTTGACTGACAGACTGAATGATTGTAGATAATATTGTCTGGTAGTGAACACTAGAGTATAACGTCACGAGTTGATGTGGCGTTACGGAAAGAAAGCGCTTTATGGACGTTAGGAGAAACACAAGTATGTTGTAGAACTTGTCAGTTTAGAACTTAGACTCTATTTGAAACGGAGGTGATATATATTTTTGTCTAGTGTGTCTGTCTAGTCTTGTGCCTAGTCTAGTGTGGCTTGTATTACTGGGTACAGAATAATCCCTCGAACGATAAGTTAATATCTACTTTTTAAGCAGTAAATGTAAACAGACTCCATTTGAAAGTGCCCCTCAAAATGAATGTCAACTCACTTCCCATTGTACAGATTTCTTTGCTTTGTGTAGCTAGCTCGTATTTTCTTTACACAGACACGGTAAAGTTAAATCCTATACTGAACTCTGAGAACTGCAGATATAGCATAAATACCATCGACGGTATATGAGTACTGCATGTAGCAACGCCAGAGCTCTAGTCTGGGCACAAGAAAAAAACTGCAGCGAACAACTGCCTGCCTTTAGGAATTTACCCTAATTAGCGGGACATGTTCCCCAGCCGCCGTATTGGGGCTACAATTCTTTTATTTTCGTGCCTGTGATTGACGTGCGCACGTCTTTAACCTGCACTGTGTATAAGTAAATATATGGTGACGTAAATATATATCTGTTTGTGTAAGTTCCATCATATCTGAAATTCCACTTACTGCAGAAGGATAGCATGCTTTTTTTGAATATACCATCTCAACATCTGGGTATTGTGTACCAAAATCAACTAGATAATTTTATATAGATATATTGCCGTTGCTCTTCAAACTGGATATATTTTTTATTATAAATCATTAATGAATTATCATTAATTAGAATATTAAGTAACACTAATGAAAATCTTGCAGTGTACTTTCCTAACACAAGTCCCATAGCACAAGATATCTAGTAAATAATTCAATATTTTAGAATGCATATTGTATTTGATATCCTGGGTTAGTGTTTTGAGATTTGAATCATTTCCAATAAATTGTACCAGTCTTGTATTAATCACAACTCATTAACTATACCTTAAACGAGGCGCTACGATGCAATAATAACGTCTTCTGCAGTATTTCTATTTTCCAAATTCTGTTCGATTGCAGCAACAGCCATTAACTTTTACCTTGAAGGGAAAGAACACTGATATGCCAGAGAGTAGCTCCACCTAATGGCAAAATAACCATAGACGGTGCAAATTCACTGCACAAAAATCCTGCTTGAAAAGAATAAGTTTTTCAGAATAAATGCCTTTAATAATGCTGAAATTTGCGTCTGTGTCCATAATACGTGAAGTATAAGATCCCTAGATTGCTCTTTCCTCGGGCGTCATATCGTTTACAGTACCAGTCATAAAGAAATCTATACTTCCTCGTGTCAACTATAGAGAGGAGGAGCCTGAGCTTCTGCTTGTCTCTGGGAGTGGTCATGTAAATCCGTCTTTCGCCTAACATTAAAATCAACCTATTTTGGCTGTGAAGTAAAAATTGCACCTGTGTTATATTAGTCTTATTCTTCCACAATCTTAGCTTATTATAAATACGCCCAATAACGTATCTAAATTGTGATAATTATCTATCCTACAAAGGAACAAAATATTTAAATTCGAGTGGCACGTAGTTACCAGTTGTGTTATAAACTGTTCCAAGTTTCCGTCGTCCAATGGACTGATAGGCGTTTTCACCTCGGTTTTCTTATTTGGTGTTACTTTCAAACGTTGCTTATATTCCACTTACACCCTAATAAATTTCTCGTATCCATCTACCTATAGTCCTTGATGATCTCACTTCTTTTGTCTAATATGTGATTATTCAGAATTAGAGATAGGCACTTGCGGCCAGCCACAGGTGTAAAAAATGACTGCTCATCAGTATTTCTTTCGCCCTCTTTACTCTTGTGGCAAGGCCGCAAGTGGCCGCAGGTGCCCAGCTCTGACCTACATATACCCTTCCATGGCAGGTGCTGCGTCCGAATCGCACTAATGACTCCCACCGCTGCAGCAGGCGGGGCCCCCTCGGTCGTTGAGCAGCAGCGAGTATTCCTGCAAGAGGAAAAATCTCTTAGTACAGAGCAGTCGTAGGACACTTTTGATCGAGTCGTCAAAATCAAGTACGGCCGAGCCCACTTGACGTGAATTGTCCGGAAATGCAGACAGGAACTTGTCTTCGTCATCATTTGAATTGTATTCTAAATGATAAAAGCAGCCCGATTCTGTGGAGCCAAATGAAGTCTCAATTTTAGGGAGTAAGACTAAGTTCGTGGATGTCTCACAGGTAACTGAATGAGAAGCTGCACCTGAAATGTGAATCATTAAGGGGAAGCCAGGGCACCTGTCTAAAGATTCGGACAAATCAATCCTCAAAGGCTTAATTTCGCTGCCCAATCGAACAGGCCCTTAACGTTCGTGAAGTTTACAAGCTAGACTTTGTCTAAGACGGACGTGTAAGTTTTTCTACTTGCACCAGCTTTGCCTTTGCTCAAGACCTAACAGATGCGTCAACAGGAATATTAAATTTATGTACGGTAGAACACCTCTTACAAGAGACACTCGTGGAGGTTCAGAACTTTGAACGTGCACATAGATTGTGAAATTATCTCAGTGTACTGTGCTTAAACTATGCACCAGAGTAACTAACAAAGTTCGTGCAGGTAATGAAAATTCCTTCAAAATAATAACGAGTATTTAAATTTTATTATCATTCATTTTCTGAATTATAGGATTCGAGCAACAGACTTTCGCCAAAGTAACGAATAACTATTTCAAGATTTTTTTCGAGCTACCATTAGTTTGAGCAACAGTTCATTCGAGTAACGAGATCGCTGCTGTACCTATTTCGCTGCTCGTACACTGGATCGGGCTCTCCACTGAGGCTGCAGGCAGCTCGCCTCCTCACTGCAGGCTCCTCCAACCAACCCTCGATGTGACCTGTATATTTAGGCTCCGTTTTTTGGGGGCTTGCAATGCAGTTCAAAAATCAATAATGGACCCAAGCATCACCCGCTGCAGCTGCTGCATAATCACCCGTCTCTATGCGCTACCATGCACAGACCTCAACATAACTGTGCCGTTATGTATCTTGTGACAATAAGGTACGGCTTGCACGTGCGTCCCAAATAAAAGCATTGAAATACAGTACATCTAGCGAGGAAGAGGTACAACTTGCACGAGTATCCAAAATAAAAGCTAGGGACATTCTTCGTGACCTTGCAGCACAACTTACACGTGCATACGAAAAAAGTATAGGAATTAGGGTTATACCTTTTTGAATTTTTTCCAAAATCAAAGTCCTGCATAACTGGATGAATTTTTTGGTATAATTGAAGAAACCAAACTCTGTTTTCAACACTCATTTTGAAAAGACCTTCCTAAACAAAAAGGTGTTAAATACACATTACAGGCAATGATATGAAATGCGAAACCGTGCTAAGTTATTACAAGGGTCATTACAGTCAATTTAACTAAAAATGGATCAGTGATGAGATAAGTTGCACTGCCCTCATAAGAAACTGGAATTTCAGTTTCTATTTTTGCTCTTACTTTATAAGTCATGTAAATTTGGGGAAATCTGTTTCGTTTAGTGGTGATAAATTGTAGCCTAGCTACAGCTTTCCCAAAATACTGGTGTTTCAGCTTCACTTTCACTGCATAAGCCATATGGGCTGTGCCACTGATCCATTTTTAGTCAAATTGACTTGAAATGGCCCGAATACAAATGCGAGTACATACTCGCAATAACAATATCAACGTCTCGCGTACTTAAACAGACAATATGTTAATATCGTTTAAATATTTCAAAGTGCATATAAAGAACTAAGACATTTTACGTAAGTAGCCTAGTCCGTTCTGTTCTCACTAGTGAAGCTCTAGACTTCCTAGAAAATTACGCGGCCCAGTAGACTACTTTAGTTGTCAAGGTTTCCAAGTTTAGGATTTTGCTGAGCAGTCCTTCAAACCTTCCTTGCCTACTACACATATTTGTGGACTTTATAAACAGTATTTTTCTTAAGGAGAGCGTTGCTTGACTCGGACACTAAATGGTTAAAGCTGGCTGCACATTAATTACCTAATTTGTGAACCAATACCTGATGCACAAATGCCTCGTAAAGTTACAAGCACCGTAACTGTACAGCTGCAGGCACGACTGCAACCATATAACTGCTGAAGTTCTACATTTTTACTCTTTGATCTAGCATCTGAGTCTGTCTGTTATTTAGGTATGCATAGATTGGAGGCCCAAACCACTTTGATCGGCACTTTGTGAAGATCAGTCAGTATAAAAATGCAGACTAAAATTTCACCTTCAGAAATGTTCTCGCACTTCTGCTCTTGGTTCCTAACCCTTTTAGAAATACTTATAAATATATATTTACAGCAGCGAGTTGAGCTAGACGTATTCTTTGTTTCATTGGTTAAAAATGTATGCTTTAGCACAAAAGCTCCTAAACAGCTCCAGAACTTTTTTAAAGAAAGCAACAGTATCAGCTTAATATTTTTTTCTTTTTCAGTTCGATGCTCTGTTTTTGTTTCATTTTCCACTTCATAACCCCAACAACTTCTGGGGAGGCCCAGGATTACATCAGAGATGCCATTTTATATAACACCACAAAAGTTCCATATAGATATGCTCCTTAGCTGTTGTTTTAGTGTCGCAGTCATGGATATCATGTTTAGACCAACTCCTTTCGGTTCTAATCCAATATATGCAAAGCTGGGCAACGGCGGCAAAACCGTATGAGTATGAGAATGGCTGAAGGCCGCAAATTTCAGGCATTTCTTGCGACCATGATTGAGCCGCAGTGGCCGCAGGTGCCCGCCTCGTAGGATATAGCGTGGTCTAGGACTACACTACTACAGTAGAGACTATTATTCAATGAGTGCGTATATTCCTCACTGCCTTTTGGGACCACGTGCGGGCCTCCGGCATCGTAGGTCTTTATCATTTTAGGATGGCGAATTCTATTATATATGATATTGTACTGTGTGTCGTGTTACTTGAGCTTTCAATCATTAAATAAACAATTAATTATACTATATCTACTAAATAATAATTCACGTCGTGTTTTTATTTATTTATTTATTTATTTATATATTTATATCTTTCCTGTCACGCTCTATGGGAATAAGATAGGAGAAAATTCAGATTTCAAAATGCAAAAAAAAAGTGGGGTACCTTGCAATTTTTTTTCGGCGAAAAAAAAAGTTGGGTACCTTGCAATCTTTTTCTTCAGTGTTAGATAGGGAAAAAATAGAACTAATAAGATAGGAGAAAATTCTGATTTCAAAAGGCGAAAAAAAAGTTGAGTACCTTGCCATCTTTTTCTTCAGTATTAGATAGGGGAAAAATGAGGAAGCCCAAAAGACAGCGGGGGTTTTGGTGAAGTGTTAATTTTTTGCCGTCATTTATAATGACGGCATGGGCCATCAGTATAATAATAAATTCGTTAATAAACATCAAGGTCTACAACTTATCTCTATGAGGCACGTTTTTACTCGAGAAATAAATTGTTCCTATGTTGTTTCACTAATGAATAAAGTAAATTAACTTTAAAAATTCTATTATCTCCTAGCTCGGGCAATGATTATCCATATTTATAAGTTTGGAGTAATGTTCTAGTCGACAGCTCACTAGCTCTAAAGTTTAGGTTTCAAGTTCCAGAATTTAACAACGGCATTAATCCGACCCTTGTCCTTTTATGAAATATTGAAGTCCCATGCAAGGGGAGATTTCAAGGCTTACACTAGCCTACAGTTGGTGCATAGCCCATATCTTAAGCAGAATTTTTCACCGTCCCAGAAGCTATAAAATCTCAAACTAACTTCTACGAAGACCGTATATTCTGCTATCGTTAGAGTCGCCGCCTATGTAGACAGCTCGCGCTCTAAGTTGAGACGAGCTGCAGCAGCAGCAGCAGAGGCGCAGGAAGCTCCTTGACTGCGTCATATGGCGAGGATCCCTTGCAATGCAGCGCACTTTTGTGTCTCGCCGATCGATAAAATGCAGCTCTAAAATCGATATGCCGAGGCTCTGGTGGTAGAGGCTCAGGGGCCGGCCAAGACCTCGGCAAGACTTCAACACGGGGCAATTAGGCCTGGGTCTGAGCGTCGCAGCCTGGCGATGGACGCAGCCTGTTGCCACTAGGGTAGCAGCTAAATGTACGACGAATGTTTACTTCAGTCCAAAGGCTAATGGTTGCGCATATTTTTCTTACCGTATCACTGACTTATGTAAGGTAAATGTGTGTGTAGAAATAACTACGACCTTTGAAACTAAAGTGTGCATATTCTTATCATAATTAAAGTAATTAGAAAGCAGCTGTAACGAAAAAAAATTCTTATTGCAATCGAAAGACTACCGATTACACGTTTTTTTTACCCTACTAGTGACTTTCATAAGGTATATGTAGGGAAATAGCTTTAACCTGCAAAACTGTGCATGTATATTTCTCGATAATGACGATGACGCGTCCTGGAGAGTAACGAAATTTGCAAAAAAAAAATCATTGTGGGCGCTGAGCTACCCGAGTTCACATGGATGAACCCCTGACCCGATTTGGCAACAATGCAAGAGACAACACTTGGCTGGGTGCAAAACTTTTTAGAGTTTTCGAACCAAACTAAGCTAATTTTGTTGCATTTATTCTACTTGAGAGGTTGCATTTTATTGTCACGATGTTAGGACCAAGACTGTTACTGCTTTTCAAAGCTAACAAACTAAAATCCCAGGTTACAAGCCCACTGGCCGCAGACTAATGAATTTTTTGTATTAAAGGTGTAGCAAACCGATAGCAATTTACTTAAAGGGACTCAAACTAGAATATCAAAATAATAACTATGATTTCCGTCGCAGACACCTGCGTGCTTGTAGGGATTACAAACGAACAAAGGCAGAACAACGTTTTGCATCACGAACATCATAAAAGAGCATTTCGACGCGATATTGGCGAGCGCAGGCCTACAGAAAAACAATAAAGAATTACCTATATATAAGCTATACAGATTATTCAAGCTTACAAAGTTCAGTGTAACTACAGGTAAACTGTTTTGTTTAAATTTAGCTGAACATTTAGCTGAAGCTACATAAACACATCAATAGAATCTGAAAGTCTGCTATTCAATAAATATTATTGGAGTGCGACATAGTCAGTCGTTTGAAGGACTATGTAGCACTTAATTCTCGGGTAACCTCGTAAGCGTTTCAAGGGCAATCACATTGATAATCAAGGGATACTGCACTTGAGCTGTAATGATCACTTTTACACTAGGGGAAATTGAGTCATAGCTGCTTGTGGACAATTCAATAACTGTCTTCTTATTTTTCAAGTTCTTTCTGCTATATTTTTGCCTAAGCTTCCTTCATAAATGTCTATTGTATACACCTCAGCTATAGACTCGAACTTTGCTGAATACAACAATAACCACCCTGGAAATTTTAATTACTGATAATAACGTGATATAGAATGGACTAACTGATATTAATTTCCCATTATAGATACGACTCATGTTTCATAGACTATATCGTATAGGTGCTGGTGTGAAAGGTGGAATCGTTGTTATATGACAAAAATGAACATAGGACACAAGAATATTGCTCTATCAAGTAATTTGTTCGCAGGATTCTGTGACGGGAAATCTGTTTTCCACCTGAAGTTCCCGTTTTACGCACGAAATTTTTCCTCGCACGGCAAGTATGTAATGCAGACTGATAATTACCATGAGCTTTGCATGTCAAAACGTAACTGTACATACTGTAATTCTCCGCGTCGTGGAGCTAACTAAGAACGCAATAAATAATCTTCTACACGCTATGTCAGCCTGATGATGTACCTCAGAAATAATATTACCTGCAAGCTATGGCCCCCTTGAATTAAAATCTCAGCTCAATATTCGTCCTCAAAGTAATTTTTTCTATCCCGAACCAGTGACAATAAAAATATTGGTGCTCGATATTCGCAGTTTAGGAGAAGTGATACTATACATATACCTAAAAACCAAAAACAGTTACTCGTCCATCATAAAGTAGATGAGATGCAATCATTTTCTATAGAGTGTACTCAAAATGAAGAATTAGAATGAGCTATCCATCGTGAAGAAGAGATACGTACAACTATCCTTATGTCATGGATAGTGCGCGATTGAAAATCTGCAGTTCTGCGTCCATTCCCAAGGAAAGAAATTACATCCTGCATAGGAGCTGAAGAGATAAAAAAGTACTGCCTTTATCTTACAGTTGCTACTTTGGCTGCCGAGACTCAGTCAGAAGAATTTACACAGGGGCCCCGTCACAATCAACTTCAGCAGCTTTTGAGAAAGCTTGTTACCCCCCCCCCCCNCCCCCCCTTCCCGCCCCCTCCACCTCATGTTCAAACATTTTTCTGAAGAAGCCGACCGAACTGAGTAAAGTTGCATCATCAACCTCAGCTCCGTACCTTTGCACCTAGACCGCTCCCTACTTTGGACGTGCAGCGAGAAGGCCAGGAGAGAGGGAACCTAACCCCAAGCTTTAAAATCGTTGCTTAAAGTCTACGGAACCTAAAACGACATTTTCCGACGTATAAAATTTTTTACTGCCACCACCTCCTCACACCACCTTACCTTCACACCATTAGGTAGGTTACGGAATCACGGCCTAGTTCATTACCTAATACCCAATACCTAATAATAGAATGTGTTGGGTTTTAGGTTTTACTATTAGAAAACCAGTTCTGGCCTAATTCATAACCACCAAGCATTACGAAATTTGTTCAAAGTTAGGTTACATAAGAAAGTAGACAGACAATCGTGAGACGACAATCAAAGAAAAACGTGCAACAGTGCTAAACCCTTTCAACAGTCCAATGCGAAGGCACTGTTCTAACCAGAAATGGAAATGCGAGCTCACGCAAGCCATAGCTCAGACGAGCTTGGGACGACAGAGGCCGTGAACTGCTCTGGAGCCAAGGAGCAATCTATCTGCAGCACAAACTACTGGATGGGGCCAAAAAGGGCCCTCTATCTGCAGCACAAACTACTGCATGGGGCCAAGGGGCCCTCTATCTGCAGCACAAACTACTGCATGGGGCCAAGGGGCCCTGTATCTGCAGCACAAACTACTGCATGGGGCCAAAAAGGGCCCTCCATCTGCAGCACGAACTACTACATGGGGCCAAAAAGGGCCCTCTATCTGTAGCACGGACTACAGCATGCGGATTCCCAGCTAAGGCAGGGGCCCCATCGAAGCAACAAGTGACGTGCGATGCAACAAATTTGTTACATGAGAAAACGTACCATCGGGTGCAGCAATCTATTCTCCCCACCGACGCAACCAAGAACGCGTGACACATTATCACTCACAGGGGCCGTGTCGCCCGGAAAAAATCGTATTGCTTCACTTGTTGTGTCAGTGGGGCCTCAACCTGAGGTGTTCCATCACGTTGACCTGATCTTTATCCCCAAGTAGCGTTTTATTGTTGTCGTGCTTCTTCTGCATAAAATAAAAATGAGAGCCAGGAAATTCATCGCGAGTATTTTCATCGAATGTTAAATAGATTGCCTAATAAATTTATTGCAATAAATTTGACGTTTTACTTTATACATTTTCGTTACACACTACATTTTATGGACCGTTCTCTAAACTGAATATCTTATTTCGTTTAAAAAATTCTAATTTCCAAGAAAATATAGGAAAAACTGATTATAATAGTGCCAACAATAACGGTAATAATAAAAATATAAAGAATAATAATAATTATAACAATAAACGTAGGCTATTCATGTTCAAAAAAGGTTAAAATTCAAAATTGCAGTCATTGTATCTAACTTATTACTAATTCCTTTGCATATACATGTATAAATTTTGATGCTAAACTATAAAAAAATGAATGCTAGTAAAACATCATTAGTTTGTTAATACGAAAAAAAAGTATTGAAGCCTACTTAATTCCGGCCCTGACTTTCGAGAGAGAAAGAGAGCAGAGAACAGCTCCGCCTTAGCGGCACTGTATTAAACTCGCGTTAGAGCATCACTATAGCTATGGTCTTCGATCGATGGTTGTGACGCAGTCGTTCGTACAATATACGCTATACTAAATGAATTATCTGCCATTGCTGTGATACATAATTGCTACACCAGCGTCCCAAGAATGTAGCATTTGGCTGAAGTTAATTGGAGTGTTAATATGTATATTGCTAACGGAGTAACGCCTGTAGGTATACTTGAGTTTATTGAACTTCTCACGAAAATCTTCATTGGTTTTGTGACCCAGGTAAGAGAAGTAGTTTACGTACGTGAGCTCTACACCACTGAGAACAGAATATCTATATTGCGACGACTTTACCACAGTGAATTTACTATCGCTGAATTTACCATTCGTCGTCACTTTTTCTGCAATGAATTTTCTATCGTCGAATTTACCATTCGATGAATTTACTATTTGATAAACCATGGACCACAGGATACCTTGACTGCCCACTCCTCGCAAATGAAGCTGATGGCAAATGATAAATTCTCGATAAAATTTGTTCAATTCAACGTACCGACTTGAAGCAAAAATAAACTGTTCTTGGAAACGCAAAGGATGTAACTATTGGAAAGAAACACGCATGCGTGAGCACTGGCCAACGGTAAATTGCGGAATTTGTTTTAGCCAATTTTACGTCATTTTGCTATCCCAAGCTTCAATTATCATCGTATACAGTTGGAATATAGCTAGGAATTTGCTTTTCTTGCTGATAAACGCATTTCTTGCATCACCGAGAACCGTTCACTTTTTGTTTGACGTTGTTCTGTTGACTGGAAAAATTTTTATCCAAATTTAATCTATTTACAATCAGCCTTATTTACAAATCTCAGTGGACAGTCAAGGTAACGTGTGGTCCATGAATAAACTTATCATTTGATAAATTTACCGTGGTGAATTTATGATTCGATTAATTTACCGCGATGAATATACCCGTAATATCTATACAGTGCACCAGTACAAATAATTTGTACGAATCACGCTGAGATGCACAACCGAAATACTGTTTCACCTCCGAATGGAAGGTAACACGTTCATCTTGCAACCAGTCCTGAAGAAGGGTTTCGCACGGTATACGGTACACGTGGCGATACATCTTGCAACCAGTCCTGAAGAAGGGTTTCGCACGGTATACGGTACACGTGGCGATACATCTTGCTACCAGTCCTGAAGAAGGGTTTCGCACAGTAAACGGTACACGTGGCGATACATCTTGCAACCAGTCCTGAAGAAGGGTTTCGCACAGTAAACGGTACACGTGGCGATACATAGCAAAGGACGTTTGAGAAACTCAGCAAATATAAAACAGCCAAAGTCTAACAAAAAATTACTGACACCTATCTACAAGACGTAATTTTCACCCACCAGCGACTTCCATTATTAGTTCTTAAAATACGAGTTGACTATATTACCGTAATTATTCTATGGATTACCGCTGCGCTAGCAGTATCTGTTTTCAAAGGGAGAATGTGGTGCTCAAAAGCAATCCACTTTTTAGAGCTACCCTTACTACATATATGTTAAACGTGTTGATAGCTTTTGTACCAATGTTGAAACAAGAGAGTCAAATCTCACACGAAGGAACTTCAACTGTACCCACCATAGAGAAAGGTTCCTTTATGCCATAAGGCAATAAGATCCATGAGAGCTAAATGTCGTCCGGCAGTTATACAGATACACACACTTTACGAAATGAAAAATCTAAATGAGCATTTCTGCATGTAGTGCATTGATTCATTCACATAGCACGTGGCTAATATGTAGCTCACTTATGCACGCTACAGTTACCGGCAAGACAGAGTATACACGGAAGCCATGTGTTGGCAGACAGGTTTGCAGCGCGGACGTCCTTGAGCAAACTCTCGAGGGGGGCCATGGAATTTTGTCGTTTACTTTCGATCTATCAATCTAATTTTGAAGAATGTATGGCACTGAACATGTACCCGTGTTAATATTAAGAGAGGGATTGACAAAAAAATTTACATTCATTCAAACATTTTTCCTATTCTGAAATGGTTATATGTTTGTGAACTAAAGTGTAAATCGATTATGTCATATATATTCCACTTGAAAGATACGATATCGAAACAGTTCGCAAAGTATTATTCGTATGGTTTATCCTTCAACTGCCACTACTTTTGGCTTGTAATTGGAGAAACTTCGCTTGTCATTAGTGAAATATTACAGTGACGGCTTGTTAGTTTTTACAAACATACTGCTCACAAAACAATTGCAATTATTACTTTAGAGGTCTTGTGCCAACCTAAAAAGTGGGCCAATAATGCTTCGATATCATCATTATTTAGAAGCACTCCAATTTGCTCATGTCATACATTTCTTCTTTGTGTATCCACAAACAAGCAAAAATATTATTTACATAAGTTTCCTGACATAATAAACTCCTGTACTATGTATCATTGTTTTCCCCAAAACTCTTAGCTAACTTTACACGTGCTCAGTGATTGTTTCATTTCACCGTCAATTTAGTAACCGCTCCTGCAACATCTCCAGGCCCTGAAACATCCATAAACAAAAGCGCGAATTTCTCCGCAACGAGCGCTTGTGCGCAGTATTTTGAAGGTGCACTTTTACTCAAGATATTAACTCAGCTCGTCTTGCATTCGCTCAAAGCTCTCTTGCACTTGGTAGTTTTGGCGGCCATCTTTGTGAAAGTTGAGAGAGGGAGAGAGAACAATTTTTCGCTCTTGTGAAAGGAGGAAAGGAAAAATGGTGCAAGGTTTTTTGGAAAGGCGATGAAAACCCTCCGCGCGGACTGTCTTATGAAGTGAAGTTATCAGAGGGGTTGCGCGCATATGTGCTTGGCAGTGATGTTGTCCTGTGCAGAAATACGATGCAAACGTATCAGAGTGTTGTGCAGGATACAATTGGAAAAAGTGCATTAATATTTGTAGTATGTTGACAAATAGACGTCTATAATGATACTTTATAGAATACTTATTACAATAGTAATACTTCATTGAGTAGGATATATCGATCGTTTGCGACAACGTTGTTATAACTGAAAAATTGACATTTCTCAGGACAGGCGAAAACAGTTTTAATATCACCGTATTTTATTAACTATCACTTGAATAATGACCTTTTACAAGCGGCCACTTTTACAGACCCAGTTATGGCGTTGTTATTATTACTGATAGAACTTGACGAGGGCTTCCTGATGGTGACAATCCCGAGGGCACTATCGTCGTTGACGACGATTGCGCGTTCAAGTAATGCTTTGTTACGCTCTCGAAACCGAAAATGATGATAATTCAATTTATGTGTCAAATGTTTTTTTTTTAATTCCTCCGTTACACTGCCGCTATTTACACTACAGCTGAGTTCCATAGAAGTATCGTGCAGGGCTTCATAACCTTGGGAGGGGCACGTTCAACAATAATCTATAATACTTAATCTATGTCTTACTATAAAAATATAATAACATAAACAATAATCTATTATCTTTTGATCCCCGTTCATAGTATAAAGCGTCCTAATGTTAGTCGCTTGCTATAGACAATGGAAAGTGCCCATAGCTTTCTTAGCGGCAGTTCGCTGCATACAGGGTTGACAACACATTTGAAAATTTGCTAATGGCATTCACTAAGCAAATATGTACTTTGACGGCTAACGTTTTAACAACACTCTTGAAGGACATACAGCTGCGTTTGTAAAAATGTAAAACAAGTGTGTGGCAAGGCTTTGTTCATGCATGGGATATCTGTAACTTTTAACTACTTCTTGACTACCAGTTCTACAAGTCAACTAAATGCGCTTTAAGTATATGGACCACGAAGTACACTACTTAGAAGCATTTACTATAAGCATGCACCATACATTCGTATGTCCTGATTTAAAAACACTCCAACTCCGCATACGCGGCGCAACAGCCATGACGAAAAAAAATAACAGGATAGTTCAAATTATTTATGTGTAGCCTGTAAAAATCGCCGTTTACTTTTTCCATGAACTAATTTTCTGTTAGAACATTCTCTTTCACCAATTTGCAGGGCTGCTGCCGCAATTACATTCTATTCTTTATTTCATTCCGAGAGTGTCAAGCAGAGGGGTTCCCAACCTGTGGTGCTCCCACCCCGTGGGGGTGGGCGACATTGTAGATAAAGTAATGTGGGATACATCAATTTGATCACAAAGTTACCGTAAAATTAATTCCTTATCATTAAGTGATTTATCATTATTGTAGGAGGTGCGAGAAAATACTAAAGTTTTCTTTAGCGATGCCAGGCTGAAAAAATGTGAAAACCCGCTTATCTTGCAAAAGATGACCAGGCTACAACGCCAAAGTGACGGAACTTAGCATCATTGCAAACTTATCCAGTTAACTGTGGTTTCAGTTACCCGCCTATAACCATATGTATTCATTCATATATATATATATATTATCTAGACAGTGCTGCCTCGCCCTATATGCTATTTGTTTTCCTTAGGAATACAATAGGAAAAATAATCCTTGTTGCAAAATAGCATTGCCTGGTAGGAATAAAGCTAAGAGGAGCCCTCTCAGAGGGCACATCCAGAGACCCAAGCATCGTCCCCTTTCTGTGAACGGGCCGCCAGATGAGTCCATTGTCTCATAGCTGATTGATTTACATGGCTGAGAAAGGTAGTCTCTCGTGTAGGTACCATATAATCTATAACTCCTATCACTTCGTGCTCTGTCCTAAATAGCACGGCGCAGTTGCTGTCACCGCAATGACGCATGGTGTCAGTCAGTGCCAAGCAGTAACAAGTCTGTTTTACAAGGAAAAACGCCACTGGCTTTTAAAATCACATATATTGGAAGAAAAACTTTTTTCAGCCCCTATGTATCTTTTCCTAGAAATAAGGTAAGGTATGCTGTTCTGCAAAAAGAAAAAACGCAAAGGAGAAAGTGTGCCAGCTTTCTTCGCCATGCATGAAGAGAAAACCACATACGTAGTCTACCTCAACGTCTTTTACTCATCCAAGTTTCACTTTTTTTCAGTCATCTGCGCATGTTGTTCTAGTCGCTGGTGCTATTCATGAGTTTTGCTAATGGCAAATGGTACCGGCAGCTGCAACATACAGTAGTTTTGCTATCATCGATGACGGCCTGTTATTTCAAAGCATCTCCACACTGTGTTTAAGCAATTTTAGTTTGTATAAGACGCATGCATCGTCAATTGCTGAAAATGCGTGAAAGTATATAAAAATTGATGAAAGATAGCAGCGCTTAACTTAACCTTCAGGCTGTATTGTGCGTCGAGCGTTGTGATTGGCTATTATTTTATCGCTCTGATAATACCTTCTATAATTTTGAGTTGACCCTTTCAGAGAAGTTGCTGGAAATTTTAATTATTTAAGCTTCCTTTCACAAAGCTTTTCATCCCCATTGTTGTTAAGCAGATATGGAGAAGCAGCAAGTGTGGAGTCAGATTGTACATACAGTAGTGCGGTATTAGAGTAGCAGCTTTTATTGAATATTGTATATGACTCAAACTAATAGTGACTATTGTATATTTTTGTACACAGCATTGATCTTTTCGCCGTTTTTACCTTTTTCTTCAACGTGGATTGATTTGTCTTAGAAAAGCTACGTTACGATTACGTCACTATCCAATAAATCGTAATTCGTTTTTGCTCCTTTACTCCCTTATTGTTTTCAATTCACTGTTAAAACATGGCACAGTATTTACAAAGACACAAACCAAACTTTGAAAACAAACCCTTTAAAAGTGCAGGGCACTTGTTGGGCACAAGGCGTTTAGCTGTCACTGTAATTTCGCAAACAATTATCCCTAAAACTTTTTTAAGCTGCAATAGGTCGCCCAATTATGTAATTCATTGCTTCTGTTTATCCCGCTTATATGCGGTATTAAAGAAGAAACTTGCAGAATTTTTAGCCTTCCTATATGCTTATTACAGACTTAGCTTGT
This sequence comes from Parhyale hawaiensis, assembly GCA_001587735.2. Classification (NCBI taxonomy): domain Eukaryota; kingdom Metazoa; phylum Arthropoda; class Malacostraca; order Amphipoda; family Hyalidae; genus Parhyale; species Parhyale hawaiensis. The sequence continues at coordinate 13,199,418 of LQNS02278097.1, forward strand.
GGGATGGCCCATAATTCCGTTAGGGAATAACTCAGTAATCGTAAAAGTTGTGCTTATTAAAATTACAATGTTCACCGATGCACGTTGACGTCCAGCACATTCTCCTTGAGCAATTCCTATTTGCCTCGCGAAACTTAAAAAGACTAAATCTACCTTTCGACGGAGAAGTTCAATGCACGTTTCTAACGCCCTTGTAAACACATGGATTGAGGTTTTGCTCCATTTATTTAACTTTGTGCACAAGCCGTGGCGCATAACTAGCAGCAACCCTTTCTTACTCGGGTTTTAATGGGTTATAAGACTTTGAAGTGCGGCCATTGCAAGTAAAATTTCGGATGAAAGTACACATGCACTCATAAAACAACTATTCATCCTGCATGGAAGCAAATGTATGCTCACACGATCATCCAGGAAGCTATCTATCCCAAGGGCGCAGTACTTCCTACCTCATTGAGAATGAGTTTTCTCAAATCCAGCATGTTTTTCTGTGCTCCGACGAGAACTGAACGCCTTGCCGTGCTCGTGCGGAATAGAACTGATATTTCTGTGCTGCATCCATCATAGCGCGCCCAGTGTATTGGTAATCATGAGAACACGGATCTAGTCTGTGAATAGCTACATTAGCATTAATTAACTTCCTATGCTGATGTTTATCGTGTCACTCATTATTCGCTTATCTTGAAAAACGAACGAACTTCCTATTCATGGGTTTTATTCATATGCCCGACTGGATACTGAATCAGTTAAGTATTGGAATATATAGAGAAAAAGTTCAATAATTTACATACTACTCATTCTTTCACCAACTGCGAGTAGAATAGAATATCATGAGAAGCACAACATAAGTGCGAATGCAACAATCCCATTATTCCTAGTGTTCCATTTACAGTCGCAGAGCTAAAAGACCGTCTGCCTAGAGCACCAACTCAGCTCCCTTTTATTGTTAGAAGTCCTTTTCTTCTAGCGAACGAACTTCTATAATTACTGTTACAGCTGCAGGTCTTTAATCACATGCAAATCAAACTACAAAGAAGCGTCGAAAGTAATTTATTTCCCTAACAAACAGAGCTCGCGAAAGCTTCCTGCAAAGAAGGCCAGCCGTCCTGGCCTCATATTCCTCGGCCGAATTTTGCCTCTGGTAACTTTTGAAGCGTCCAAATTTTGCATCGTGTTTAACTTTTCTTGAGAATCCTGAATAGACATCAGCGCGCCCAAAATTCTGGCCCCTCCAAAAATGTTCGTCGAATCTTGCAAACTTTGATTCAGTTGGAGCAAAATTACAACTCAAAAACCCAGGCATCTCATTAGTGTGCAAAGGCGGCCATCTTCTTTATTCTTTCAGAGACGAAATTTTTGGCGCAGCCAAGGAGGAGGATTTTTGAGGAGGGGAGAGCGGAGGGTTGGGGGAGGCTGATGGGAGGGAGCCGGGACTAGGAGGGGAGCAAGACGAAATTTTACAGAGGCTTCGGATGATGCTGACAGAGAATATTGCGCAGTTTAAATATTATTCACAAAAAGGATGGGGAATTTTAACACAGAGGTTCATCACTTTGAAAGGACACAGGTTGAAGACATTTAGCTGCTTGGAAACAATCGGTTGCATGGACGCGTTGGTGCTGTGCCAGGCTGGGGAAGGGGATCGCCTCCGTGGGAGAGGCTTCTTAGAACGACACACGCCCTTTGTCTCTACAAAATACATTCCTGTACTCTGAAGATAAGATAATAAAAGTCCATCATTTTATTCTGCGAGGTGAGCAAAAGGACATATTGGCTGAATTGCCTCAAGTGTGTCTGTCAAAATTATATCGAACATTATACTAAAGACGAACGTGCATTTACTGTAGCTGTTTATTAATTTATCTGCTTGTTTATATCTCCGTTTTATTCCCACGGTAGCAGCGGCCCTTACGCGCTACACAGCTGTGCTGAAGGTTCTGGAAACGATCCCCAAACCAAGTGAACAGCGCTCGACACGCTGAATCGACAACCTTGCTTGGTGTGCATAGCTACCGTGGGGTACTCACCTTAGGGTAGGGGGCGAGGGCCGTTGAAACTTCCGCTAATGCACTATAGTTCTTTGCCACTCGTGGTTGGCTTCAGCTGTACTTACTCATCTGGGGTCAGTTGGCCTATATCTGTAACACGAACCAGTGCGCGTGGCTTTGCCAGTGGAGGGTGAATTCAAGTTAACTTTACGTTTACCTTCTGTCACCCTTGCAGAAAATAGAAGGACAAAAATTAAAAAAAAAGATGAAAAAGCTGTTGAAAAAGAACGTCAGATACACCGATGGCCGGCTGTTGCGTGCACTGTGGAGATAATTCACAGCTAGTTCTCTCTTTGGGCGAAAGCAGACACCCAACAGAAGAAAATCAGCATCGTAACTCTACACACTTCAAGTGACGTATATGCATAACGTCACCTGAACCTCATCTAAATACTGTGCACTCAGTGTAACTCGAGATAAGATAGCCTGTTGCCATGACCTTGTAGTCAAGCACACTCCAAGGGTGTGTTGTAATCAGCATTTCTGGGTTACCGGTGCTTCACCCGTGGCACACCCGTTCGCAACCCGTGTCGCAATCAAAGCTCAAATGACGACTGCGACACTGGTTACGGCGATGTAGGTCACCGAGCACAAACGTCTATTTTGAATAAAAGGAGCACTAAACTCATTCGAATACGCACCAGAAAAACTCCGTACACCAGAATAAGTAAATCAGATCTGTTACTCGGAACTTATGTTGAAAACTTTTCAATTAGAACGCAATTTCAATATCGTTGAGCTTATTCTCCTCGTCGATAGATGGCGCTCTCAAAACCACTTTTTTGGCTACGGTGAACTTTTTTCAGGCAGCGGTAGCACGATTTGGGCGTGATTACGACACGCCTCAAGTGTTACAAGGCGGAATGTTTCAAATATCGCTGGCGTTAATAAATACGTAAAGGCCGAATTACAGGATACACTTTTGCCGCACCTTCGTATACTTCCCAACATTCGCATACCTAGAGAAGTCCTTGAAATTAAAATATGTGTAAACTAAGAGATTTGCTTTAAAAAGTTCGCCTACAAGTCAGTGGGCTTAGCGAATGTCACTATAGTAAAGTTTTGATTGTCCCTCCAAACATGCAATGGATTACTTAGAACATTAAGATGCGCAATCAAATCCAGCTATGCAGTCATGCGCTGCGACGCATGAGCCATTACATGCCTCAAACGGCAATTGTGTTTTAAGTTCCGGACCAGTCAAGCGTCGAAAGCTTTATTCCAGGGTCCAATCGAACATGCCTCGGATCGGAAAATCGCTGGCAGTAATTCGATGTCCTTGTGTGGGTTAGCATCTGATAATATCCTGCATTTGCCAGAAAATTTCGGGTTAGGGAAGACTATTTTGTTGCGCCAGGACGTTCAGTTTTTTTTTTTTTTTTTTACTGCTCCACGCACACCCACCATGACGCGTCCACGATTATTACAAAGTTTTATTTAAATTGCTCATTCCAATCTCAAATTAATTATTAACTTCCTTTTCAAAATTTTTGGCTGCCCTTAAAACTGATTTACGATTTCAGCGTCCGAGGCAGCCAAGAATTCTGCGAGAGTTAGCAGCGAGTTTATAGCTAGCTAAGTCAATGCATTATCGATAAGGGCTGTTTCACGAAGATTAGCATGAGCTTCAACTCAGCCGCTAATTTTGTAACTTCAGAGCTCAATCCCAACCGTTAACCTTTGCGTCTCATGGCTGAACACATTTCAAGTTGAGGTCATCTCTGAAGTAATCGATTTGGGATTAACGCCTTGAAACAGGTTATGAAAGAGCGAAGCCAAGGCTCATGACTGAAGTTGGGAATAAGTTAACGTTAAAGGCATTAGCTGCTATCGGTTGGATTGCCCTAATCGATGACGGCGTTACAGCTGATTACACCTATAACCCTTGCAGCTGCCTGTAAAAATAGGGAAATAGTAAACTTTGTGATTAATACTAACGCAATTAGAAGTGTCAGTTAAACAGAAGTAAACAGAATAAAACACTGCAGCTATCATAATCTGAGTTGCAAATATTGCTGCAATGAGACTTGCATCAACTAATCAATTGAAAAGTTAATTAAATAACGAAAAAGATTATTATCTTGAGCTAATTGACACAATAAAAGTCCTAATGAAAAAGACAAAGAATATTTCAGTTATTATAAGAACTACCCCATTATTACCGTATTGAAATTCTTGTTAAACTTACCACTATCAACTAAAACAAATCTACTACAAACTAGAACGCCTCTTGGCGTAAGACGAACGCCAGCGGTAGGGGTGAAATTCAATTTATGATGGCCAGCTAACTCTAGATTTTTAGCATTTTTCACATCTCAGTCAACCCACCTGACTGCCTGAAAAAAATATTATTATTATTATTATGACTCAACTTTTTCTGCCTCTTTTTGGGTGGAGAGACAAAATTTAACGCTGTCATTTTTTATACTCAGCTAACTTTAGCTTTTTAGTATTGTTTACATCTACGTCAAGCTACCTGACTCCCTGCAAAAAATTATGAGCATTGCTCAACTCCTCTCCTTTCTTGGGTGGACAAACAAATATACAAATAGACTTAAATCTTCAATGAAAACATTATCACCTCTATCTGCTGTGCTCGGAGGTGATAATAAATCCCGTATTATTCCAGCTAGAGAACAAATGAGAGATCGAGACTGATAAATGTACACCAAGAAAAATCATGTTTCAAATCCAGCACATTTTCCCGTGTGCCAGTGACTGCAGCTTTACTGGTACTCCAGCAAGCCATTGCAGGTGTTTCCAGTAGGTGCACAGGAAAGCGTGCTGGGTTCAGGACAGCACATTTCTCAGTGTAGCTGCTGGCGAGTCTCATTTCGTCACAGTCGTCATAACGCACTAAGAGAAGTAAGGAGCTCACTGTGTGCGCTGAATGGGAGCTACAAATATCAATGCACGGCAAAACGTGCAACAGCTTAGGGACAGTAACCCACAAGAGTTTTCTTGGTGTGTGTTAAGCTGGGACGGCACATGGGCACATGGAGTCGTCGTAACACGAGTTATCCTTCTATGCGCTTCGCCCATGTATGCAAGAAAGTGAAGCAACTGGTTTTCCAGATTCTAGAGAATGCGAAATGACCAATTTTTCTCGATAAAGAACGCGAAGTGATCTGATGCCCGTGGCACTAGAGAAGGCCAAATGATCAGTTACTCGTTGCACTGAAGAGCGTTAGGTGATCGGTTGCTCATGTCTTTAGAGAACGCCAAGTGACCTGCTTCTCGCAGCATAGAGGCTTTTTCTAACTCTCATAGCCGGCTGTAACTACGCGAAAACCATGATATACCGAATATGCAGCAGTGCTGTGCGTAATCGTAATATCTGTGAGCGAGTTTCGGGGAACTAAGGGTTTCCCCGAAACCCTTAGTTTTTGTTAGCTTGATAGCAGCAGCAATTTATAACAATACAAGCCTTGAATTACACTGCTGCCAACTCGATACTCATGGGCCTTCCGGCTTGTGCTAAGCGGCCTGTAGTGGCTGGCCGTAGCGGCCAGCTGCTGGGGCTAGCGTGGGGATCCCTCCTTAGCGCCAGGCCGAGCCTGGAAATGCCGAGAGTGCTGCCAGCGCCATAGTGGTTAGGCTAAAGCTTTAACAGAGCACCTAGAAAGACCTGTTAGTGTTGTCTACGCCGTATTCAGTCCGTAAAGGCCGACCAGTTCGTGTTCTTCGTCATTTACCAGACTGCGACAGTGATCTTCCTGACGAGTTACCTGTTCAGTCTTAACTTGTCCTTCATAAAGTATTTAGCTCGAAAAGGTAAGCAAAACAAGTTGATTTTTCCAGGTTACTGTATTCGCAAAATAGCTTGGCAATCTACCTTCGGCATACCATCACAAGTGCACAAATATAGGGTTTTCATTGAATTCTATACACAATAGTTTGTTCGCAGAAATACAAACTTGAATTTCATAAATCTCTTGATTCAAGAGAACAGGTTTATATTTATCTAGTTCGCACACAATGAGCAACTTATGTAAGAAATATAAACAGAATACATCAAGTGACAGAGGTAACTCTACTAGCTTGCAAGAGCGCGCTCAGCAACATCCTGCGGCGCCGCCGAGGAGATTCAGAGCGAGCGAAATCCATGCTCAAGGGTAACTAGGCCATTTCGGCAAGTGGAGACCAGGGCCGGGATGCACGAAACTTCACTAAGTTTATTTAACTCACAGGCTTTCCCTTAGCGTCAGAAAAATGCACTTCGTGAGCTACGGGCACATGCACAAACAATTTTCGCTTTCCCGCCAAAAGAGATTTTCCTTTATTTTTGTACTTAAGTTACGGGTGCTGGGACCATCCTTAAA
>LQNS02278097.1:13214630-13233666 GCA_001587735.2 Parhyale hawaiensis
CTCCTCTGATGCTTTAGAGATCGTTGATGGAGTTTCTCCGAGGCATTGGCTCGTGCATGGGTGCTGCGAAGTAAATACTTTGCAGCACGCTTGTAGAAATGGCTGTAAAATGATGATGAGTTTTATCAGTTGATAGTCTCTCTAACTTGTAGCTGTCAATGCTGATGTTAAACTATTTTCATTATTTGTGTTTTATTTCATAAGTTCTAGTACAAACTGGTATGTGTCATAAGATGTATCCTGATATTCAATCAGGAATTATTGTTAAAGCGGCAGTTTGGTTCCTCTTCTAGTGTTCTTAAATCTCATAGAGTAAGTGGAATATTATAGTTCCTAATCAATAATGAACATACACTAAACATTAACTAATCGCATCTATATATTAATACGCTCGTTCCTACCTACCTACCTACCTACCTACCTACCTACCTACCTACCTACCTACCTACCTACCTACCTACCTACCTACCTACCTGCGGTGTGTGTCACGCTTTTCATCACTAATAAACGGAAGGAAATTAGAGATTCGATGACTTCGGGAAGCTGGGTATCTATGATACGCCGAGCGTCAGTAATCTTTCGGCCACTGGGAAAGGTCGTTTTATAATTGAGTCAAAGATATTTTCCCTTTATTTTCATAAAGGGAGCACAATGAATAATGGGCATTGAAAATGGATATTACACCATGTCATGCAATTCGTGACGCAAAAGTTTGCCGATTGCATCATGTTTCGGTAGGAAGGAGGTGGGGGTTAGGCAAAGGAGGGGATGGGGGTGAAGCAGAGGTTAATGGTTGAACAGAATGAGATTTTTTTGCATCTTTGGAAAGCTCCATAAAGGGGACACACAGTATGTATAAAAATTAAAGGCCCGGTAGACTGTGAAAATTTCACAGGTACAGCTAATAAAGTATGATGGTGTCGAAAAGACAAATATCGCATTTGAATATGCTCACTAAATTGCAATGCGTCTATCTAAGACTTTGAGATGAATGAATATTTTACTGGAGGACGGTACGTTTTGAGCGTAGAACATATACATTAAGCGTCATAGTTGTCCTACTTGACACTTGATCTATTCTATCGGGATCATCATTAATATTTTTTTCTGCTTAGAGGCTCGATGCAGAACTTTATTAATACGAAGACGCTGTCACCCAGACAATCGTCCGGGAACAATAATACCGAAACAGTTCAGTTCTCAAAAGGTAGCTGGCATTTCACTGTAAGCGGTGCATATGCCCCGATTCAGTCAGTGGTAAATTATGAAAATATTTGTTTCTGGTCTCAGTTTCAGAATTTAAATTAATTTACTTAGAGTCAAATTATCCAAGTTTTAGTACCAACAATGATGAAGCGTGCTGTTCCCCTATGCCTCATTCTAAATGCAACATAACTGGCAGAAAAAAAAATTGCAGTATATTGGAATTTAAGGGAAACTTACAAATTTGCAGGGACGTTGAACCAAACGCATTGTGACGGCGTCAGCTAAATATACATCTGACTTCCCCACCCAAGTGAGGACAGAAAAACACTCATTACATTTGACACCGCAAAACATTTATTTACCCGAAAAATTACTTGAATTATAAGTGAAGAATTCCAGCAATTTCTGTAACTTCTTTCAAACCACCCCCGCCGCACCTGCTGCTATTGTGATAGAAGACGCGTGAGGAAATTTTATGATAAAAAAGATAATGGCTTCGAACGGGTCAATGAGACTAAATTCTTGTAATAAAAGCCGTGGTGTATTTTTACTGGTAATGACTTGATATATCCGGTCTCCATATAATAAATACGTTCAGCAGTAAGAGAGATGCAGCAGGTAGGAAATTTTTTCGTATGCGAGATTTTAATGTTATCGAGGAAGGATATAAGCTAATTGCTCAGAGTAAGGCACGTGCATGGATGTGCAACAGTTCAATGACCCCACCTCGATAATAAAATTTATGATGGAATAGACTCAAACACTAATTTATTTTAATGTAGGATTTAAAATTAAATATGGATATGGCCCACTAATACTGGTATCGCTAATGTATCCTTACTTATTATATGCACGTAGCATTCAAATTTTTGTAAATTTATTTAGTCAAAATAGTTTCTCGCCACTCATAGAAGCGTCCTTCATAAAAGAATGTTATTCATGCAATAAAAAACCGAGGTTTTCGTTGGCCCCTATAACTCGGCATGAAACGAGCGTGGGGGTCCTAAGCCAATGACTTCCTAGACGCGTCTCTCAGTAAAGACGCGTTACTTTTACAGTTTTTCAAATATAATTGATCCTCTTCATTTGTTGGAGCATGTAATACTAAAATTCAGAATGCTAAAATTTTGAGCGAAGATTCATCTTAAGCAAAATCATTTTATGATTTCTCAATCGGCATCAGACTAACAAAAATTCCGTGAATATGTGATATATATTATAAGGCACCATTGAATGGATCAGTAAAGTAGAGCAAACCTAAACCTACCGGGCTTAACTTGTCCTAAGCCTCAGACAGAAGTTTTGGATTCTCCACTTTGAATCGGGTTGCAGGTGTTAGTGCCTACCTGATTTCGTTTGAGATAGTCATAACTCGATTTTAGAGAAGAGGACTGAGTTCTTGTTTGTCTCAAGGGGCTCGATTCCACGTTACCGCCAAAAAAATTCTGTCAAAATGACGTAACCAACGCTCCTGTCTACAGTTCTGAACACGTTAAGTCTACAAGGCTTGACTGCACCCGACTTTCTGGGCCAGTTGATGACATCTTGATTAATTATAAACCAAAGTAAATGAAAATTTTCGGTTACTTTTGGTATAGCTAGAATTTACATGTGTTTACGCACTCATCAATGCCCTAGAGGAGAGCCACAGGCATTATAATCGTATGTCTGTAGGGGTGGCACTGGATAATAAGCTGACTGGATTATTGACAGTCAGGCAAGACTTAACCAGGGTAATTAACATTTAACTGGAACGCTTTTTCCACAAGTGCCCTAACTTAACAAATTCAACCGTAAATAAGTGACTTTCATCAGGACAGCTGCGCTTCTGCAATAGCCTTCCAGTTCTACAATCTAGAGTCCTCGCTGAAATCCATATCCCGAAGCTTGGCACACTTTCGCAACAAGAGTTAACGAGGCACTGAACCACAATGGGACATTACGCTCAGGGTGCGGACTTACAAGTAGAGCCCTAAACTGTCACCTATACAGCCTGGTTTTCACTTCGCTGCAGCGAGCTTCAGGTAGAAATTACTGTAGCCACAAGGACAACATAGATCTTGTTTGGGCTTCCCCAAAAATGGCTCCCTCAATCATTTCTAGGTAAATAGAACAGATCCTTAAAATGCAACTGCATAAATGTACCGTAATGACAGTGTCTAAAGGGTATTAAAATCAAATGAGGATGTACTTTTTAATTTCAAAATATCGTAAGGCTGATACTTGACTCCTAGGGTCGAAGTAACTCCTACTGACAGTACGGACTGACTTACAGTATTACTTATAGCATTGCTGACGTTAATTAATGTAGCATAATTACAGACTGTATGAGCACAGCAGCTTTCCTTTAAATGGGTAATATTATGTGCAATAGACAACCATTAGTAATGCCCTATAGTAACAGCGTTTTTAGGTTCAGATGACCGAACGAATAATAATTCCTCTTTAAATGCAATATCGGACCAATACAAACTAATGGTTCTACAATAGAAATCAGTTGCTGATTACATGGGTAAGAATCCCTTTCAAAATACGATAGTGTAGCGATATCTAAATTAGTTCGACTGTTACAAAGTGACCATGAGCCACCGACTGTGAGTTCACTCCTATAAATTCGGTAACAATTTCTTAAGAACGACCAACAAGACTCAGAAGGACGCAGCTCGATGGCACCTAAATGTAAGTAAGAAGCAACTGTAAGGATCAGAGTGTAGGAAGGAGGGCGCCATCACAAAACTTTCAACCCTTGAAGAAGAATTTCGAGAGGCAGGAGGGGAAACTCAAGCAGCAAAAAGCTACTAACGCGTCAGTGCCAGCGAATGAGCAGTTAAATGAAAACTGATACGGGGAGATTGATACGAGCACTGCTAGGATGCTGCAGCTACCAACATGTTATACTTAACGAGCAAATATCCAGCCCGAATATCACTCGTATTACGTATATACGGTATACGTAAGGGTTAGGTCACCTCGACAGCATACCCTGACACGAAAACCCACACGCACAAGTTTACGCTGAAAATGAATCGTACAATAGGGACCACGAGAGAGTACGACTGCAGTCGACTGCAGATCGTCTAAGGTATGGAGTAATAGTAATAATAATAACAAAAATAACTAGAGCACTCTGAGAGCGCATACATAAGCCAAACAAGGCAACGGTAATGAAAATTCTAATTGGCTTTCAAACCTTGATTTTTTTAACAACACCAAATTTAATCATCTGTGTCTTCTGATAGCAATAAAAGTTTCTGCAAATTTTTTGAAGATCTGTTCATAAGTTTTGAGTTATACTGCTAACAAACATTATGACAAACATAATTCAAACACACAAACGGATCAACCGAACTGCATCAAAATTAAATCATCTATTTCTTTTAACATTACTAACAACTCCTGTAAATTTCATGAAGATCCATTCATAACTTTTTCACTTATTGTGCTAACAGGCATAAATTCAATCACAGCGACAAAGAAACGCATAAACAAACATATCATCACAAAAATTTGGTTACTTGCTCTTCGTAATGAAACTGACAACACATGTAAATTTTATGAAAATCCGTCCATAGCTTGTTTGAGTTATAGTACTGAGAAAAAATAGGTAGACAAAATAAACAAAAGATGAACGGATTTCGACCAAAAGTTGATCATTTGTTACTGTGAACATGCCTAACAATCCCTGCAAATTTTGTAAAGATCCGTTCATAACTTTTTAGTTATCTTGCTGACAGACAGACAAACTGGACAAAAACAAAACCTCTTTGGCGGAGTTGATAATAATAATAATAAACTTTATTTGGTGTTCCTATAGAGATCAAGACATTACAGGATAAAAAACAGTAGTCAACGATACTCACCAGAGTTACAGTAAAGAGTAAACAGGGGCTGACATATTCATTTCCTACTACTCTGCATTGTGACTCATTGTTTGGCCACTGTCTGGTAACAGTTTACGCTGCCATCAGCTGTACGTGTTGACTAGTGTGTAGCCAAAGCCATTACAGACCATCTTTACTAAGAGGTTAATCAATTTTTCTCTCGTAAGTTGGAAACTGATAGCGCTTTTAATTGTCTCTGCCTTGAGGCAGTCAGTAATTTTTATAACCAATATCGTACTTACACTAGTTGAAAACTCATAAGTAGACAGACAAACGCTGTTTGATGACTGCCCTCACCTTGAAAATCTCCATTTTTAGTAGGCCAGTAGTAGTGTATAAGATCAGCATTCCGTTGCTCGTGACTTTTCACCCTTGCAATTTACGACTACCAATGCACTTCTGGCGTAGCTGGGGGTCAGGGGGGCGTGAGCCGAAAGTGGGCGGGACATGGGAATCCGGAAGTAGACAGGGCTGAACTAGGGAAGGAGTCAAAGGTCACGAGCAACAGAATGGTGATCTTATACACTACTACCATGTACTTTCCTACTCCCGCTTTTGGACTAAAAGTAACAGAAATGCTGATAATGCATCGCCAAGCAACAAGGCTTCCTCACTGGAGAAGGTAGAGAAAGCCCGAACACAACGACAACGAACCGTCAAACAGGCAGCGATCCTTACCACGTACCCACGTACTCGACAACTGGGAATGTAGGTTATGCTAGAAATAATTTTTCAAACAATTACCATTAATTTTGTTGTATTATTTGATGGAAACAAACCGGGCAGTAGTTTACAAGCTGTTGCCGATAGCCTGTTAGTGTCATTATTTCAAAATTTACGGCAAGATTTCGAATTTTTCATTAAAACAATATTCTGCCATGAAATGCAAAACTCATCAAAGATTTAGGCTTAAGACTGTGCACCACTGACAATGAGTAAAATTCGTAACATACTTCATTGCGTTAACGAATCTCTTACGGCCATAACTACTGTATAATATTGCCTCAATTCACTTCTACACTGTTTCTGTTTCAGGCACACAAATATATTTTTAAACAGAAGAGCAATAGAACAATTTCAATACAAGAGCATAATGAATTATTGATAACTGAACAGTTTAAACTATTCAATTTATTTCAGTGTCTAAAAAAGGATTGTCTACCAGATAACAAAGACACGGTTATTTTTTATATACATTGTACAACGAGACTTTCCTAAAAATAATAATGAAAAGCAGTGAACGCATGTCTCCTGTGGATCATTGTGGTCCAAATAACCTGAAGGCAAAGTAAATAAAAAAATCTGTAAGCAAAAACCAAAATATGAAAACCAATGCTTATGCCCATATAAGATATTGTCTTCTCTACATTATAGAATTAACTTGGTAGAAAAATTTAGTCACGAAATATTTCTATTAACAATAATAGTAACCACAGAAGTCTAATATTATTATCTCTTACTGCGTTTTCATCTCACTTTGACATTTTTTCCTATTTCTTCAGTAGAAGCTAACGTGCACAGAATTTATTAAATGAAATCCTTGATGTAAAGTCCGTAGAGGTTTTATATCAGAACCCAAATTCTGAAACTTTCTGGCGTTGGGCAAAAAAAAATTTTAAAAATATATATTAACTCATACAGTATGTGCTGAACATGTAAATATAGTGAAAAGAATCGACAACCTTCATTACTGTGCATACGGCCCCCGTAAAGAGTTGGTCTGAGTTTTTGTGTACGTACCAGCTATGCCTCGTTCTATCAGTCATCACACACAAATACACACTCTAATAGAAGAGTCATCAATGCATCATAGCTGAATAAAATCTTCTACGATGAGATACCCACATATCTGAGTAACGAATGCATAGAAAAGAAAGCTGAGTTCGCGGGAAAATGCTCGTAAAAGGCATCCAAGGTGTTTGAGCAACGAAAATACATTTAACTAAAGAGTCTTTCCAATTTTATGATTTTGTCGAGTGATTTTCGTATAGCTTATAGTGTCATTGAAGCTATGAAGTTAGATTGTAACTATAAGGAATGCAAGAAATTGATAACTCCCTTTTCTCTAACGCAATCATAAATGCTAGAAATGAGGTTAACTCTGCCAATATAATGAATTCAAGAATTGTATATTCTCAGGGATATTTCACAGCCCTCACGAGATGCATAAACGCACAGCACCTTAGCATAGAGCGCACGTACCATGGCGATATTCCGCCCCATGCGCAGCAAATTTTGGAGTATAAGGCCGGTGAAAGAAAATTGCCTTTAAAATACGCTACTCCTAAAAGAAAAGTATATAAAACGGGGATGGGAATTCAGAAAACTAAAGTGGAATCCAGAGCACTCCGTCCTTCGTCGACGAGCTCAAAACTGCGGTGCTTTCTTGCAGCTCCTCCTTGCAGAGCGTAATTAGAAAACGGGAGAGAAAACTGGCGCAATTCCCGCTAAAGTTCGAGTTGTTTTTTTTTTTTTCTGAAGTACTTGCGAATGGAGAATAATTTAGTATGAAATGAATGTAGGTATAATATCTACAGCAATGTTATGTAAAACGAACATGATGATATGCATCAGTTGCATAAAATCTGATGGCAGTACTTGCGAATGGAGCATAATCAGCATGAAATTTACGTGTTATAAGCACGTAAAATAATGCATTGTAAAACGGTACAATTGCTCTAGCTTACGCTGCAAAAAAATGAATGGTACGAAGAAATAGATCGAATTTTAACCATTAAATCTATAAGTTATAGGACTCCTCTTGAAATCTGAGCGCTACTGAGAACATCGGGCACTGGGAGAAACACCTCCCACAGCTACGAAGTCCTCCTCCAGGACTCACTAACACATAAGTCTGTGAACCTTGTTTACTTATGTGTTTGTTTATTTACTTGTGTCACGTTTATTTGCGTGAGTCGTGCTTGTTTGCACACAGCTTCTATGCTTTTAGACGGGAAGAAATTCGAGGGACTAGGGCACAGCCTCATTCTCTCCTTGGATTAGCTCTTTAATTCCATTGTATCTGTGACACGGAAGTTAAACTGAGCTCAGATCCAGTTCATTTACTACAGACTGTAGTAAATGAACTGAGGCTCAGCCTCAAAAACGGGCACAATAAATGCAACGGGGCTACAGGATATAGAACTGAAATACGTAACATATAAATTGACTTTACTAAAGCCTGGGTGTTGAATATTCGTTAAAGAAGAAAAGAATCAAAGAATCTACTGATAGTGAACCGTACGGGTAGCTCCTTGACGGGTAGGAGGGAACTGCCGAATAGCGCGTGGTCTATGCCCAGCTAAATAGCACCTGTTTTTTTGAGAAAGCAAAGACGATCGTGATGACGACCCAACGGGTCACGGGTCGTCTCGTATTATACTAAAAGTCTGTGAACCGTGCTTGGTCATTAACTTGTGTTTTGTTTGCATACCAATGCTTTACGTTAAAATAAAAAGAAATTGGGGGGAAAATTTAAATCGATTGTATCGTGAGACCGAAGTGGAATCTAGGCTCGGGCTCGGCTGCAAAAACGGGCACACTAAATTGAAAGGTGCTACGGGAAATTCAACTGGAATACGTAACATATACAGTGCCTAGACATAAGTATTAGCACAACTCTATTTTTTATGTATTTTAAAAAATTTAGGGACTGCCTTGGGATAATTATTACAGGAAGTTTATATAACATATATATAATAGAATATTTAGAAAGAACATTCAAACGTGCACTTATAACAAAAAAATTTAGTAGACAGAATAGTCAAATGTGCACTTATAAAAAAAATTTAACACAAGCAAAAATAATGAAGGACAAAAGTATTTGGCCAAAAAAAAATATGATGTTAGTACTTGGTGGCGTGACCTTCATTGGCAAATACAGCATGGAGACGATTGTTATAGCCGGAAATTAACTTTTCACATTCACTTAATGGTATTTTTTTCTTTTCTTCAATGCAGATAACTTTGAATTCAGTAAGGTATTTGGGACACCGTTTGTGGACACCAGATTTAAAAAGACGCCACAAATTTTCTATAGGATTAAGGTCCGGTGATTGGGTAGGCCATGGAAGAACAATTATTTTCTTCTTTTGAAACCATTCTTTCGTTAAATTCGCAGTATGCTTGGTGTCGTTGTCTTGTTGGAAGGTCCACCTACGCCGTCCGTAGAATTTTTTGGCACTTGGAAGCATCTTCTTCTCTAATATCTGTACATGAAACTATTCATCTTGCCATCAATGATATGAAGATCCCCAACAACATGGGCAGTAAAGCAACCCCACACCATGATGCTGCCCCCTCTATGCTTCACGGTGGGCATGGTGTTCTTGGGGTCACAGGCAGTACCACGTTTCCTCCATACACGCCGAGCTTCGTTTCGGCCAAAAAGCTCTATTTTAGTTTCGTCAGACCACATAACCCTTTCTCAAAACTCATTTCCTTTGTCCAGGCGGTCTTTGGCAAATGTTAAGAGGCTCTTGACAAGTTTTGCTGTAAGAAGAGGAGTTTTGCGAGGTGTGTAAGAATGAATGCCAGTACGGTTCAATTCTCTAACAATAGTTTTCTTGCAGACATGCAGTCCCTGAGACGCCAGTTCACTCTGAAGGTCAGCACAAGTTGTCATGGGGTCATTATAGTCACCTTGTAGCGGGGCGGCGGAAATGGCCCAGCACGTGATCGCACTTATTTATGTCACCAAGGGTAGAAGACAATACTCCAGAGAGAGAGGTTAAAATGGTTTATTGCACCGGGTGAATTTACGTGAACAAANGGAATTCAGAAAACTAAAGTGGAATCCAGAGCACTCCGTCCTTCGTCGACGAGCTCAAAACTGCGGTGCTTTCTTGCAGCTCCTCCTTGCAGAGCGTAATTAGAAAACGGGAGAGAAAACTGGCGCAATTCCCGCTAAAGTTCTAGTTGTTGCTTGTTTTTTTTTTTTCTGAAGTACTTGCGAATGGAGAATAATTTAGTATGAAATTAATGTAGGTATGATATCTATAGTAATGTTATGTAAAACGAACATGATGATATGCATCAGTTGCATAGAATCTGATGGCAGTACTTGCGAATGGAGCATAATCAGCATGAAATTTACGTGTTATAAGCACGTAAAATAATGCATTGTAAAACGGTACAATTGCTCTAGCTCACGCTGAAAAAAATGAATGGTAAGAAGAAATAGATCGAAGTTTCACCGTTAAATCGACAAGTTATAAGACTCCACTTGAAATCTGAGCACTACTGAGAACATAGGGCACTGGGAGAAACACCTCACACAGCTACGAACTCCTCCTCCAGGACTCACTGTTCTGTGAACCTTGTTTACTTATGTGTTTGTTTATTTACTTGTGTCACGTTTATTTTCTTGAGTCGTGCTTGTTTGCACACAGCTTCTATGCTTTTAAACGGGAAGAAATTCGAGGGACTAGGGCACAGCCTCATTCTTTCCTTGGATTAGCTCTTTAATTCCATTGTATCTGTGACACGAAAGTTAAACTGAGCTCAGCCCCAGTTCATTTACTACAGATTGTAGTAAATGAACTGGGGCTCAGCCTCAAGAACGGGCACAATAAATGCAACGGGGCTACAGGAAATAGAACTGAAATACGTAACATATAAATTGACTTTACTTACAGCCTTGGTGTTGAATATTCGTTAAAGAAGAAAAGAATCAAAGAATCTGTTGATAGTGAACCGTACGGGTAGCTCCTTGACGGGCAGGAGGGAACGGCCGAATATCGCGTGGTCTTGTTGGAAGGTCCACCTACGCCGTCCGTAGAATTTTTTGGCACTTGGAAGCATCTTCTTCTCTAATATCTCCCTGTACATGAAACTATTCATCTTGCCATCAATGATATGAAGATCCCAACACAATGGGCAGTAAAGCAACCCCACACCATGATGCTGCCCACACCATGATGCTGCCCCCTCTATGCTTCACGGTGGGGATGGTGTTCTTGGGGTCAAAGGCAGTACAACGTTTCCTCCATACATGCCTAGCTTCGTTTCGGCCAAAAAGTTCTATTTTAGTTTCGTCAGACCATATAACCCCTTCCCAAAACTCATTTCCTTTGTCCAGGCGGTCTTTGGCAAATGTTATGCGGCTCTTGCTATGTTTTGCTGTAAGAAGAGGAGTTTTGCGAGGAGTGTAAGAATGGATGCCAGTACGGTTCAATTCTCTAACAATAGTTTTCTTGCAGACATGCAGTCCCTGAGACGCCGGTTCACTCTGAAGGTCAGAACGAGTTGTCATGGGGTCATTATAGTCACCTTACGCAGCATGTAGCGCCGAGGATGACCCATGATCTTACGCGGAGCTCTAGCTCTTGGCAGGTTGGAGACCGCCCCAGTCACTTGATGCTTGCGGACTATTGCTCCAACCGTTGAATAAGAACATTGACACGTTCTGCTATTACTCTATAAGTTAATCCCTCACTACGAAGTTGAATTATCCGTTTACAAGTAACTTCAGGGATTTCTTTAACGTTAGGCATTGTAGTGAGAGTGTGCGCGACTTCAACAAGGTCTATAGAGAGAGGTAATGATTGCGCCGGCTGTGGTTTGTTTACATTGCATTTGTTTCGAGACGTTTCGTGAACGTTCTAGCGTAATTTCCAAGTAAATTTATTCAAACTATACTATTAAATATCAAAGATTCAACATCGTATTTATTTTGGTCAAATACCTTTGTTCCTCATTACTTTTACTTGTGTTAAGTTTTCTTGTTATAAGTGCACATTTTACTGTTCTGTTCAAATATTCTATTATATATATATGTTATATAAACTTCCTGTATTAATTATCCTAACACAGTCTCTAAATATTTTAAAATACATAAAAAATAGAGTTGTGCAGATACTTATGTCTAGGCACTGTATGTTGACTTTGCTCACAGAGTGAGTGTTGAATATTCATTAGGGAAGCAAGGAAGCTGCTATGCTGACCAGTCCGGGCAGGATGGACGGCCGAAAGCGTGTGGTCTATGACGAGCTGGATCACACCTGTTTTATGCAAAAGTAAAGAACGATCTCGATGACGACCCAACAGGTCACGGGTCGTCTAGTATCGGCAAATCTTTATGTAGAAGCTAACTCATCCATTACCCTACCTAGCATAACGTCTCAGAGTCCTAGCGAGTCTGCTGCAGCTAATCGTGCTTGCACGACCCCCTCCTAGACTGAATGTTTTTTCTGTTTTTCTGAGTCCTCTTTGTACCGGTTGTTCTCGGCGAATAGGCCTGTTGGTTCGTCTACTTCCAGCTATCTAGTCTGCTCTATTACTAGGAGGATTCATCCAATTGTTGAGGTATCCCTCATAAAGATTGCTCTACCTCCGTCAACAAAATTGGTTGCTTGCCTCATTCGTCAGTTTAGACCTTCATATCCAGAACAAGAGGATAGGGCATAGGTGTTTCACCATCACCGATTGAGCTCATCTAATACGATTAGCTTGTTCATATCCAAAACTTCAAATCAGGCGTTGGATTCGCCCCTTTTGATCGAGTTTCAGGTGTTAGTTCCAAATCTACAAAGCTTGATACGTTTGAAAACTCCATCGTACTCCTCAGGAATGAGATATTGTTTTTTTTTTTTAAATATGTATTACTGCATCCTATGTGCAGCAGGCGCAACACATTGAAAGTTCCCACAAAGTGATTTCAGTAATGCAGGGCAAGCATCTGAACCACATTACTTGTAATTAACTGACACTGCGTTGTTATAGTTAGCGCAACAGGTTGATATTTAATTTACATAAGTTCTTGAGTGAGGAACAGTCATTATCAAAACATTATAATGAAGACCAATCTTTATTTATTCAAATATCTACGCATTTTTCATATTTCGTACCCCTCGATCCTGTATGGGAATAAGATAGAAAGAAATTCGATTCATAAATTAACGACGTAGACACATAACATATTAAACGTATGTTAATTACGTACGTAATAACATGAAGCAAAAGCAGGTTCATCGCGTCGAACCTAATATCGATTACATACTTAATAACATGTAGTAACAGCAGCTTCAGGGCGTTAAAATTTTCCTCGACAATCTCCCATCAACTTGAGATAAAGAAACCAGCAAAATACCTAAGGCCTGCGAACTAACTCTGAGAATATGTTGGTGGCAGAGCTGCCAAGGGCTCGCAATATAAAAGTACGAGGGTAATAACTGAGGCAAGAAAGAAGGTTGCCCTCACAAAAGTACTGCAGCAAAAGAGGGAAGGCTCTTGAAGACATTTTGAGGGCCGTCTGAAAGACGCTCGCAATTAGATTTAGTCACCATTTTGTGGGAGACAAAAATGAGGATCAAAGGCGATGATTTTTGCTCCGAATTTCTTGCCAGGTTCCCAAAAACGGCAGACGGATTGGGCGCGCAGGAGGAGGAGGGCAAGGGGAGGTCGGGGGCGACGCTCCAAGGAATGAAGGGTAAAGGAAACGCGGTTTCTTTTAGAAACAGAGAGAGGGGGATGGTTTAAAGAGTAGAATAGGATAAAGAAATTGGAAGGAACGGTTGATTGGTTATTGAGTTTAAAACTGTAAAGTATTGTGATCTATGAATACACTTCAACGACTTTGCCTTGGTTATTGAGTTTAAAACTGTAAAGTATTGTGATCTATGAATACACTTCAACGACTTTGCCTATAAGGAAGGTTTAATTTTGACCTCAAAATTACGCGATTGTAACTGAAGCGGTAACTGAAGCGATCTCTGAGACATATTAGGACATAGGAGTTCAGTCTTATGTCGAGTTCGGTCGTCTTTCATATTAACGCGTTCACTGATTCATTTGTCCGAAAATTTTACTGTGCCTTAGAAATAGTAGAAAGTGCAAGTTTTTCTGAGTTTTGTTTCACTTTAGATTTGAAAATATATCCGTAACTTGCCGAGTGACACATGCAGAGAAGACTGATTTCACAGTTAATATTTACTGATTTACTGCGGCGCACACAAAGTTGCGCGGACAACAAAAGCTACAAGCTATTCGGATAAGTGGATGAGTGAACACGTTGATTTGAATGACGTGTGAACTCGGCCTTACAGTAAGTGAACAGACGAGCAAAAGGTTACTTTGTACGCATATCAAGGCATAAAATATGGAATAAAGCTGTGAAAAAGCATGTGCGGAGCAGAAAAGTTTTCGCGATTTCCGACTGATGCGCCTTATGCGGACCTCGGAGCAACGAGTAAGGGTGGTGGACGCAGACCATCGGGTTTCATACTCTTGTAACTGGGGCCAAAATTTGCCCCCAAGTGGCCACGTCTCCAGAAATCCATTCCGGTCCAGCGTGTGGGTGATCCTCAAATTCCCAATACCTCTTCTGAAAAGATTTGGCCAATTTGTATAAAATGAAAAAAGTATTGCAAAATTCACAACTGTTGAGGTACAAAAAAAATCTATTTTCCATTCACTACATCAACACAAGAGCACAGTCGCAATATATAAACGGCCCGCTTTCCGGTATAATTTTTTGTCGTCCCAGAAACTGCTTTGCGATCTTAGCACGGGGCAGCCGAGAATTCTACCGGGGCTGTAGTAAAGCAGAAGCTGGACGGCCTAAATAACAGTGTACGTCTGCCTCTATCGTGTTTGTGTCCGAGAAATGTTACCGCTGTATCTCTCCGGACCCAGCGCTTATATCCTACACTTGTGTTGAGAGGTTGCATCATGCTGCAGGTGCAGCGCATCTTTCCGTGCAGGCCCCGCAAAACAGAGAGCCGTAAGCGTCCGTACGGAGTCTATTTAATTCTGGAAAGATATTTGATTATGTAGACAACAGAATTCTCGGTGGAAAGTTTCTTTCATGAGTAGCCGTGTGAAATATCTTCGGTGATCAAAACATCTCTATTAAGCATAACGCATCCGGTATAATCTGCGGTAAACGAGGCTGCTGTGTTACTACATAGATGCTACTAGACTCAACAAGTGCCTTTCATTCGAGGCAAAATTCGAGCTGCTAAGATTGATGTAGAAAACACTCTACAGTTTTGGGCCAATGACATAAACAGTTATAGCGATGGGCATGAACTTCAAAGAAAGACAGTTTTACGAGATCTTGGTCTGAGGACCATATGGCCATATGGATACTACAAACTAACTCACTGAGCATAGAATAAGTGGTGCTCACTTATAGAGATAATTAATACTGCTGCAACTTCCGATAGAATACAAGCAGCACTGGTCATACGCAATACCTTGATGATTCTTCGGACAAAGTCCAGGTGGAGTAGAAACATTTTTCACGTTAAGATATTTAAGGCGTGTTCGATTTGGCGCCAAAAATACTGTAAGCTCTTGAGGTTTGCCCTGTCTGAAATTTCAGAGAGAAGCTTCGACTGTGTCGTTTCGATCATATTGCATGTGTTAGCAGCAGCACCCTGTCACTTCAAGCAGGCGAGTAACTCTATTTCACTGAGCTAGACTGAGCTTTTGGAAGTTTCAGAATTAACTGGTCAATGGTCAACGCCTGAACGTCAGTTTTACGGGTTGAAGCCAGAGCACCTGTGTACTGTAGAATTTCAAGCCTTTTAGTATCGGATGCCCCAAGTATAGTTTTATTTCGAGCCTAAAAAAAACACAATTGCAGTGCCTCGTTGAATATTCAAGATGATTTTGATAGCCGTTTATAATGAATTGTGGCAATGCTGGGGCAACCGAGCATCAGAAGCAGCTGCGGAGCTGGGCGCTTGCGACCAAAGCGCAACATTAAAATACTCGGCCGCAGGCCACTCACCGAATTGATTTTTATCACCAGCGAACGAAGAGAGAGAGGTGATGTTTTCGTAGAAGATTTAAGTATAGATATATATTTGTATATTTATATTTGTATTTTGTATTTGTATATTTGTATATGGATATATTTGTACATATATTTGTCTCTACACCCAATGGGTGGTCGAAGGAGTTGAGCAATGTTCAAAATTTTTTGCAGAGAGTGCGGTGGGTTGCCCTCGATGTGACCCACGCCAAAAAACTAAGATTAGCAGGCCATAAAAATGAAGGCGATGAAATTCGCTGTTCACCCAAAAACAGGGAGGAGTTGAGTTAGGTTCTTAATCTTCTGCATGGAGTCTGGTGGGAGCTGTCGTCGATGTGACCCATGCCAAAAAACCAGGATTAGCTGGCCATAAAAAATGACGGTGATCAAATTTGCTTCCACCGCGGTGATGGTCTCTCGCCATGAGGCGTTTTAGTTACGTCCGTGTTTGGGCCGCCAGTGCACATCATTATCCTGTTGTAGTTCGGATGCTGATTACGGCTGCTTCCATTCAGATAAAAATGTACAGACCAGGAAAAAATGAATAAAATATAAGCCCGGCGGAGCTGTATTTGCATCATCAGATCGTTAAATTAAAAAATCAGTATAAAAAATCCTCTTTCGTGTGGCAACAGCCCTTATGACACTAGCTGGTAGATACGTTCATGCAGTGCAAAAATGCGCGTTGATCAACTTACCATTTGAGGGGAGCCATACAATCAAGTTTCATCATTTTATCAATCGCAAACTAACTTATCGTTAGTGGAGAATCTAGTGGCAATTATAAGCAGTCGGGGATGGCAACATCCCACGTGGCGATTATAAGCAGTCGGGGCTGGCAACATCCCACCCTAAAAAATCGAAGTTGTGCATGAGCTTATCGGTCGACAGCCGTCCCGAAATTACGCAACCGAGAAGTGTGTTACCTTACACCTTGTGGTTCTTTTAGCGACATGACTTAAGTGTTAATATTGTAATAACATCTGATACACTGAGCTGAGAAAAGAATGCATTCTAAGATTTGGCATTAGTAGCTTTTTAAGGAGATCAAAGTTTTGTATTTGAAATAACAGTAGGGAATCTCTGAGGAAAGGTGTTTTTGCTTTGTCCCTACCTAGGGTAGTTTTTTTTAACGAGGTTTAAGTGTTGAACTTGTACCAGGTACCTACCCTTACTCACATGCAGTTACGGATGCTATAAGGAATACGAATTAATTTATGAAATATTTTGATTAACAAGGAGCGGGTGTTGCATTTTACATTAGGAGCATGTAATGAATCTGTGAACTGTAAAAAAGTTAGATGAATTTTTAGCCTATCTCTTATATAACTTGGGAACTGGAGGTAGTTTTCCGACTGTGAAGTAATAAATGGAAAGTCTGTAGTAATAATTCCATTTTGCTCTTGGTGCACTCTGTAACGTTTCATCAAGAACCCCCTCCGGGGGCATAGGATGGGCCATAGGGTAGGTTAGTTAGGTTCGCCCATCCTATGTTATGGGGAGTAGCGCCCCCAGGGGGTTTGAGTAGGTTACCTTAGCAATTAGCTAGGCCTTCGGGACGTCTGTCTTTCGTGCCCACTTTGCTTCCTTCCACTTTCCAACTCCTACTGATCTTACTGTTGTCTGTTCTTCCTCTTCTTTCCCGACTTGCTGTTCCCATGCGCGTTGATCCTGTGTGGGAACACCTTCGTGCATGGGTTCCCTGTTTTTCTGTCGACATACTAAGCCTATATGTCCCTTCCTTTTCCTCTCTTAGAAGAGCTTAGTACTTATTTAGGGAGGCTTAAATCTTCTTATAATACCTAGCTAATACCTAATTCATCAAGAACTGTATTTAGTTATACCAACAGAGAAATACCACTGGTTCAATATTTTCAGTAAAATGAGCAATATAGCAGTGATAGCAACTTTTAGTCAATGTCAAGCAATTACACTTCTGGTTTTTCGACATTTTCAACAATGTTTTCGCTTGAATTAGTAATTAGAAATGCGAATTATATTTCAGATGAGGCATATCCATTTCTGACATTTTCTAGAATGTATTCAGTGAAATAAGTTGAAATGCTCAATAAATGATTTCTGAAACGGGTCGCATACATCGGTTGGCTTTGTTGACAAACATGTGGTGCCATCTATCGGCAGTTCTTTCAATAGACATGGCGGCGTAGCGTCATATCGGTCTACACTATTTTTTTTTATATATTTATCATAGGACACTAGCATATCCAGACCTTGCTAGCATAACTTAAGTAACCTTATGAGTAAGAGGCCGTTGTAGCCGAAAAACACATCTTTTGGGGCTCAGTTTTATTAACGAAAAAAATTTATCTTCAATCATATATCCAAATCGTCATGGCCGCTGTCGCTAGATAGGTAACGGGTGTTTAGATACCACCCGTCGATTGGTTTGGTTTCGTGGGAATTTTTTACTTTGAGGGAGCCATTCTATTTTCTTTACAAATCTATTTATTGACCTTTTCAGGGATAATACCGTATTCTCTCCCGTAGGAAAACAATGGGAACTTCAAAGTCAAATATCTCGAAAACTAAGCATTTGCGAGCAAAATAGTTTTTATGTAAAATGTTTGTAAACTGATCATTTAAACCTATATAGCACCTTAAAATTTCGAAATTCTATTTTGGACCTAAAGGAAAAATTGACCAAAAATTGTGATTTTCAGAGTGAGGACGTGTTACTGTATAAAAAAAAACTCCATATGTATCAACTTTAAGGGCGAAAGGGTAAATAATAACCGAAATTAGTAGGCTATGTGGGAATGCTAAAAATTTCTCCGACGGATGAAGTTCCAGTTCCAGTCGCTGGTTGATGTTCACAGAGGGTATGAGAACCCTGCAGCATCATATCTTTGAATCTATACACCTGCATTGTGTAATACAACACAAAATTCAATAGGATATAGGTTTTTAATGAACATAAGCACTAGTTGACCCTAACAGTCCAAATAGTCGAGGGGATTCCTAAATAAAAACACATTAACTCATCCTGCCAGTTTTGTAAATAAAATTTAGCAATTACTAGAAGTAAAACGGTTTATTTGGTCATAGTGCATAAACTGCACTTCTGGATTTTCGACATTTCCAAGAAATTTTGCAATTGAATTAGTATTTTGGGATACTAAAATGAACATTTTGGGTGGGGGAAACAATTTTTGAGCTACAGCGGGGCTGT
>LQNS02278097.1:13255193-13268321 GCA_001587735.2 Parhyale hawaiensis
TTTCTACGGACATGCCACACGTTTCTACGGACATGCCACACGTTTCTACGGGCATGCCACACGTTTCTACGGGCATGCCACACGTTTCTACGGGCATGCCACAGGTTTCTACGGGCATGCCACAGGTTTCTACGGACATGCCACAGGTTTCTACGGACATGCCACAGGTTTCTACGGACATGCCACACGTTTCTACGGACATGCCACACGTTTCTACGGACATGCCACACGTTTTTACGGACATGCCACACGTTTTTACGGACATGCTATACGTTTTTACGGACATGCTATACGTTTTTACGGATATGCTACACGTTTCTACGGACATGCTACACGTTTTTACGGATATGCTACACGTTTTTACGGACATGCTACACGTCCCTTCCTTTCCTTTTTTTAAAAAAAACCTCGCAGTTCTGACTGGGAAGGCTTCAACAAAATGAATAAATGCCCTCTGTGTCACGACTGTACAGCTGTTATTCCCTCCGCCAACACCGCCACTCCTGCCTCCCTCCCTCCGACGCTGTTCCTCTTTCCTCCACTCCATTCGTCACCGCTCCTGCCCCTCCACTCTGTCACCGCTCCTGCCCCTCTGTTTCGTTATCACTGTTATCACCAGGGAGCGAAGCGACGAGCGGTGATAAGGTTTTGTTGAAGATTCAACAGGATTTGTCTGTCCACTCAAACAGATATACGGTAGAAGGAGTTGAGGAATGTTAATAAATTTTTACAGGGAGTCTGGTGGGTTGACTTAGATGTGACCAATACCAAAAAAAAACCTAGAACTAGCTGGCCATCAGATATGACGGCGCTGAATTTTCTATCCGTCTACCCAAAAAGGACAGGAGTTTAGTCATTATGAAATAATTTTTCTTGCAATGAGTTGGGTTAACTGAGGTGTAGAAAATGGTAAAAATCTTGTTAGCTGGCCATAAATATCACTGTGTTGAATCTGTAACTTCATTCAATAAAAGCAGAATGAGTTGAGCAATGTTCATAATTTGTTTTAGGGAGTCAGGTAGGTTGACCTAGATGTAAATAGCGCCAGAACACTAAAATTATCTGGCCATCGAGGATGACGGCGTTGAATTTTGTTGTTTGTCCACCCAAAATGAGGCAGATGGAGTTGAGTCTTACTAATATATATATATATTTTTTTTAGGCAGTCAGGTGTTTTTACTGAGATGTGAACAATGTCAAAAATGCCAAGTTAGCTTCAAAAATGACTGCATTGAATTTGCCCCCACTTCTGGTCATTGTCTTACGCCACGAGCCGTTCTACTCTTCTCTTGCTCCTGATTTACACTGTAACTCACTCGGAACCAATGCAGGGCCTCGGTGCTAGTCTTGTTGCCTTACATAGACTAACAGATCGTAGTAACTCTATGCACGACATGAAGCTCATACTAACATATTACTTTCAGACACCCGCCTGGAACAGTCTTCAGCACGGAAACATGTCAGCGAAAGCTCGACGGCTGTCGCCGCAATGTCGACCGCAATCACAGGCGCTCCTACCACTACGAGCGCCAGCCTTCTTCCCCTGGTCTACGAAAAGGCTACAAATCCCTCAGGTTCAGGTTCAACCCTCTCAGGTCCAGAAGATAATTCGACAGAATTAGTTGTATTAAGCACTAACATCACTTCCAATGGCAACAGTACTCGCAATGCGATGAAGCAATTGAATTCATCTCGCTTAACGTTCGAAGAATGGTTAGCGAAAGAGATGGAAACGACCGTGGAGAGCCCGGAGAACGTCGAGGACTTTGTGACGGTCACAACTCCTCCATTGCCCGAGGATTTCCCTGCAGACACAGTAAGTACATAATGCTCTTCCAATTTGTTGCAGCAATTAAAGTAAATTCATATCAGGCTGTTATTTTTCTACACTAAGAGCACAGTGGCATGGTAGCCGACGGGCACATTCCGAGCAAGAAAGTATGAGTTCGAGCCCAAGCAAGGGAGCAAAAGTTTTGATGTTTAGAAATGCATCAGCAGTTCTTTCACTCGTAGTCACTGGGAGGGGGGGGGGGGATTGGCTTGAGGGTCGGGGGTCGCCGTTGTCTATAGAATACTTCGTCGACACACCATAGCCTTACAATATGTGAAATTGACTGCAGCCGTGCATTCCTCTTGGCCCAAGTGAGCATTTAGCTGCAGCACAAACCAGTGCAAGCAGGTTTCCTAGTTGTGATGTGCGGGCGGACAAGGCCCTCAAGGGTATCTTCTGACGGGCCGTTTTCCTGTCCAAATATATATGGGCTTCTCGAACCCAAGGGCAAACTAGAGTTCCTTTTCCGCAGGAGATATTGCAGCTGGCCGCAGTTCATGCTGATGAGGTTAGTTTTGTAAAGCTAGGTACGTTCTCTATATTTCCCCTCCTGTTCGGCGAGGTGGGCTGCTGATCGAGGTGGTCGACCTAGTCCACGTAACTGTTTTATTTTCTCTCGTGTGGAGGGCCCCGAAATGGGGAGTCTACTCTAATGTCTTTCTCCTGTCCTTTGTACCTTTTTCTCGCCAGTAGTACAGCACTCGGCCAATTGAACCTTTCCAGAAAAAAATACCAAAATAAAGCATTCTTTTACTGATACGTGTAATAAACTGAGTCTCAGTGCTTGGATCGCATAGTATGCCACGTGGGTGCGGTGGTAAAACCAGAAATATAATAATGTGCGGTCAAGCCGACTTTACCTTCACCCTTTTCTTTTTCCCACGGGACTAACAAGTTTTATAGGAAGCTACCACACCGTTACGTCAATAGGGTTCAACTGCAAACGCGAGCAAACGCGTCAGTGTTTTTCCGATGATAGAAACTGGCCAGAAAATATTTTATATTTCGACCTTTAACGTTGGACCCCACCACCCACGTTACCATTAAAAACTTCACTGAAAGCACAAGCTAGTTAACGTAGAACGTGTCTTGCTTTACCGATGTCCATACTTACTATGGGCTGCTTACTACAGACACTATGAAGGCTTATATCCAGTCATTAGTTTTATAGACACGGACGCACATTGCACACTGTTCAAAACAGTTTTCCTCAGAACGTTTTCTTTGAAGTTTCTAAGCTGTGTCAGAGCATAGTTTAGTTACTCGTTTTTTTTTTTATTGGCGTTGTTTTTTCAGCCCGTTAGGGGGCATAGGGTGGGTCATTGGCCATAGGGTTGTTCATCCTATGTTATAGAGGCGCTTCTCCAGTTACAAGTATAGCTTAGCATTCGGGATATCAATCTTTCTTCCTTTTTTTTGTCTTCCTTCCATTTTCCTATTCCTGCTCATGCTGGCTTCTTCTGATTTTCTACTCTCCTCAGGGATCATAGGATGAGCCATGAAAAATAGGGTTACGTTAGTTTGGGTTTGTCCTCATATGTTAAGGGGAGTAGCGCCCCCAGGGGAATTGTATAGGTTACCTTAGCCATTAGCTGGGCGTTTTGGAAGTCTGTTATGCCTACTTTGCTTCTGTTCATTTTCATGCTCATACTGATAATTAGGGCTGTGACTGGGCATATCCTGCATATGCATTTCACAAAATGCATGTGCATAAACTAATATGAGACTAGAAAATAGCTTTTTAAATGCATTTTTCTTTACATGTATATAACAGCATTCTGAGTGCCTATTCCGCAGGAGATTTTACAGCGTGCCGCAGTTCGTGTTGACTAGGTTAGTTTTGTAAAGTTAAGCAGGTTCTCTAAAATTTCCCCTTCTGTTCCCCGAGGTGGGCCACCAAATGGTGGTAAGCCACCCATCCCATGGGACTCCCATCTACTCCCCTGTGGGGGACCACGTAAGGGGCTCTCCTCGTGTGGGCCACGGAAGAGGACCTCCGCACGGGTGTTGCTTTCTTCTGACTTCTCATTTCATTTTTCGTCTTCTTCCCTGCGCTGCTCGGCTGAGCGATTTCGTTCGATCGAGCCGTGAGGAGTTGAAGATGCTCGCGCCTTATTTCCTGCCAGAGATGGTGCACCTTACTAAGATCGTTCTACTAGAACTCATCTGAGTTCAACTCAACTTCTAAACTAGATTAGACAAAATTGATTTACTATTATATAGTCTTCGTATCAAATACGGTGAGAAAACCCTCAATAAAATAAGAATGTAAATAACATACATTCATATTACATTCAAAATTATGCAATTGTATGTAAATTATGTGTAAAACATAAATTAAAGGGTTCGTGCTGGTAACCTTAGCCATTAGCCAGGCCTTCGAAACTTCTATCTTTCGTGCCCACTTTGCTTCCTTCCAATTTCATACTCTTACTTGCTCATGCTTTACTCTGATCTTCCTCTTCTTTCATAACTTGCTGTTCCCATGCACGTTGATCCTATGAGGGAACACCTTCGTGCATGTGTTCCTATTACTATCGTCACACTATATGTACCTCTGTAGATCGCAGTTTTTATGGAGATGGAGGATAAAACTAATCAATATAATAATTATAATCATTAATTAAAACGTTTTATAACAAGCTCACCTCTGTATTGTCCAAAAATGGATACCAAATTATCAAAGATATAAATTCAATACGAACAGGCGATGTTCTGCAAGGAAATAGAAATGAAATTATCACACAACTTAGTCCATCAGACATGGCGAGTCTTCTGTACGCACCATTAGCATCGTGGGATGTGGAGAGAATGTCTTCTCTGTATATGAATATTTTAGCAGGTAATGAGAGAAAATTTAGTTCGAAAACTTGAAATGCACGGCTAGTATGAAAAGTAATCCACATGTTATTTGATTTATTTTAAACTAGGTATGTTGGCAGTTTTTTTTTTTTTTTTAATTTATAACCTTCAAATTTAGGACTTGCTATATATTTAAGAATTATTGATATATATGTAATTTGACAGTTATGATCATCACTGAATCTGTGTTTCAAATTCAATAAAGTTTATTCATTTAAGCCTAAATTGAAGAAACCGTGGGAGTCAATGAATATGCGTGCCTATATTTATGCAAACTAAGGCTCGGTAAAGAAAAAAACTTAATTTTTTGTATTAAAATTACAGGAATTTTATTACGTGAAATGCACATACGTTTTATAAAATGCATATGCATTCTATTAAGTGCATGTGCCTATTGTTAAAGGCATATACATTTAAATAAAATGCATATTTCAGCTGCATATGCACTTGATTTTATGCGCATACGTTGCATATTATACAGTGCATATTGTCACAAGCCTACTGATGATGCTTTGTTGAATTGTTTTTCTTTACCGACTTACTGTTCCCATGAGCATTAACTCGTGCATGGGTTGCACGTTTATCTTTTTCCCTCTCTTTGGATCACAGTGCACTCTGTGAGTAGGAGGCTTAAGCTAGGAATATAATAATAATCAGATTTTCCACTTCTTTCTCGAGTTACTATTCCCATACAGGTTATTTTATGTGGGGAACACCCTTGCTCATAAGTTTCAGGTTTCTAACGACATACTGCATGCTCCTTGCTTTTCCTCTCTTGCAGCACCTTCATGGTCTCGAGAGCCGTAACGGACTGACTTCTTCACATTCATGCAGTAGGAAAAGAACTTTCGTGCTGAATAGCAAAGTCTGAGGATATGTCTGGGTTCACCGTACTGTAACGAAGCTGTGATCCCTCGTTAAGGCTTTTTTCAAGGGAATACAATTTGAAATTGAAACCTTGCAGTGTAGAAACGGCCTGACTAACATCGATTTTGGCAGTAACGTACGCGGTCCAGCTGTGTTTTACCTTCTGATTGATGAGTGTACTTGCTACTGTTGATTAGATTTGGGTTTGACGTAAGCAAGCTGACATCCTACAAAGATATTTTTTCTTACGTGACTTCGCTTCAGTTCAGCTCTTGCAAGTTCAGTTTGATCAAGACCGCTTCAGGAGGCATGGGATAGGCTTGTT
Organism: Parhyale hawaiensis; assembly: GCA_001587735.2. Taxonomy (NCBI): domain Eukaryota; kingdom Metazoa; phylum Arthropoda; class Malacostraca; order Amphipoda; family Hyalidae; genus Parhyale; species Parhyale hawaiensis. The sequence goes on from LQNS02278097.1 coordinate 13,261,079, forward strand.
AAGTTTGCCCAGTCTCTGCATGTTATGGGGAGCAGCACCCCAGGGAGATCCGGTTACATTATCCTTAGCTAGGCCTTCGTGAAATCTTTCTTTTGTGCCGTCTGTACTTCATTCTACTGCTACTGCCGTTATCTCTGTTCTTCCTCTTCTTTCCCTACTCTTTCCATGTGCGTTGACTCCTCGTGTCTGTGTTAAACGTTTCTCTTCACATGCTTGGTGCCCCTGCTTTCTTCCTCTCTTTGGATCACTGTGCACTCTGTGGGTAGGGTTGGCTTGAACTTAGAGAATTCTGTAACTTTAAAACAGACTTAACGCAGAACTTCCAATTCACCAGCGTCATTGACGAGAAGCATAATACAACAAATTACGAAAATACTTTGTGGTTGCCATATTAGTATAAATTTTACTCGGCAATGCAGAAAGCAGGTTCTACGGCCTGGTATTTTCGAGATACTAAAATCTGTGATTGTTTACCCCTGCAGACCAATGAGACTGACCATACAACTGCTAATGCGACGGCCTTCAACGCGACGGGCTTCAACGCGACGGGCTTCAACGCGACGGGCTTCAACGCGACGGGCTTCAACGCGACGGGCTTCAACGCGACGGGCTTCAACGCGACGGGCTTCAACGCGACGGGCTTCAACGCGACGGCCTTCAACGCGACGGGCTTCAACGCGACGGCCTTCAACGCGACGGCCTTCAACGCGACGGCCAACTCTGCTGAAGAAAATCCAACAGATACAGACACATACTGTGAGTGTTGCCCACTGATTTTTATTATTGCAAAGCATCCCTTCTTCTTTCTTGTGTCTTGAAAGTGAGCGTGGGTTTACTCTTAATTTGTACGCTTCACCACTTGCTTTCCGCTGAGCTTAACTCTTCATCGTCCACGACGAGCATCAATTGATGTACTTCTCAGACAGCATCAAATACTTAACAGGGTTAAGTTAGATCGTTGGCACATTCCCTAAGAGCACCCGCATTTAACTCTCCGGCACTCTATGAGCGATTGCCATTGTGTAAGTTGAGCTCGTTCATCCTACTTTATTGGAGTTCCACCCCACGTGAACATGGTTTATTGCCTACGATGGGTACCAACAATGGTATTCCTACTGGAAAGGTGCGAGAAAAGACTTAATCATATTTCCTGAAAGAATAACACTCTGTAGGCAGAACATTTATATAGTATACAATAGACCTCGTTGTGACTAGTTAAGCTCAGTCCACACCATTTAAGTTTCAATTTTCAATTACTAGCTAGGGAATACGTGGACATAGCGCAAGCGTCAAGCATGTGTGTTCCGCGTCCAGGCGGCACTGTTGCAACGGTTAGCTGTCTAACCGCGTCATTCAACATCCGTGTGCTTTCCGAAATAGTTTGTCTTGTCTGTATAATATTTTTATCACCCGCAAACGAAGTGAGAGGTGATACGGTGTTCGTTGAAGACTTGAGTATAATTATTTATGTGTCTGCCCACCCAAAAAGTGGTAGGAGTTAGCAATGTTCATAATTTTTTGCAGAGAGTCTGCCCTCGATGCGACCCATAACAAAAAAAAAAACTAGGATTAGCTGGCCATAAAAAATTGTAATGATATTCGCTCCCACCGCGGATGATGGTCTTACGCCACAAGCCGTTCCAGTTATTTATCATTATGCCTCTCAGGGGACATGGGATGGGCCATAGTTAGGTGAGTTACGTTCGCCCATCCTACGTATATTATAAACACCAGTAAACCCTAAGGAGTGCCATTAATTATTCTAAGCTGGGCCTGTTGGACGTATTTTCCTCATGCTTACTTTGCTTTCTTTTTTTTTCCATTGTCCAAATGATACTTTATTTTGTTGTACCTCTTCCTTACGGTCTTGCAACACCCATACGCGTTGACCCGTGTGTCAACACCTTCGTACATGAATTCTGCCTTGCTATCAACATGGTATATGCCACACCTTCTTTCTCTGCTAATTGCCTTTGCTGTGGAGAAGAAAGCTTGAACTATTCAATAAAACTAAAGAGCACTCTGAGAGCGCATACCTACGCCAAGCAAGGCAACGGTAACAAAAAAATTCTTCATACTCCTACTTGCACATGCTTTATCTGTTCATCCTCTTCTTTCCAGACTTGCTGTTCCCATGCGCGTTGATCCTGTGTGGTGGGAACACCTTCGTGCATGGGTTCCCCGTTTCTCTTGGCATACTATATGTCCCTTGCTCTTTCCTCTGTGATATCGTTCTGCTCGGAAACGGAGGCTTGAACTTCCTAACTATAACTATAACTAACAAAAAATTTCAATTGTATAGTTCTGAAATCATAATTTTTTGCATCAACACTGAACTCTAATCATTTGTGTCTTATGAAAGTGCAAACAATTCCTGAAATTTTCATGAAGAACCGTTCATAACTTTTAGAGCTTTGCGGTTAACAAACATTATGGCAAACACAAGTCAAACGCACAAACAGACCCACCTATCACCACCAATATTTAAAAATTTGTCTTTTAACATTACTGACAACTCCTGTAAATTTCATAGAGATCTATACATAACTTTTTGTGTTATGCTAACAAGCATAAAATCAAATATAGCGATAAATAAACGAACTAACAGATCACCCTAACAATTCGGCAATTTACTCTTTGTAACATGCCTAACAACTCATATAAATGTCATGAAAATCCCTCCATAACTTTTTGACTTATTCCGAAGAAAAAATATGCAGACAACATAGATGAACGGATTTTCACCAAAAGTTAATTATCTGTCACTGTTGACATGCCTAACCAATCCCTGTAAATTTCGTAAAAATTTGCTCATTACTTTTTGAGTGATTTTTGTGACAAGGAGATAGACAAGCAGACAAACACGACAAAAATATAATCTCCTTGGCGGAGGAAAAATGAAATATTTATTGTGACAAAATGAAAACAGTTTTTGTATTCACTGTGTAGGAAAGTAATTTCTGCTTCGCATTCTTTATCCTGTGACTTAAAATCGAGGGCCAGTCTAACAAGGGCAAATTAGCCCTTGCGGGTAAAAAATCTTTTTTATTTGGTTACTTAATTAAAGTAAATTTGAGCTATAATCCCTTCAGTCACAGCAAGCTCGAAATACTTTCTATAATTGTAAACAGTGCATTATGCATGTGAGCTTCTCCATAGCCGTATATTTTAATCGTGTAATGTGAATGCCCTCACCAGTTCTCCTATTGCTGTGGTATATGCATACATATTTCGTAGTCACCTTGCTAAGTAAAACATTGCAATTACTACTGCTCGGATAAGTGTTGTCTACCGTGTGCTCCTCCTCATCTGATGCTGATTTGAACAAAACTACAGCTTAGGTAACTTATTTTTTCCTTTCGCATCCTAACTATTATAGTTAATCTTTGTCGTCAGGGACTCAGACGGAGATAGTGGTGATTATGTGCCTGCTGGTCTTCGTTGTGGTCCCCCTCTCCATAATCCTCGTAGTACTGATAGTGAAAGCCTGGAACCTTGTGCGACTGGAACGATCCCAAGGAGGCAACGATCCGGCCGCTGCTGGTGCCGCCGATACTGGACTTGCTCCAGAGGACGGTGGGCATGCCATGCAGCTTGTATCGGTTCCTGAGAAATCCGTGGAGGCAGAATACAGAGAAGACTCTAAACCAGAGAATGGTAACAGATATAATACTGCCACAGAGAATGAAGCATCCACGCCTAGTACAACGCATGGGTCGAGCACAGCACCCATGGTAAGCTCGAGTTCCGCAAATGGGGGTACGGGTGCAAACGCCACCGACGAGGGTGATTCGAGTCTAGCAGTATCCTCATCAGCCGAGCCAAGTGGTGACTCGAGGTCCACCAACTCTAGTAACGGAATAACATCTGCCGGCCCATCTACTCGAGTAACGCAAGCTAGGCCAAGAGGTTGGACAACGAAGACCCAAGTGCCGCAACCGCTGGGAAGAAAATTATCAGTGGTTGTGGAATCTGAAAATGAGCAAGAAAGCTTGTCCATCAATTCAGTAAATTCGCTATCGTCAGCATCCTTCGAGGCCACCACGGATTCGGCGTCCCCCAGTAGCTTGGGGCAGCCAGGAATTCTCGAAAAGCCACCAGAAGTCCAGCAAGCTGCGCAAGACGCCCTTGCTACAAGTTCACAGCTGATGTTGAATAGAGAAGTTGAAGTTGTGCAAGAGGTTTCTATTAATGTTGATCACGAAGATGGGGAAAGAACTTCCATAACCGCCGTCACGACGCAAAATACGACTCACGAAACCTCGTTCTCGGTGCACTCGGACGACAATGAAGAACTAATAATTTAATATGAACATAGCTAAGGGCTTTGCTACATAGCTTCTCTTTGGTTTAAATGTACTTTTTTGAGCGATGCAGTACTAGGGTGTAGCAGTCCTTATTCAGAATATTAAGTTTTTATGAAATTTTAAGCTTGACGACGGTTTCTTTTACATAATACAGGTCTCTTGTTTCTGTTTCAATGGTCTGTTATGTTCTTATCATTTCAACTATCTGAAATGTTAGAAGGCATAAACTTTTACTCTTGCTAGTAAGTTTTTAACACTAACGACATGCTAAAAATTTCCTACTGACGATTTAATTCAATTATTGTTGATACATCTGTCTACTTAGAATAACAGAATTTGACATTTGAAACAGGCAAAACATGCTGAACTTTTCTAGTGACATAAGAAATTAATGATGGAATCTTCACCCAGCGCGCTTTGTCTTTTGTGTGGCTGTGTCACACACAATATTCATCGAACTTCGATTACGCAGACTGCTTTTTACCCAGTAAATTTTGCTGTTTGACTACAAGAAAAAACGCCGAACAAGGATCATGAAATGTACCTTAACCCTAGCAGAAGAATTTTGAGTCACGGCTGAAAAAGTGGCTTCCACTTCCGGTTATTGCAGTTGCAATATAATCCTAGTTTCTTTAATTAGAAAATTCATTAAATAGCCATGTTACTTTCCTAGTATTTCTGTAAAATTTTGCGAACTTCTACCCGATCCGCTTAGCGGTTCACTGCAAATTTATGGCGGTAAATATATCGAACGGGAAGATTATAAACTTATTATTCAATGAATTTATTCGTTGAATTTGCCGTTCGATCAATTTATACAAAATGAATTTATCAGCTCCTCTTCTTTGCGTGTCATACAAATCTATCTTCTACGCCTACAATCACATTGCCGAAATTTGTGTTTAAGGGTATTGTTGCTGCTACATTGTGAAAGATATTCATTGTTCTAGCTAAGGACGACGTTATATACCGCCCCACGAGTTATATTATACCGAAATGTTGAAAATCTGGGCTAATTGTGGTGTTTTATGTATCCTCAGCCATTAACGTATGTACAGTCGTTAACTAAACGAAAGTACAATATTATAATTAGAAAATAATACTAATGATACTAACAATAAATATAATTATGATAGGCTTCGGTAGTTTTTTTTTTTTTCTTAACTACTAGCAACAGCTAGATAAGGAGAGCAAAAATCTTCATCTTGGTCTCTTTTTAGTGATTGATGCTCACGTATGTGAGCTAATATACCTGTTCTTTACCATTACTTACCTGATAACAATTTGCGTGCTACATCCAAATACAAAATTTGCACTGCGAGCGTAATTTATTTTATTAAACCAAACATTTCACAAAAACTGCGACGATAATACTTGGAGGGAGTAAGTATGAGCTGGCTGTATTTTTTGAATTAGCCCCTTACTGAAACAAGTGTTAGGCTTGTGAAAAACTAGTGAAATTATAGTAAAATTTGTTACATTATAAATTATGTCTACTTTTATATAGACGTGAACGGTTTCAAAATTTTACGCCACATTATTAAAACTAAAATTTAGTGAACATTGCAAACTACTCACAAACCTCAACAATATCGACCTGGTACCTGCCGAAAACTCAGCGTCAAGTTTTGATTAGATAAATAGTCATTCGATGTTGGTTTCTCTTATTAAAGCCTAGGCCCCCTCACGAGGCATAGGATAGGCCATAAGGTTAGATAGGTTCGCCCATCTTATGTTATGGGGCTCGGCAGCACCAGGGTATATATATCACCTAGTTTAGAATAAAAAATCAAATAACATCATGATTACTTTCCATAAAACTTTTTGAGTTATGGTACCAAAAAAACTATGCAGACAAACAAACGGTCGAACGGATAATCCCTAAAAAATAATCATCTGTTACTGCTAACAACAACAATTTCTATAGATTTCGCTAAGATCCGTCCATAACTTTTTGAGTTATCTTGGTGACGGACAACGAAACGGACTCGACGAAAACATGACCTCCTTGGCGGATGCGAAATACCATTAACAAAGCAGACCTAAACTAATGCTAGGGCCGCACTTTACTTTCACAGAATCAATGTGATGCCAGGATGTGCAGTTTTCACGTCGTTCTTGCCACCGTATCTATCTATGCTACAGAGTTTAAATATATTTTAAAGCTAAGTGTAAATTGCCCATCTTCGCCTCGAGTTGCTTGTGTGAATGCAAACGTGGCCTAAGTGTAAAAAGATGTAATTCTACAGCATATTAAAATTACATGAAAGCTGATTGTTTCATCCACCAAAGGTAGTAAGAAAATTGCTGCCTATTAATTCAAGGTACGAATTTCTTCATATCGTACATGGAGCGTGATCCATGACATTTAAATATGTATATAATATATATGTATATGAGAAGGCTCCGATTAGTGTACGTAACTCCTCGCGGAAAGCATGCAAGACACTGGATACCATGAAATATATAAACATATACTAAAAGATCTTTCTAAGGCTTAAGTGTAATGTTAAAACCTTTGCTGATGTCTAAAATCCTTGTCTAACATACCAAAAATAAAGAAGCTCAATGAATTCCCTTACGTGTTGCTTTATTTAGAAACAACTGCAGAAAAACAACGCGAGAGCGAAACCAAGAAACGTTACGAATGTTCGATAGACAACTGTGCCCTTTTTCTCAGCTAAAAAGTCTTAATTTGCATGGAATTTTTTAAATTCTAACTAAATAGCCTGTTTTCTCGGGGGTTCATAGGATGGGATATCGGGTTTCGTTAATTGGGCTCGTCCACCTAAGGTTATGGGAAGCAGTATCCCATGGAAACCCATGGAAAGAGTCCAACGCAGAGCAACGAAACTGATACCTCAGCTGAGAAACAAGTCGTATGAACGCCGCCTTAAAGAACTGGGTCTGATCTCTCTCGAGCAAAGACGACTCAG
>LQNS02278097.1:13287869-13298339 GCA_001587735.2 Parhyale hawaiensis
GTGCTGTAGGTAATATACAAAGAAAATATGATCAGATATTTTTTTGTATTGCTGTTTGTATGCATGTAAATTGTTTGGTGCAAACACAGTCCTAGCTAGTCATTTACGGCTCGCGAAAATACTAGTAGCACCATTAATGTTAAGTGGAATATATATATATATATATATATATACGCGGTCAAGCTGTGTTTTACCTTCTGATTTATGAGTGTACTTGCTACTGTAAATTAGATTTGGGTTTGACGTAACAGAGCTGACATCCTACAAAGATTTTTTTTCTTACGTGACTTCGCTTCAGTTCAGCTCTTGCAAGTTCAGTTTGATCAAGACCGCTTCAGGAAGCATAGAATGGGCTTGTTAAGTTGCCCAGCCTCTATTATGGGGAGCAGAACCCCAGGGAGATCCGGTTACATTATCCTTAGCTAGGCCTTCGGGAAATCTTTCTTTGTGCCCTCTGAACTTCATTCTATTGCTACTGCCGTTGTCTCTCTGTTCTTCCTCTTCTTTCCTTACTTTCTGTTCCCATGCGCGTTGACTCCTCGTGTCTGTATTGAACGATTCTCTTCACATGCTTGGTGCCTCTACTTTCTTCCTCTCTTTGGATCACAGTGCACTCTGTGGGTAGGGTTAGCTTGAACTTAGAGAATTCTGTTACTTTAAAACAGACTTAACGCAGAACTTCTAATCCGCCAGTGTCATTGACGAGAAGCATAATACAACAAATGAAGAAAATACTTCGTGGTTGCCATTATACAGTAGTATAAAATTTACTCTGCAATGCAGAAAAGCAGGTTCTACGGCCTGGTATTTTCGAGATACTAAAATCTGTTGTTGTTGTTGTTGTTGTTGTTGTTGTTGTTGTTGTTGTTTACCCCTGCAGAACAATGAGACGGGCCATGCAACTGGTAATGCGACGGCCTTCAACGCGACGGCCTTCAACGCGACGGCCTTCAACGCGACGGCCTTCAACGCGACGGGCTTCAACGCGACGGGCAACGCTGCTGAAGAAGATCCAACAGATACAGACACGTACTGTGAGTGTTGCCCACTTATTTTTTATTATTGCAAAGCGTCCCTTCTTCTTTCTTGTGTCCTGGAAGTGAGCGTGGGTTTACTCTAATTTGTACGCTTCACCACTTGTTTTCCGCTGAGCTTAACCCTTCATCGTCCACGATGAGCATAAATTGATGTACTTTTCAGACAGCATCAAATACTTTACAGTGTTAAGTTAGATCATTTGCACATTCCCTAAGAGCAGCCGCATTTAACTCTCCGGCCCTATATAAGTTATTGCCATTGTGTAAGTTGAGCTCGTTCATCCTACTTTATTGGAGTTCCACCCCACGTAAACATGGTTTATTGCCTACGATGTGGACAAACTATGGTATTCCTACTGGAAAGGTGCGAGAAAGGACTTAATATTTCCTGAAGGAATAACACTCGGTAGGCAGAACATTTATATCGTATAAAATAGACCTCGTTGTGACTGCTGAAGCTCAGTCCACACCATTTACTTTTCAATTTTCAATCACTAGCTAGGGAATAATGCGGACATAGCACAAGCGTCAAGCATGTGTGTTCCGCGTCCAGGCGGCACTGTTGCTACGTTTAGCTGTCCAACCGCGTCAGTCAACATCCGTATGCTTTCCAAAATAGTTTGTCTTGTCAGTATAATATTTTTATCACCCGCAAACGAAGTGAGAGGTGATACGGTGTTCGTTGAAGACTTAAGTGTATTTGTGTGTGTATATATATCTACTATATAATAATTCACGTCGTGTTTTTATTTATTTATTTATATATTTATATCTTTCCTGTCACGCTCTATGGGAATAAGATAGGAGAAAATTCAGATTTCATTCAAATGGCGAAAAAANTACAGTCATCAAGTTGAGTGTACAGTCATCAAGTTGAGTGTACAGTCATCAAGTTGAGTGTACAGTCATCAAGTTGAGTGTACAGTCATCAAGTTGAGTGTACAGTTATCAAGTTCAGTGTACAGTCATCAAGTTGAGTGTACAGTCATCATAGTGTATAGTCATTATAATGACGGCACGGGACATTAAAAATATATGTATCCAATTTCTTAGGCAGAATGCTGAATTTCCAATAAAGAAGCCTTCTGAACAGTGATGAGCACAGGAGACAACGGGGGTTTTCCTGAAAGGCTAACTTACTGCCGCCATTTATCGAACACGTGCACCAGTCATTAATAACCCAATAGGCCGTCATTTACAATGACGGCTCGGGACACTAGTATATATATATTTATTTATTTGTGTGTCTGCCCACCCAAAAAGTGGTAGGAGTTAGCAATGTTCATAATTTTTTTGCAGGGAGTCTGCCCTCGATGCGACCCATAACAAAAAAAAAAACTAGGATTAGCTGGCCATAAAAAATGATAATGATATTCGCTCCCACCGCGGATGATAGTCTTACGCCACGAGGCGTTCCAGTTATTTATCATTATGCCTCTCAGGGGACATGGGATGGGCCATAGTTAGGTGAGTTACGTTCGCCCATCCTACGTATATCATAAACACCAGTAAACCCTAAGGAGTGCCATTGATTATCCTTAGCTGGGCTTGTAGGACGTATTTTCCTCATGCTCACTTTGCTTCTTTTTTTTTTCATTGTCCAAGTGATACTTTATTTTGTTGTACCTCTTCCTTACCATCTTGCAACACCCATACGCGTTCACCCCTGTGTGTCAACACCTTCGTACAAGAATTCTGCCTTGCTATCAACATGGTATATGCCACAGCCTTCTTTCCCTGCTAATTGCCTTTGCTGTGGAGAAGAAAGCTTGAACTATTCAATAAAACTAAAGCGCACTCTGAGAGCACATACCTGCGCCAAGCTAGGCAACGGTAACGAAAAATTCCAATTAGTTCTGAAAGCATAACTTTTTGCATCAACACTAAACTCTAATCATTTGTGCCTTATGAAAGTATAAGCAATTCCTGCAATTTTCATTAAGATCCGTTCATAACTTTTAGAGTTATGCTGCTAACAAACATGACATACAAGTCAAACGCACAAACAGACCCACCGATCACCACCAATATTTAATAATTTGTCTTTTAACATTACTGACAACTCCTGTAAATTTCATAGAGATCTATGCATAACTTTTTGTGTTATTATGCTAACAAGCATAAAATCAAATATAGCGATAAATAAACGAACCAACAGATCACCCTAACAATTCGGCAATTTACTCTTTGTATCATGCCTAACAACTCATATAAATGTCATGAAAATCCCTCCATAACTTTTTGACTTATGGCCTGAAGAAAAAATATGCACATGAAAATAGATGAACGGATTTTCACCAAAAGTTAATTATCTGTCACTGTTGACATGCCTAACAATCTCTGTAAATTTCGTAAACATCTGCTCATTACTTTTTGAGTAATTTTTGTGACAAGGAGATAGACAAGCAGACAAACACGACAAAAATATAATCTCCTTGGCGGAGGTAATAATGAAATATTTATTGTGATAAAATGAAAACCGTTTTTGTATTCACTGTATAGGAAAGTAATTTCTGCTTCGCATTCTTTATCCTGTGACTTAAAATAGAGGGCCAGTCTAACGAGGGCAAATTAGCCCTTGCGGGTAAAAAATCTTTTTTATTTGGTTACTAAATTAAAGTAAATTTGAGCTATAATCCCTTCAGTCACAGCAAGCTCGAAATATTTTCTATAATTGTAAACAGTGCATTATGCATGTGAGCTTCTCCATAGCCGTATTTTTTAATCGTGTAATGTGAATGCCCTCACCAGTTCTCCCATTGCTGTGGTATATGCATGCATATTTCGTAGTCACCTTGCTAAGTAAAACACTGCAATTACTACTGCTCGGGTAAGTGTTGTCTGCCGTGTGCTCCTCCCCATCTGACGCTGATTTGAACAAAACTATGGCTTAGGTATCTTATTTTTTCCTTTCGCATCCTAGCGATTATAGTTAATCTTTGCCGTCAGGGACTCAGACGGAGATGGTGGTGATTATGTGCCTGCTGGTCTTCGTTGTGGTCCCCCTCTCCATAATCCTCGTCGTACTGATAGTGAAAGCCTGGAACCTTGTGCGACTGGAACGATCCCAAGAAGGCAATCATCCTCCCGCTGCTGGTGCCGCCGATACTGGATTTGCTCCAGAGGACGGTGGGCATGTCATGCAGCTAGTATCGGTTCCTGAGAAATCCGTGGAGGCAGAATACAGAGAAGAAGACTCTAAGCCAGAGAATGGTAACGGATATAATACTGCCACAGAGAATGGAGCATCCACGCCTAGTACGACGCATGGGTCGAGCACAGCACCCATGGCCAGCTCGAGTTCCGCGAATGGGGGTACCGGTGCAAACACCACCGACGAGGGTGATTCGAATCTAGCAGTATCCTCATCAGCCGAGCCAAGGGGTGACTCAAGGTCCACCAACTCTAGTAACGGAATAACATCTGCCGGCCCATCTACTCGAGTAATGCAAGCTAGGCCAAGAGGTTGGACAACGAAGGCCCAAGTGCCGCAACCGCTGGGAAGAAAATTATCAGTGGTTGTGGAATCTGAAAATGAGCAAGAAAGCTTGTCAATCAATTCAGTAAATTCGCTATCATCAGCATCCTTCGAGGCCACCACGGATTCGGCGTCCCCCAGTAGCTTGGGGCACCCAGAAATTCTCGAAAAGCCATCAGAAGTCCAGCAAGCTGCAGAAGACGCCCTTGCTACAGGTTCACAACTGATGTTGAATAGAGAAGTTGAAGTTGTGCATGAGGTTTCTATTAATGTTGATCACGAAGATGGCGAAAGAACTTCCATAACCGCCGTCACGACGCAAAATACGACTCACGAAACCTCGTTCTCGGTGCACTCGGACGACAATGATGAACTAATAATTTAATAGGAACTTAGCTAAGGGCTTTGCTGCATAGCTTCTCTTTGGTTTAGATGTATTTTTCTGAGCGATGCAGCACTAGAGTGTAGCAGTCCTTATTGAGAATATTAAGTTTTTATGAAATTTTAAGCTTGACGACGGTTTCTTTTACATAATACAGGTCTCTTGTTTCTGTTTCAATTGTCTGTTATGTTCTTTTTATAGTTGCAACTATCTGAAGTGTTAGATGGCGTAAACTTTTACTCTTGCTAGTAAGTTTTTAACACTAACGACATGCTAAAAATTTCCCACTGACGGTTTAATTCAATTATTGTTGATACATCTGTCTACTTAGAATAGCAGAATTTGACATTTGAAATTGGCAAAATATGCTGAACTTTTCTAGTGACATGAGGAACTAATGTTGGAATCTTCACCCAGCGCGTTTTGTCTTTTGTGTGGCTGTGTCACACACAATATTCATCGAACTTCGATTACGCAGACTGCCTTTTACCCAAGTAAATTTTGCTGTTTGACTACAAGAAAAAAACTCCGAACAAGGATCATGAAATGTATCTTAACCCTAGCAGAAAAATTTTGAGTCACGGCTGAAAAAGTGGCTTCCACTTTCGGTTATTGCAGCTGCAATATAATCCTAGTTTCTTTAATTAGAAAATTCCTTAAATAGCCATGTTACTTTCATAGTATTTCTGTAAAATTTTGCGAACTTGTACCCGATCAGCTTTGCTGTGCACTGTAAATTCATGGCCGTAAATTTATCGAACGGGAAGTTTAGAAATTTATTATTCAATGAATTTATTCGCTGAATTTACCGTTCGATCAATTTATACAAAATGAATTTATCAGCCCCTCTTCTTTGCATGTCATACAAATAAATCTATCTTCTACGCCTACAATCATATTGCCGAAATTTGTGTTTAAGGGAATTGTTGCTGCTACATTGAGAAAGATTTCATTGTTCTAGCTAAGGACGACGTTATATACCGCCTAACGAGCTATTATATTATACCGAATGTTGAAAATCTGGGCTAATTGTGGTGTTTTATGTATCCTCAGCCATTAACGTATGTACAGTCGTTAACTAAACGAAAGTACAATATTGTAATTAGAAAATAATACTAATGATACTAACTATAAATATAAATATGATAGAGGCTTCGGTAGTTTTTTTTTTTTTAACTACTAGCAACAGCTAGATAAGGAGCACAAAAATCTTCATTCTGGTCTCTTTTTAGTGATTGATGCTCAGGTATGTGTGCTAATATACCTGTTCTTTAAAATTATTTACCCGATAACAATTTGCGTGCAACCTCCAAATACAAAATTTGCACTGCGAGCGTATTATATTTTATTAAACGAGCTGACTGTATTTTTTTAATAAACCTTTTACCGAAACAAAGATTAGGTTTGTGGAAAACTAGTAAAATTATGGTAAAATTTCTTAGATTATAAATTATGTCTACTTTTAAATAGACATGAGCTGTTTCAAAATTTTACGCCACAATTTTAAAACTAAAATTTAGTGAACATTTGAACATTGCAAACTACTTACAAACCTTAACAAAATCGAGCTGGTACCAGCCGAAAACTCAGCGTCAAGTTTTGATTAGATAAATAGTTATTTGATGTTGGTTTTTCATATTAAAACCTAGGCCCCCTTACGAGGCATAGGATGGGCCATAAGGTTAGGTAGGTTCGCCCATCTTATGTTACGGGGCTCGGCAGCACCAGGGGGCTCGTGTAGGTTACCTCAGCCATTAGCTAGGCCTTCAGGACGTCTGTCTTTGGTGCCCACTTTGCTTCCTTCCGATTTCATACTCCTACTTGCTCATGCTTTATTCTGTTCTTCCTCTTCTTCCCCAACTTGCTGTTCCCATGCGCTTTGATCCTGTGCGGGAACACCTTCGTGCATGATATCCCCGTTTCTATCGGCATACTATATGTACTTTATTCTTTCCTCTGTTATATCGTTCTGCTCGGAAACGGAGACTTAAATATTCTGACTATAACCGTGTTATGGGGACCAGTGCCTCCAGGGGATTGTATGTTACCTTAGCCATCAGCTTAGGGTTCGAGAAGTCTGTTATTCGTGCCTACTTTTATTCCTTCCACCTTCATACTATTACTGATACTTGTTCCGTTCTTCCTCTTCTTACCCGACTCGTTGTTCCCATGCGCGTCGACTCATGCAGGGGTTCCACGTTTCTCGTGGCATTCTCGTAGTCCCTTTTTTCTTCCTCTCTTTGGATCACCGTGTATTCTGAGGGTAGGGAGACTTAAACTAGGATAATGCGTCTACTCGGTACTACTACTACTACTGTTCAACCCAGGCCTCCGTCGGCAGTGCTAAAGTATGATCAGCGACTCTCCTCAGTGGGCATACGGTGGGCCGTAGGGTTAGGTTAGGTTCGCCCATCCTTTGTTATAGGGCAGCGACTGCTGGGAGCCCTGAAGTTTACCTTGCCATAAACTAGATCTTCGGGGAGTTGGTCATTCGCCCCCTTTTACTTCTTTCCGATTTCATACTTTTACTCTCCTCCGTTCTTCCTCTTTTTTTCCCCGGCTTGCTGTACCTGTGCGCGTTGATCGTCTGAGAGAACACCTCCGTCCATCGTTTCTAGGTTTCTATTGCCATACTGTATGTCCTTTCATTCTCTGTGAGATCGTATTTGTTGCAGAAATGGAGCCTTAAACTCCTCAATATATAATATAATAACTAAAAACTACAGTGATATACTGTGCATGCATTTTGGTGCCGCTAAGTTATTATAACGGGTGTACTTGGTACCAGCTGCGGTCGGAAGTGACAACGAATTTGAGACCTTTTTTTCTCTAATCGTACTTTGCATACCCTCAGGAGGCATAAGATGGGTCAGCGACTGGAGTTAGGTTGGATATGTTCGCTCATGTTATGGGAAGTAAAGCCCTTGGAGGAACCTATACGTTTCTTTAGCTAGGTTTTCAGAACATTTGGCTTTCGTGCCCACTTTGCTCCCTTCAATTTTCGTGCTCCTTCTGATCATGCTTCATCCCAGTGTTCCTATTCTTTCCCAACTGGCTGTTCCAATGCGCGTTGATACTGGTGGAAACACCCTCGTGAAAGGGTTTCACGTCTTGCCGACATTGTCCGTGGCCCTTCCTTTTCTTCACTCGAAACACAGATGTTTCGAGGAATGCCAAATCAACTTATTTGCCCTTCACAAGATGTGTGGGCCTCACGAACCAAAGGGCTGTCCTGAGTGCCTTCTTCACAGGGGTTGTTGTAGCTGGCCGCAGTTCCTGCTGAGAAAGTAAGATGTTTGTACGGTTAGGTAGGTTCTCCATGCAGTGTACTCCTCCTCCAACTCCGCAAGGGGAGCGGCCAAAGGATTGCATCCAACCCACTCGATGAAGCTCCTACCTGATCCCGAGTGCAGGGCCACGGAACGAAACCTCGGCACAAGTGTTTTGTCTTCTCATTTTGTCTTTCGTTTGTTGCCTATACTTCGCGCCTAATCCCCGCCAGTAATGGCGCGCTACGCCTGCCACATTTCCGGCAGGAATGCCGCGATAACACCTTCATATGCTGATGAGACATAACATACGGGACTCTCGCTGCTTGGGTCACGCCGTATGGTGTGGGTGTGAGGGTAAAACTAGGAATATAACGACAACGTCCAAGGGCGTAAGACCATCACCGGCAATGAGAGCAAATTTCAACTCCGTCATTTATGATGGCCCGCTTACTCGAGAGCAGAGTTCCTTTGGGGAGGGGGGGGGGGTGCATATGAGCCTACGGACTCCCTGTGGTTCACGTACGGACTGCCGGCTGGTTCATAACTAGGCTTGTGACGCTATGCACAGCAAAATATGCTACGTAAGCACATAAAAACTAAGTGCATATGCAGCTGAAATATGCATTGATTTTAAATACATATGGTTTTAAGAAAATGCATATGCATTCAACAAGATGCATGTGCATTCAACAAGATGCATGTGCATTCAACAAGATGCATGTGCATTCAACAAGATGCATGTGCATTCAATAAGATGCATGTGCATTCAACAAGATGCATGTGCATTCAACGAGATGCATGTGCATTCAACGAGATGCATGTGCATTCAACGAGATGTATGTGCATTCAACGAGATGCTTGTGCATTCAACGAGATGCTTGTGCATTCAACGAGATGCATGTGCATTCAACGAGATGCATGTGCATTCAACAAGATGCATGTGCATTCAACAAGATGCATGTGCATTCAACAAGATGCATGTGCATTCAACAAGATGCATGTGCATTCAACAAGATGCATGTGCATTCAACAAGATGCATGTGCATTCAACAAGATGCATGTCCATTTTATAAAACGTGTATGCATTTCACGTAATCCATAAAATTCATGTAATTTCAATGCAAAACATTAAAGTTTTTTCTTTGCCTGGTCTTACTTTGCATAGGCTAAATATAGATACGCATTTTCATTGACTTTCATAGTTTCCTTAATGTAAACCTAAATGAATAAATATTATTGAATTTGAAACACTGATTCAGTGATGATTGATGGTTAACGTTCAACAGTACATATTATTTATCAATAATACTTGAATATATAGCAAGTCTTAAATTTGAAGAATGTTATAAATTTTTAACTGTATATAGCACCTAATTTAGAATAACAAATCAAATAACATGTGGATTACTTTCTATAAAACTTTTTGAGTTATGGTACCAAAAAAAAACTAGGCAGACAAACAAACGGTCGAACGGATAATCCCTAAAAGATAATCATCTGTTACTGCTAACAACAACAATTTGTGTAGATTTCGCTAAGATCCGTCCATAACTTTTTGAGTTATCTTGGTGACGGACAAGGGAACGGACTCGACGAAAACATGACCTCCTTGGCGGATGTGAAATGCCATTAACAAAGCAGACCTAAACTAATGTCAGGGCCACACTTGACTTTGACTGAATCAATGTGATGCCAGGATGTGCAGTTTTCACGTCGTTCATGCCACCGTATCTATCTATGCTACCGAGTTTAAATATATTTTAAAGCTAAGAGTAAATTGCCCATCCTCGCCTCGAGTTGCTTGTGTGAATTCATACGTGGCCTAAGTGTAAAAAGATGTAATTCTACCGCATACTAAAATTACATGAAAGCTGTTTGCTTCATCCAGCGAAGGTAGTAAGAAAATTGGCGGCCTATTAATTCAAGGCACGAATTTCTTCATATCGTACATGGAGCGTGATCCACGACATTTAAATATGTATATAATATATATGTATATGAGAAGGCTCCGATTAGTGTACGTAACTGCTCGCGGAAAGCCTGCAAGACACTGGATACCATGAAATATATAAACGTCTATATACTAAAAGATCTTTCTAAGGCTTAAGTGTAATATTAAAACCTTCGCTGATGTCTAAAATCCTTGTCTAACATACCAAAAACAAAGAAGCTCAATGAATTCCCTTACGTGTTGCTTTATTTAGAAACAACGGCAGAAGAACAAAGCGAGAGCGAAACCAAGAAACGTTACGAATGTTCGATAGACAACTGTGCCTCATGCCACCCCCTAGCCCCTCCCAC
>LQNS02278097.1:13298640-13314560 GCA_001587735.2 Parhyale hawaiensis
CTCCCCCTCAGTCCGGCTCTAAGCCCAATGTCTCCCCAGTGGCTATGAATGGCAGAAACTCTGACGCTACATCATCAAGAATCGTGCTTTCTTCCCTGGTCTTTGATCGAATGCCTGACCACCTGATAGTGAGCGAATCAGCAATCTTAAGCACTGTACTTTGTCCTTGGCTGCAAGGTAATCAACCGGAGAAACTTACATAAGTGTTGTTCCTATGAAACAGGCAAATTGAATCAGGCATTGAAAGGTAAACTTTCCCTGAGCCTAATCTTACAGTTCCGATTCACCACTTGGGTTGAGTTCCAGGCGATAATTGCAAAGCGAGTGCACTTGAGACTGAAAAAAAAACTCATTGCTGATGATAGCTATGCGAGAATTGAAAAACCCTTGCTGTTGACCCGAAGGCAGCACTGCACACCAGTCGAGACCACGGGGATCAGAGCAGCCACAGCTACATATCTAAATGCACCAATGACCCTTTTTCTCAGCCCACTTGTTACTCAAAAAGTCGTAATTTGCATCGAATTTTTTTAAATTCTGACTAAATAGCCTGTTTTCTCGGGGGTTCATAGGATGGGATATCGGGTTTCATTAATTGGGCTCGTCCACCTAAGGTTATGGGAAGCAGTATCCCATGGATACCCACATGGTGCCCTAACTGCCTTTGAGACATCTGCCTTCCGTGTCCACTTTGCTTTTTTCCGTTAAATATGATACTGATTCCGATGATGCTTCGCGCTGTTCTTCCTCTTCTTACAGACTTACTACCCCATGAACGTCAATCCTGCTTACGAACACCCTCGTGCATGGGTGCTACATTTCTAGTGGCATACTATATGTCCCTTCTTTCTTCCTCTGTCAGATTACCTTCGTTTGGGCAACGGAGGCTTGAACTACTCAATATAATAAGAGATGGCCTCCTACTCAAAGGGCTTCGTAATAAAAACATTACCCCTATCAATTTATTTTAAGTTCGTTACTAATTCACATTTCCGTTACTCCGACCTCGAATGAGCAGTGCATGTGTGCCGGCGTCTGCTTACAGAGCTGGGCATTTTTGGCCATTTTCAGCCCAGCTAGATAAGTAAAAATGCCCGAGGCCGCTGATTTGTTGACTTTATTACTACAATGGCGGGGCTGCAGGCGCCCGGCCCAGTCTTTCTTTTTATCGATAAGCAAATAACTTTCTCTCCCTACATCATTAATGTAATTTTTTTTAGTAGAACCACCTCCAGAAGCAAATTAATTTTGAGTAACGAGACACATCTCTGTTGTTACCTCTCTGCCCATGAGACAATTAAGCTAAACTCGGTTGGCTGAACTTTTCAGGGACTCTGAAGAGGCATTTTCGTTTCACCACTTTGATACGTTCTTCGTATGTTAAATGCAACCCACCCGCTTCAGCCTTACATTGCTGAAAAAGAGTTTTAGGGTTAGCACCTTCGGGCGAGTGAGTACACACTAATGCAAAAGTTGCACCGTCACACAATTCGACTTCCGATTAAGACCAATGCAGACGAGAAGCAAAAGTTGCCGAGAGTGGCATTTCGCCCACCAATGCTCCACCAGACTCGGCAAAGAAGTTGCATGGAGAGCGAGTCCAGCAGGATGCGTCTAGACCAGTGTTTCCCTTTAGGGTTGCATATCAACCTACGAACCACCTGTGGTTCATGCACGGACCCCCTACTGGTTCATGACGTTTAAAGCTTTTGTGGTAATATTAGAGTGATTTTATCCCATAGATGATATATATTACAGAATATTTCAAGGTTATAGGAGGAAATAGTAAGTTTAAATAGCTTATATTTATATTTTGCAAAAATTTATGGAAATTGAAAAAATTTACCAACGACATAGTTACCCCTAAATGGTTATGCTTGATCACAAAACTTAGCTATTTCTTTTTCAAAAACAGCGAGAACAGCATACAGGAACCATCATTGAATGCAAATAGTCATTTAAGGCGAGTCAAAATAAATTCAAGAGGGTTATAGGTAAAAACTCGCTATATGTGAATTATGCGCTGAGCTGGGATGTCACGTGACTGTGGCATGAATAATTATATGATTGGCGTGTGTTGCTATGCCTCTGCCTTTCTGTATCAACTGAGAAGCAATAGTCTGGAAACCATCGACATCTACAATACTCATTCATTACATAATATACTAAGGTGATGCCATTTTAATGGCGGGGGGGGGGGTCCGTGTGCTTCAGGGTGATTTCACAGGGGGTCCGTAGAAAAATAAACTTTGGGAACCACTGGTCTAGGCGATTCTTTTTCGTAGCTTTGGAGCAATTCAAAGCAACTTACGGTCCAGTTTTCCCTATTTCATTTTGACTACTATGGCATGTGAAGCCTCCGTTTTTCTTAAAACTTTACATTAAATGGTGGTAATTGTAACTGCAATGTCCAAAGTATAAAATACATTTGTTTCCAAGTTACAACGATGATAGCCGCAGAAAACTTGCATCTCAAAATTTTGTTTGCAATCTAAGAGCACAAAACATTCAGTTGCTGAGTACAATGCACGTTGACTAAAAAACCGGCCTGTAAACAGGCAATAAAATTTATTAAATGAATGTTTACAATTTCTTTTTCGTGCAACTTCTAAAGTTTTTGCCCGAGGACATTGCAGCTGCAAAAACGTTTCCCCCGCTACGTGTGCATGTCGTGCCAAACTTGACGATCCGACAATTTTGTCTGGTCGAAATCACGAAGCTGTCACTCGTCTGCGCACGGCTTTACGTTGTCGCGAACAAAGATTCAGCTTGCGATTAGCCATATCAATAATAATAATACTTGAAATATGAGTCGTTTGTGACAGTTTGTGCGTACCTCTAACTACACTAATCGAGCTATGAGTATACCTCCTACTTCTAAATTAGCTTAAAGTTGCAATGACGTATAGTTTTAGCATGAGTCTCAAAAGCCTTAAGTTGTAATCAAGGCAATGTGACCGCCAAAGGAAAAAGTTAAGTGATATGGCAACATCTTACTTGAAAGTGCACCTGTCGTAAAACTGAATTCAACTGGGCAGAAACAATTTTAAAGCACTTAGTAGAAGTTCCTCACTAGTCAAGACTGTTGAGCTCGGCTTATTTCGGTTTCGCCGCACAAATCGCCGGTGCCCAAAGTAGACAAAAAAGCAAGGCTGTCCTCGCTCAGGAACAAAAAAAAATCTAGAGAGCTGACCAGCCTTTGCCGTAAGATGAATTTTTTCCTTTTTTGTCTGCAGCCGCCAGATTGTACGTATGAGAACAGAGCGAGCTGAAGTAGCATCTGACGTAGGCGGAAGATGCATGTTTTGGCACGGCGAGGGTGAGTTTAGCTCAGCCCAAAAAGCTCGACTTCTTTCAAATTTTTGGCAGGTGCGTTGGCTTTGCGCAGTCAGATCAAACCTGCAAGAAGAGTTAAGCCTGCTAACGTGTAATAAGGTTGCTTTTAACACCTGCACTACAATTCAAAGAAGTGTAACTAACGCTCCTATGATAAGTTCGGGCAAATCAGTGTAAGCGCATTACTGTTAGCGCGTCTCTGGGACCGTGCTACACTGTGCTATACGGGCTATAATGTTGAGTATGCTGTAGACTTGGGTGGTATCGCGGATTAATACAGGTTCTGGTGGTCAGACGTGGTGGCGGTGCTATAGAGGGATGCACAGGGACAAGGGAAACTCCATTCAGTGTATATCCATATATTGGGAACTGGACGTATGAGATACATGATAGGCGGTGTCTAAGACGGTCGGGGTACGTCTACGAGCTACTATTTACAGGCGAGCTCTGGGCTGGCTCATGATGGTGCGGAGCGCTTTTATAACCTCGCCACAAGGTGTGGCATCACCTGACATGCATCCAGTCAGTAAACTGAGAGCTGTCACATCAGTCCTATCGGACTTAGCCTCTCTCTTTCGTTATGGCAGTGAATTTCATCTAAAGGATATAAGGGCGCTTCTATTGTCCTGCAAACTTACACCTTCGAGGCTTCACTTGTCCGAAACTGCAGACAGATGCCTGGGCTTTGACTCAGTGGTTTAGGTTTCAGGTGTTGAACACCGATAAATTATGTATGAGGCTTCCAAGTTCTCGAACTTACTCCGTGAGATCGGGTTTTCAATCGGATCAGCACAGTCGGGCTGCTTCCGACACTTGCTACGCGATTCAAAGTAACAAAGCCAAAGTTCTGCTCCGCAGTCCGGACAAGTCAAGTCTAGTGGAGTTGGCTTCAATCGACTCTAGGCAAGTCGATTGGGTCCCGAAAATCAAGATTTTAGGAGCTTGACATATTTGAAACTTCAGAGAAATACGCTGGCTTCGACCCCCTGAATTGAGTTTCAGGCACTGACGCTCAATAGATTATCGTTTAGACTTCATGAAACTCAATCTTTCTCCGTAATATGGCGTTTTCAGCCTCCTGAACCTAATTGGGTTTCCTTTAACATTTACTTACGACTTAAAGTGACGAAGCCAAAACTTCTGTCTGTAGTTTCAGACAAGTCAGGCCTCGAATGCTTCATTTCAACGTGCAACCGAACGTGCTCTTTGACGACCCCATCGAAGGCGACGAACTCTTCTTTACAAGAAATTATAAAAGGCGCTAAAATGCCCCAATTTCTTATCTACTTATTTTAGCATTTTACTGACAGCCACGTCCTCGTGTAATTATAAAAGCAACGAATTCAGGTGCCGCGAAAACCTCAAAGATCTGTGTTGGGTTCTGCGGTTCTTGGAGGCTTCTCGCGGTTCGTCAGGGGTCGACGAATCGGGATTCGGTTGCGTCGATGTGTATTTGTTATGTGGTTCGTTTGCGACGTAGCATCGAGTCACCCCTTACTTATTCTCTCGACCGCTCCACTCGCACCAATATCGCCTACAATAAATCGGCTCTGAAATTGAGCTCAAGGAACAAGGAAAAGAAGACGTTAGTTTGGAGTTGGCCGCCTGAGGGCGCCACCGTACGGACCTCTGCTTGGCGCGTCTAGAAAACGGAGGCAATTTAGAAAGAAAACTTGGCACTAATTTATGGGCCAACTATCGTAGAGGATACGCTGCAATGTGGTGTCGTGAGTGATGCTAATGGGCACTTCCGACTTTTATAGAGTACTAAAATAAACCATAGATAATTCTGTTCAGCATAAGTACCAATTTTAGCCCAAAAGGGTTTTACAGCTATCTTTAGCGAAGAGTGTTACTGAAAAGAATATCAATGTTTTGTGGTTGGAAGGAAACCTGAAATAACCCGTCGGATAGATATACTGTTGCTTAAGTCAAATAGTTCACTACGGAATCCAGTATGATTCTCTGTACGACTTAGCACTGAAAATTATTGTGATTGATGATGGAATGGCTTCCGTAGGTCAACAAGTCTTATCATATCAGTGACGAGTCTATGTATACTATATATTTAGCATACTTGGTATTACGTGTTAGAAACTTCACGCCGTCAAATTAATACCTTGGAACGTTTAGGGAGCGCTCGACTTGGCAGCAAAAATAATACCTTCGAGGCTACATGTGATTTAAACTTCAAACAGGTGTCCTGGGTTCGACTCGTTGAATCAAGTTTCTGGCCTCGACCTGTAATCGATTACCTGTAAAACTTGCAAGAACTTAATCTCATCTCGTGAAGTGGATATTTCAGTCGGCTCAAGAAAATCGGATTGTTTCTAACACTCGTAACACGATTCAAGGTGACAAAACCAAAGTTCCTGACGGCAGTTTTTGACAAGTCAAATGGGTTTGGCTTAGATCGATTTTGATGACTCAATTGAATGCGTACTTAAGTATGGTTTGCTTTACTTTACTGAAACGGAACTTGTGTTTATAGCAACCAAACTAACGGGAAATTCCGTGTCTCGAGCACACACAACCTACCGAAATATATGTTTCGCCATCACAGTCAGCTGATGGATTGGCCCCTATACAGTGAGATAATCTTATTCCTAAGTGTAGGCCCAAACTGGTATGAATCTCCAACTTCGAATGAATATAGATTGAAATAGCTAAAAATAATTATCGCTACAGCGTCTTTTTCAGCAGGTCTAGAGTATAAAATTTATGTATATAATAATATTACTTCTTTCCATGCAACCTCGCACTCCTTCTAATGATGTTCTGTTTTGTTTTTCTATTCTTTCCGACTTTGTTTTTCCTTTGATATCCAACTTGTTCTAACCGTGGACGTTGATCTAGGGCGCGGTCGATTAGGTCGTCAAAGTCGATCTAATTCAAGCCCACTTGATGTAACTTGTCTAAAATTGCAGACATTAACTTTAGCTACGTCAGTTTGAATCGTGATATGGGTGCTAAAAGCAGCTCGATTGTGTTGAGCCGTCTGAAATAACCCCTTTTTTTACGGAGTAAGACAAAATTCACTTAAGTCTTGCAGGTTGCTGACTAAGAATCAACAACTGAAGCTTGAATCAAGAAGTCGGAGTCAGCGCACCTGTCTGAAGACTCGGACAAGTCAAGCCTGAAAGGCTAAATTTCGCTACCCAATCGAACGCGCCCCTGATTTAAGAACACCCCCGTGCATGGGTTGCAAGATTCCCTCGACATACCATATGTCCCTTCCTCTCTTAGTCGTCCGCTACCCGTCCAAGGATGTTTGAAATTGCTCAACAGTTCATGTATATTAGTTTATGCTGAACTGCTTATGAAAATATAGAATAATTATGAAAGTTCAGGGGTAGTTCTTTTCCAGTGCCTCTTAGCACAATTCTGTAGTTGATTCAATTATTGCAACGAAGAACAGCACTCAGTTTATGAAACTGTTACAGTTGATTCAATCAATAAGACAAAAAAAAACACTCAGTTTATAAAGCTGTTACAGTTCATTCAATTGTCAGAATACAGATTAGCGCTCGCTTTAGGAAATCGCTGCAGTTTATTTAATTATTTGAAGAGAGAAACACGGACTTTATGATATTGCTGCAACTGATTCAACTATTACATTATAGAAAACATAGTTCTCAGTTTAAGAAAATATCCTGCCACAGCTCCTGACCGGCTCCTGTTCTTCGCCCCCCCCCCCCCCCCCCCCCCCCCCCCCCCCCCCCCAAAACAAAAAAAAAAAAAAAAAAAAAATTTTCATTACCTGACTTCTCACGCCATCGNCGCACACTTCATCAGAGTAAAGGATATCAAAAGTGCGACGCTGCTTGAGCAAAAGCGTGTGTTTCCTTCTTAATTTAGCAATTGTGTCTTATTCACGGATCCAATTATCCATGACTGCAGCTCACTCAAAAAAAAAATCCCAGCTTCTGCAAACGTGCTCTAAGCTGTTGAACACGCTGTCGCCGTGTTGTATGAGCACCCTTAGGCGTGCATTTAACCTACCTCACGGCAAAACGTGCTGAACCGGCACGAGTTTGACTTTATGTTATATTTCCCCCCGCACGCCAAAGCGCGAGGCGTATTCCACGCCTTCACTTGCGAAACGTCGGAGAAAATGTGTAGTTCTGCTGAAGTCAGTGCGGATTAGTAACCTTCGAGTTGAATTTCAAGTGATATAGTGTTTGCTTACATACTTCAGACACCCCACATAAGTAGGCAGTGACGGCTTGTGCCCTGTTTTAGGTGGAGCCCGCCGTATATTTCTTTGAAGCCATTAGGGGAAAAGCTATTTTCTCTGCTGAATTCGAGTCTTACTAGATTTAAGACTTGAATTCAGGATAAAAAAAATATTTTTTCCACCTAGTGGCCTCAAAAAAAATACGGCCGACCTCCACCTAAAACAGGGCACGAGCCGCCACTGTAAGTCATGGGCAAGAAACTGTATCTATTTTTTCAAAGTACTTGGCACGGGCGCTCACTGCCCATAGCATGCGTCCACTATGAGGGTCTAGAGCACGCCTACGTGTGCAATTGGTTCACGCGTTTCTGTACTGGTTTTGGGATAAGCTTTCGGTACGCATTCACGTGCGTTTCCAGCGCTAATGGCTTCTCTCAGTGTATAGGGTTAAACCGATCCTTAACCACAGTTTAGGTAAAATCAGCCCTCGTATGATCAAAATCTGAGTCACGTCATTGGTACGCGTTTCCGAAACAGTTCATTATACGAAGACGATCGGATGCTGATAAAAGAGTAAGTTAAATCTTCAAGCATAAATCCGTAGACTTATTCATAAAAATTTATCCTTATCTCATTGGCCAATTTTATGGTAGAGCTTAACCTAATCTTAGTCAATATGACCAGAAGACCAAATAGCAGAATATAGTTACAGTTGGAATCGTGATTACAGAAAAATCTTCAGTGGTGACGCAATTATTGGAACAACCTCTCAAAAATATATTTCCGTTTTCCTTCCTTGATTATCTGATTGATTTACATATCACGATCTTAGAGTAAGTACAGCTTCTCTTATCAGGAAGTAAGTGTCAGTGTCCGTGCTACCACTTGAAGATACTTTTTTGATGCCCAAATTCAAATTTGACCAAAGCAGTGGACCCATGGCCCTTGAAACAAATGGACCAATCAAGTATGTAAAGATTAGATAGGCGGCAGTAGAAGAACCAACAGGCCCATTCTCAAAGAGACACCGAAACTTGCGCCCCAACCTTCTATGAGCTATTGCTAACCAACGGGAAAACTTTTTATTGTCATACAGTGGTAGTCTTACCATTATTTATTATTACTAGTATCATTATCTAGCCTAAAATCTTGGAAAAAATTCCAATAATATGGGACTTTATATACGAGTGGGGCTATTTTATTATCATTAATAGCAACATCATGTATCCCAAAATCTTGGAAAAAATATTCCACAAAATGGGCCTTGATATACTAGTGAGCCAAGAACGATGAAAATACACAAGGCGGGGCCAAGCTGCGGTGCACCATGGGTAATGAGGCTTGTGACGTCACAAAATTCAAGTACAGTAATACGCAGCTATTTTACATTGGTTCTCCATCATTTCATTTGGGCCTCCAGAGTATCCTAGATGTCCTACAATCTCTACAGTTACACAAAAATACGTATCAAAGCATCTATGAAGCTTTTCAGCTTTTTGAAGGATACAATTTTGAAAGAACGTTGGTTAAAAGGCTGTTAAAAGAGCACATGAATTGAACCTAGCAAATGCCCCATTTTCGTTACTCGTTCGACCGAGACATAATGTGCCGATGTTAATTCGAGGGTGTACCAGCCGAGTCGGCTTCCCAACTCCTATAATTCATTACTCAAACTTTTCATTGGTCGGCCCGCCTCCAACAGTAAATTTAAAAACAAAATTGAATAAGCTCGTTACTCGAATTTTGTTCTTGCATTGACTCTCATTTGGCAGTGCGACAATTTTAGCGCCTTGATTTATCACTAAAAATTGCCCTGATTAAAAAATAATCATTAGTAACTAAAGTTAACACTTCAATGTGATCATTACGCTCTTATATCTGGGCAGCGCTTCTACAAATAAGATATTTACAGCTACATTATTATTAGTATTTAAATAACATTTCTACACGACACTTTTAAATATTCAATTATCAACTAAATAGTTTCAGCAGTAAAAACATTTGCAACAACTAAATTATTAATTTAATTTAGTAAAACAAATGTAGCTCCATTAAGTAAACAGCTCTTATAATCTATACTTGCAGATCTTTAATTTTTAGCAAATGATCACGTGAGTTAAATATTCACAGTACCGTAATTATTAATCAAATAGCCTTTGCAACAAGGCATTTACATATCTTTAATAATTAACTAAAAGGTTATATTAATGAACCATTTTTAGCGCCTAAATTACTAACTAAAAAACCCTTGAAAGAAGGCACTTGCAGATCTTTAATAAGTAACTCAATGGCCACGGTAACAAAACATTCACAGAGCCTTAATTATTAACTAAATAGCCCTTGCAATAAGACACTTGCAGCTCCTCAAAATGTCTGAGAGCAGCGCGCCTGGCGAGTGCATAGCTCTATTGAGTTGACAATGCGAGAGGTACTTTGTTGTCTGGCGGAAATGCCGCTAAGTGTGAAACGTTCCCACCAAGAAATACGAGACTGCCTGCCTCGCGACATTCCCTCCAGCCTCCTCCACGCTGACTTACTGGGCCTATTTCTGAAGTTCTTGGAGTCAAGAGCTAGGACTTTGGTTTAGGAACTTATTTATGATGGAAAAATAATGGGTTTATGAGCTTATTCGGAATGGAAAATTGATCAGCTAATGTATAGTTGAGGGAAACGTTATCAGTTTGTGAGGTCGCTGGTGATGGAAAAGTGATGGGTTCAACAGTTTATTTCATTAACAGAATTGATGGGTCCATGAGGTTATTTATGATAGATAAATGAAGAGCATACGAGTTCATTTGTGATTGAAGAGTGTCGGGTTTTGAAGCGAAAGTTCCATCCTTCTAGGTGCAGTGATTGAAAGGAATCGTGAAGTTCTTATAAACTGTCGAAGCAAATAAGTTTAAGATAGAATTTGAAATTTGTACCAATGTAGCAAACTAACACTCATGGCTGCAGCTCCAGACAAGTTAAAGCTAATGAGAAAAGCTTATTTTATTGAAACCATCCCTTTCGATGACGCCCTAAATTAATAGATAGGCTACCTGGGATGTGGAAGAAGGCTTTTAACTCTGTTCAAAATATGTAACTTAATATCTGTTAACGAAGTAAAAACTTTGCATACATACCAAAGTATGTGGAAGACATTAATCATTTTCAGTGGTCTCTGTGCACGTATTAATCTTTAATGCTATGAACGCACAATAGAAACAAGATTTGTTAGACGCTATACTGAGCAGGTTGATTTACTTCACTATAGGGTTAATATCAATAACGGGGACTTGCAATAACTAGTACAGAGCAGTTTACTCGAGACAGTCTGTTTCATTCTTGGACCGCATAAAAAACTTGTTTCTTGATGAATAAGTCTTTCTTAATTGGATATCTACACATACATACAACATCCGTAATCCATTCAAGCTGCAAGCGAGCATTTCACTTCCTTTCTGCAAGTTTCAGCCAAGAAAAATCCCCTGGGTTGTGGGGTTTTCAGCGTGTCTGTGTGTCTGCCCTTCCACACTAGAGCTGAAAAAGCGTGGTTTTTCTCAAGATAATGGGTTTTCTCATTTCACACATTGGCAGTGACATTAAAAGCGGTTCAAATGTGGCATAACCGTCGGCCAATAAGGAGGATGAGGACTATCGCTGCTGCAATTAACCTCCTGACCCATCGTGAAAGAACACGTGGGGACAGACGAGCAGCTTTATATATTGTTTTGTATGGCACAGCCAGTCCACTAAGGTGGTTCGCGGGCTGAGAAATCCAAGTGTTGGCCGCTTCTGCATGCATATGCATTGCTAGTGCCACTTTGACCAGTCACTGCGCTAAATACAAAATAACTATCAGTATAAAACTATTGAAAAGCGATGCCATCAATAAAAATATAATATCTATCGTACACATAAAGTTTGTGTAGAAAAGAAATGTAATAGTTACGTACGTGATCGAGTAGGCACCATTCTACATATAGCTCAGCTTCAGAAGCACTTCTTAAACCAGAGCTTCTAAGACATGAAAAAATATCCTCTAGCAATCGTGAAAAAAATTCACCTGCAGAAACGAAACATATCACCTTGGGCTTAGGTTGGGTTGGATAAATGTCTATCAATTAAGAAATATATCATTTTGTAGTTACGAAAAATATCATCTTACATGCTGTCCCAAAGAAATATCCACTTTCAGTCTGCCCTCCCCCCCAAAAAAAATATAGATACATATAAATACATATATCTATCTTCTTACAGTCCGAGCCGAAAGAAATAGCCTCTTCAAGTCACAAGCGCATTCGCAAAAGGCCTATCCGTGCTCAGTTACAAGTAATGTTTTCATCAGCAGCAAATGAGCTGATCTCATCAGGAGACGGAACGTCTCTGAACTTGCCTATAGCAGAGCTGACGTCTTCCGTGCAGCAAGAAAGCATTTTACTGGGCGAGCACAAAAGACGGGCCCTGCCTCCCCTGCCTACACTGCCAGGGAGCTCAAAAGAAGCCGGTGAGCACATTTACCTTTCAAAGGAGATCATCTGCACAAGAATGGCAAGGAAGACTCAAAAGCTCGCGGATCCCTTTGGCTGCTACTTCCGTTAACTGTCATGCATTGCGGAGTTTTTGCCGGCAGCCTTGTCTTAATTTTCTTTCGACCGCCGCTCCAAAACGAACGATCTGCTTAGGGAGCACTTAACGAAATGAGTCGAGCAAGACGCCCTCCCAAAAATGGTTCTATTTAAAAGCTCGCTGAAGAGATCGCTGAGTGAACGATCATCGAACGCAATGAGACAAGTCGACGGGACTGGCGAGAAAAGTTGAGCCTTGTAATGGCCACGGGGACTGGAGGCCTCTTTAAGCAAGATGTTGGGGACTGCTGGCTGGGCGCGGTGGTAGGTAAGGGATGGGATGGGGATCTTGGTGGACAGTGAACGCCAGGTGGTGATAGGATGAGTGGGTGTTGAAGGAGCGATGGCAGAACGGGATTAGTCATATGTTTGATCTGGCATCTATTATAGGGTAAAAATAAATTGATCCATGCCTATTGAAGCGTTCGTTGTAGGAGCAAGGGAAAGCTACACTTGATAAAACTACGCCTGTACGATGAACGAAGTAAAGTTAATGTTTACAAAATGTACTTAGTAGGATGGGAATGAAATCATCACTTGAAGATATACCGCCCGTCCGTTATCCAGAAGTGAAACCATCACTTAATGATATACCACCCGTCCGTTATCCATAAGTGAAACCATCACATAATGATATACCACCAGTTATAAAGGAGTCAAATCATAACGTTCAAGTGGCGTCAATACAGTATCTACTGAAAGAAGTCCTATATGTTTACGTTTTAGATAGTGTAAGAACGGATCATTATGAAACTCGAAGACGTGCAATGCACATCGTTTACGAATGCTATAGGACAACGGTATTTGAAAGTACGTAGCTTACGCACGATTTGTAGAAACTTACAAATATGTTATAGTAATTGAGAAAACTTAATTATGTAAATGGTTTACGACTTGTATTTTGAAACATCCGAGTATTTTTATATCTTGTCAACGGAGATACGTCACGTGCATGAATAAAACTAAATATGGCTTACGTCTATCTTCTTGTGAACATTTGTCATTGCAAGGTTCACAACCTTCGAGTTACTTTAACTGATATTTATAAAAAAAATGCATGGATCTTTATCAAGGTTGCTGATGAAGTGATGAATGAAAAAGACATATAAGACTACAGTGTTTTAGCATCGGCTAAGGCAATTGAGCATCAGGCAGTTATGCTTCTGTGTAGCGTAAGGAGAAGCAAGGCTGTATCGGGAACAGCGTGTATCATTTTCTGTATTTTTGTATTAACCTGCCCCTGTAATGATGCGTGCAGGTATCCTTGAGGACTTCTTTCACCTTTACAACACCTCTAATCTCAATTTGAATGTTTTTCGGACCAATATTATAGCATGTGAGTCTGTCTGTGCTTCTGCATTTGTGTGTCCGGTCGATCAATGTCCTAGCGGACGGTGTGTGCCGTAGGCACTTCAGTTGCCTATTTTTATGCAGTGGCTGCTCGTGGAGCTGACGAGTTGCGAGTTTAACTTGACCTATTGTAGGTAAAATTTCAAAGTCGTGTCGTCTGTGACAACTAGGACGCTGAGTAAGCCAACGTCCGAAGCTATTAGTGCATTTTTATTGCTCACCGAGAAATTGAAACAGCAGTGAACCAAAAGATAAACTTCTCTTAAGAATAGCATTGTTGTAAGTGTAAACAATAATTGACACTCAGTGCTCGGTGATGTTATCAAGTAATCAGGGACTAATTATTCAACGGTGCAATCGAACAACCATAAATTAACGGAGAAACTAAACCAAGTTACTTTCAACCGGTGGCAGCGCGTGCTATTACCAGACAGGGGTCAAAGAATGGACCGCAATACGCTGTAGATGGTATTACCCGATCTTTATATCTAAAGTATCACAAGCATTAAGTTGTGCCCTTTGCACTTGTAGGATGCCCATATGTGTACCGATTAAAGTGCATTTTATTTATCCATAAGGTATCATTAATTGGGACAAATTTACCGAGATTGACTAATGTTATTGTCATAAACGTTGCTGAAACTTCCGCTAGAAGCTTTTTGGTGTTACCTTGAATTGAATTTTAGGTGTTTATCTCCAACCGATTGGCCTTGATAAGGCCTCGAGCTCAATCCTACGATGCTCCAAAATCAGTACACCGGAATTGAAGAGGTTGGCTTTCAATTTCTCTCCAAGGCATCATTTCGGCACTATCGCTTGAAGTTCGAAGCAAAGGGCGGAACAAGCGGTCCCACTCTAGACGAATTAAAGCTAATGAGCTTAACTTACCTCGGTGCTTACGATTGCTGTGCAAAAGAATTTCATTCAAGTACGTGCGCTTTTTTAGCTAAATTCTTTTGATTTCTAATAAAGGTGGGGGGGAATTTTTTAATTTGAACGCAAATTTCTGTGATACTAACCTTGTACTAATGTCATTCACGGAAAATTTTTAAAGCCCATTGTAGCATTAATTATGCTAAGAAATGCAAGGTCAAGTATTTAACTACATGTAAGTATAAAAATTGGTCATACATGCAATTACCGAGGTGACAGAAATCCTCTTAGAGCAATAGCACAATAAAGTAATTAAGCAAAGCACGCTATATTACGAGCATACATATTGTAATTAATCAACCAAATTCGATTTTCCATATCCACAACAATTGCCAAACTGCCGATGTTAGATTTTGTCATTCACTCATTTTACTTGCTAAAGAAGGCTGTAGTGATCAACACACTCATCATTGCATATAGCTACACCTCTTATGCTCATTCTCGAATAGCTATAAAAATTTTAGTAATATTTTTGGTAGTCAATAGTTTTCTTATGACAAGGTATTAGAGAGCAAATCATTTCCATCGAAGCATTTTTGATAACCTAATACGTACTACCTCCAAATATTTTAATAACTCAGTAAATATACGTGCTCAGAACTTTACAAAGTGAATGGTTCCGTTCTCTCGCCGAATAACTACCAGCGAACTAGTCAGTTTTGTCAAGGCATTTAATAGAACATAACTCTAGCACCAAACATCCCAATAACTCAGAAGATACGCGCCTAAATGTACCAAAGTAAATGGTTCATTCACCACTAGCTGTCAGAAAACAAATTGCTCGCCTTTTCATCATGGCATACAATATAACATAACACTACTGCCAAATGTCTCAATAATTCAACAGATACGCGTGCAAAAGTACCAAAGTAAATGGCTCACTCACCACTAGCCACGCCAAAGAACGCCTCATTTAACGAAAAGTTGGACCTAAAACCGCAAGTTTAATCACTGGAGGCACACCATCTTCAATGATGGCCATACTTAGTTCGCTCAAGTATTGCCATTACAGAAGCCGTTGTCTTTTTTAGCTCATTAAATATCATAGATGAGAGTCATAGAGGGACTTAAAAGTTGGCTCGGTTAAGAGGGTTATACGCTCCTCAGCCGCTACGGCCGTACATCCTACGGCCATAACCAAGAAGAAAAAGACCCTGGCTTTATAGGACTTTGGAGGCATCACTTGAGTTCTTAAGTGGCTCGCTCGATATGCGGCCTGATCACTTCAGCAGACGTTGGCCACAGTTTTGCCACTTGATGATAGCAGGCTAAGCAATACTTGGCGTAGGCTTCACTCTGCAACCTAATGAAGACACTTACTTACACGTCATGGCCTCCGCATAAGTCCACTAACAACCTAAAAATGACAAAATTGGCCGCCTCAGGGCTCGTATATCAGGGTCATTACAACGCTGGACTTGCTTAAGGTCCAAATCTTGCCTGTAATGAAAGCACTTCTGCCAACTTTATGGATTGTAGAGAGTTTTGAGTCTTGTACGACGGCTATCGGTGGC
>LQNS02278097.1:13328634-13360787 GCA_001587735.2 Parhyale hawaiensis
ATTCATTTCCAATAACGCATAAACAATTAAAAAGACCTGGCCTGTGGCCGAGAGATAAGTCATCAGCCGTAGCACAGATACGCCAGCTTCTCGAACTGAATAAAGCTCGAATTTCCTCCTATCTTTTAATGATGAGGAGCGTGACACAAAAGGTAAGTAGGTAGGTACGTAGGTAGGTAGGTAGGTAGGTACTAGCGTATTAATATATAGATCATTCTGACAAATGACTCCGCGCTTTCTATGATATCTGTACTTAGAACATTAGACGTTTATAAGTTAGCAGTCATGTATCAAGATTCAGTTCCAAAGCACGGGGTTTCTCATCATTATAGTTCTAATTTGATATCCTTTACTTATGATCATGCACATTAATGAATTGAGGTCCGAGTTAAGTAAAAAGATCTTTCACTATTACCACTTTTTATGGCGTCCTATACTAAATATTTTAAGACAGCTCTATGAGATACTGTGGTGTTGTACTGAAGATAGCATTTATTTTTAGGCGTGCTGCAGCCAGAGAACATGGACTACTCAACGCTTTTAGTCAACACGTTCCAACTCTAAAGGACCAGTCTCTGAAACTTCTGTAAGCAGTCCTTCACAGTTTGTTTGCAGAATGATACGAGCCTGATAAATCAATTTAGAAGATTGTGACAATATAATAATTAATGTAATATCATGGTAGAGTATGAAAGAATAATGGTTAACATATTGTCATGGCTGAGTGTGAAAGAAAAATGATTAAAATACTGTCAAGACAGAGCATGACAGTATAATGGCTAGCATATTGTCATGGCAGTGTATGAAACAATAATAGTCAATAGAAGGTTATGATAGAATATAAACAAAATAAAGTTGATAGCATCTTAGGAATGTTGCTTAAAGATGTCTGTTGCCGCACTTTGGCGCCGTACAGACACCCTTTTGAGTTTGTAGTACACTTTAAGTTCAAGAGATACTTGTTATCCTGCGTACAATGGGGGAAAACATCCAGTCAGCTATCTCATTACCGTTTCACCAATCAATGCGAAGTAGTTATAATTATTTATTATTTTTCAGGTTGAGTTTTAAAATGGAAATAATTTTTCATTGACAGTGTTTGATTCATAATGTTCAATATAATACATAATGATATAATTCCATTATATGATATTGTAGTATAAGTAAAACAATGTAATTATTGCAGTACTGTACTAATAAATCGACACTGTGAGTGGCCTCACATTACTTTAATATAAATTTATTGAGCTTAATGAAATAAAGATTATTCCACTACCACGACGAAATCACGCCATGTGCTTCATCATATTCGCTCAGCCTACAGAAGCCACGATTTTTCTCTATTTTTCACCAAGATTAAAATAAACCTTTTCAACAGCTGCTGGATGAAGTTCAGTTTGCCTGTAGAAACCATAGTTAATTTGTACCTAAATCAAAATACGCAGCGCCAAGAACTAGAATTGTTCGTTCATCTTATAAAAAAATTATTTCCTAATAACAATTCTCCGTGTCTTGATTTATAAAAAAGAAAATTCGCTTAGCCTGCAGAAACTATATTTTATTCCAGAATAATAACGACAAGCCGTGTCAAGATTTAGGGTAAAAGCTCCAAAAGGAAGAAGACATAAGATGGAGGCTCGAAGGGGTCGCTGCCTCTTATTTTTACCGGAAACAAAGCGCTCAATAGGCGCCGTGTTGCGCTGCTGCGTACACAAAGCTTCCGCCTGAGATATACGGGACTGCCTTATTCCAAGGCGCTTCAAAATATTGCAAGAAAGGCGTACTGAAGAAAGGGAAGTTGCGCCTTCTGAATGGCACTGTTTGGAGTACAGCGGCAGTACAAGGGAAAGGACGATGAATCTAAAATAAGTACTATTGATATGTTTTGGAATGAGGAAAGTAAGGTAAGCGGAGAAAATAAGAGTAGTCCTTGCTAGGTGTACTGTTTGGAATGTAGATCCAAGACGATGGAACAGAGGATAAATACAAATAAATATCAATGCGGAACTATGTTATTAAACAAAGAAAATAATGTGCACAGAAAAAAGTAACATAGCAAGGTGTACTTCTTATACAGTTACTTGTTTCAAGCATAGATGAAAGACAAATTAAAAGACTCGAAAAGTATAACAAATATTATGGGAATATTACGAGATAGAACAAAATTCTACAGTGAGCTGGAAAGAAGTGCTCCTCCATAAAGAGCACTGTCGGGTGAATAGAAAGGAATAAAAATAACATTTAAATTAATACGAAGCTGACCAGAAAACGGTGTCTCTTGAAGTTCATTGCTTGCCATCATGTCCAAGCGGCGGTACAGGCAGAAAATTGTGAAATTTAAATTCTTCTAACTCTACGTAAGGATACAAATAAATTACACTTCTTAATGTGCTGAGATATCTCAATGAAGAAGCAAATGTGATGTACTTTTACGGAAAAATAATGAAATCGAATAAAAAATGTTCAACGAACCTTGAGAGTATTGTTCAGAGTTTAATGCTTGGTTCTTTAGCAACCAAATGATTATATATATATGATTACTACCTACTGCCGTGATAAATTTCCTAACAAAGAATTTACCTGCAACCCGGTAAAGTGTTTAATCAAGGAGTCAAAAAAATTTTATACACTATTCAATTAATCCTCTCGATGGTTACGGAAAGCAGCATCACCTCTGCAAAAATGGGCGGTGTGCAATGCTGGGGCCGCACTAGGCATTTACACAGACAACCTGATGCAAGGATGCGAGACTCGGACGTCATTTACGCCACCGCATCCATGCTACCGATTTTAAATATGTATCGAAACGGCCGGCGAGCTGCTCATCCTAGCAACCAGTTGGGCGTAGAAATGCATATGTGTGCCCGGCATTACACCACCTGGATCTCGTCCGAAGAATCATCAAGGTAGAAATGAGAGTGAAGTATATCAGGCAGTTTGTAAGCATACACGAAGAGAAACCTCTAGTTACTGAAACCGAAGACTTCAAGAAAACGCATGTAATTGTGAAAATCGATGAAGATAGTTCTTCACACTAGAACTTATCTGATTAACACCTGAAATTAAGGCTTAGAGGTCTGATTTATCCGTTAGAGGTACCCTGGCAACGACCCGTTGAATCGAGTTTCACGATTTGACTTTGTGCAGATTAAGTTTGAGACTTTCAAAAAGTCAATCGTGTTCTGTAAAATGGTGCTGTTAGCCAGCTCAGCGCAATCGGGTCGCTTCTATCACTTGCAGCAGGATTTAACGTGGTAAAGCCAACGCTTCTGTGTGAAGTTCGGACACGTCAGGCCTCAAATTTTTAAGTTCCTCGGCCAATTCAACGCGCCTTAAGTTTAGTACACTTGCTACACAATTTTACTTGGAAAATCAATTGTTTTTCGCTGATTTATTTGGCATCGCTATAGATTTTCCCCTACACGCAAAAATGGCAAATCACTTGTTAAGGTGACCCAAAAAAATTGTTACAGCTGTTGACGAGAGAGTTACTTTTCTGTATGCACTGTACCATATGCATTGATTGCGAAGACCTATCTTCACAGGGGGTCGTAACCAAAGTGTTTGGATAAAACTCTGGTTACATTTAGCAGAGATGAAGTTTCTTTGTGCGTTTCCGTAGTCAGATATGTAAATATAGGATATTTATCCACGACAGGAAGGAGAGATATGCGCGTAGCAATAAATTTGGTAACCTATCGCTCGTATATTTCATTTCACTATCTGTTAACAAGAAACTTGTGAAATCAGTAATTACATGAAGTACTGTATGTCCCAGAAATTTCAGGAATTCGTGCAATGGGACAAGAGACGTACGTTTAGTTAAGATAAAATGCATTCCTTTAGATCAAGCGAGTTAGGTCAGGCACGGTCAGCCAGGTAGGTTAGAGATGCATTACGTTACGCTGGCTTATAGGTTAGATTAAGCGAGAAAAAAATTCACTCATGCCACTGAAAAAATAAATCATTACGTTAATTCAAAGATTTGGTTACTAAGAATTTTTATCACTGGTTCTGATAAAAAAAAACCTGTCCCGTAACATCGAGTTTTCTAGGAACCAATAGAAAATATTTGGTCCCGTATGTATAGTATGTGGCCTATACGTACCTGAGAGCTTGTGCTAGGTTGGGATAAAATAGGGTAATTAACAATATGTTAGAATAGGTTCGATTCAGCTGAATTAGGTGCTGAACTTATAATTTCTATACTTTACTTTCGTTACAATCATAACATACTCCAAAATTAATCACCTCCTCTTTATATGCGGGCCGTGTGTTTCCCATACCAAAAGGCACATTAATTTTTAGTTTTAATGGGCAAGGATAGCACAAGAAGGAATTTTTACAGGTATTCTAAGTCCACAATCCCATCATACTCTAAAAATAACTACCCTTCATAAAATGCGAGTAAGCGCACTTTCTACTCAGAAACGCTAGAACTGTCAGGTTATACGAACAAGCGTAGAGCGACGGTGCGTTCATACTTTATAGCGCGTCTACAGTCATCTGTTAGCTCAAAAATAATCATCCTCTTCTCATATACTTGCATGAGCATTTCCTGGCCCTAAACACAGTGATTTCCAGTTTTAAGGCACAGAAACAGAGCGACAATGCGTTTTCACGGTTTACTTCAGTCATATCATACTCCAAAAATGATCGACCCTTTCTCATACGCTTGCATGCGCATTTCCTATCCCTAAACACAGTGACTTTCAGTTTTAAGGAACAGGAATAGAGCGACAATGCGTTTTCACGGTTTACTTCAGTCATATCATACTCCTTTTTACTAGCTGGGAAAGAGTATGCGAACGTACGCGTAAAGGATAGGGATTTGTGTCACTGAAGGTCAAAATATGGACAAGGATAGAACGAGAATGAATTTCCATAGTTTACTGAGAACGTGTTGCGAGCGAGTCTGAAGAGGGACTCCTTAAGTTGGTGCTCATCGTAGGCCTGTCTTTTGAGTGTGTCTTCTCTTTAAGCTCGGAAGCCATATTTTGCAGGCCTAATGGCCAGGCGGCGGAAATAAGATGCTATTCCGCCAGTGTTGGAGGCTGCTGCAGCTCTTGCTGCTGCCGCCGCTGCTCGAACAATGGCACTCTGCAAGGCTCTCTTCTTAACCCAATGTCATTTTTAACCAAGAACACAATCACAGGCTGACTTGGCAAGAGATCTACGTCCATGGGCCGTTCAAACTAATTACAGTTCTGCCTCTTATCTAGGCCATTCCGCAGCACCGTGAACAATAGCGTCGATTTTAAGCCTAAGATTCATCTAATGACTTGGCCGTGCGCAATATTTTAGAGCGCCTGTGGCTTTTACTGGAGCTAACAGCCATTTTCTAAGCTGTATTTATGTGCCGTTTGTCGAGCAAGACCCAAAATCGCTCGAGAAAGAGAATGCCGGCGCACTTCCTCGACAGCTCAGCCAAGCATGATCTTATTCATGGAAGCCATTATTATTCGCCCCCTATTTATTTACCAATCGTTACTCAAGCTTATCTCTGGAGCCATGATTTCACTTTCCAACCAATTGAACAAAGCCGCCTAGTTTTGCTTGTAGAGCGAGAGGCAGCGAGCAACTCTTATCGCCTACAATTAGAAACTATTTTTAGAGTGGGCCCTTTATGCGGGAGCGCCGCACATCAAAGAAAATGGTCATTATTTATGGCGGCGCGTGATAGAAAACGACAGATTGATGGCTGTGGGAAATTAGAGGCTAATCTATTGCATTCTCTCGCTTGTGTTATGCGTGGAGCGGCGGCGCTGCAGCGTCGTGACTTTGCATTGAATCGTGTTGACAAAACTGAATGTTGTTTATATTGTGGCTTATGTTCAGTAGCGGCGGCCCCTGACACTTGGTGATGGCGGCACTGTGTCATGAAATGACTTTGTTGGTACGAGAAGACTAAACTCATGGGTCTGGTTTGTGTGCCTGACTTGGAGATAATCTTTCGAACGCGATGATGTATCGCATACTGACTTTCTTGGCACGAGAATAGTAAATTTATGTGATCTTGCTTATACGTACGACATGGAGATGGGACCTTAGGAGCGCAATGTATCACATTATGGTATTATAAAGACTTCCTAAGTTGTGGATCTGAAACATAGAGTTTTATTTGAAAAATAAATAACGCTAAAATCTTATTGATTTTTCATTGGTCTAGATATTTGGAGACACCGTTGAAAGTTATTTAGTTCTCTACATATGGCTAAATAATAATATATTAGTCGTAAAACGCTCTCATCGCTTAAACATTTTCACCTACGAGGATCAAAGCTCCCATAAAAACTTGTACGATTCGTATAACTTTTATACCATAAGTTGACGTGCTATTATTTTTGCATGTAAATTAAAAGATCAAATAGATATCTAGACCTAGAATTAACCCACGAGAAGATGGCGTTGCACTTTCGATGAAGAAATAGTCATATATTATCTAGCTCTTAGAATACGAAAATCTTGGAATGGCCATTTTGCTGCCTTTTCTTGTATTTTTGTAATACAGGCCATGCAAGCCTTTTTTAAAATATTTGTGACCAGGGCCTTTTCGACCGACTGCAGGCAAAAGGTTTCAGCCCTGACCTTCAACCTTACAACCTTATCTTAAAGTTTTATAATACCTAAAAAAAACAATGTTGGGCCTTACAGCACTGCGACCCAGCTGAAAATCCAAATCATGTTATCATATTTATAACAGTAAATGCAGTAAATCCTATAACGTATCAGTAGCATAACAGGCCGCAAAACCTGAAAAAAAGCTGCAAAACGAGAGAAGCAAAAATATAAAAACTACTCCGGAATGGCCGTGTCCTGCTCTGGAAATAAGTTTTTAAACGTACTTCATTATGTAAAGCATGTCAGTAATGTGAACGGTAGTAAACGCTACCCAATATACGTACCGAGAATACCGAACAGTCCTGCGGCATCGTAGGAGACAATGTCTCTGCTGTTTTTTTTTTAACTTTTAGCAACACAGCTTAAATATTTATGGACGAATCTTTATGAAATAGATAGGGACTGTTGGGATTGTCATGAGGAACAAATGACAAAAATCTTGATGATGGTTCGCTATTCCGTTTATCTGTTTGTTTGGCTGTATGTCTTTCTGTCTGCTAGCAACCTTATTCAAAAGTTATCGACGGATCTTCTCAAAATTTGCAGGAAGTGTTAGGAATCGTATTATGATCAGATGATTAAATTTTGGTGATAATACGTCAGTCTTCCGTTTTTTTTTTTTTTTTTCTATCGTTCTGTCTTTTAGTATTGTGTATTTTGGCGGTTGTTTGCGCTCCCAGAGTACAGTTCTAGTTTGAAAATATAAAGATATCTATAAAAAAAATACATATTTCCTACCGTCAAAGTACAGGGTAGGTAATATCAATACTACATTCGTTAAATTGAACGCTAAATGTCGTATAAAGCATAGCTATTCTTGTAGTCTCAATATTACAGTATTATCATTTCCGGATAAAGGTCAGCTCTGTCAAAGGAATGAAAGCTGAACATGTCTTGGGTGCTGTCGGTTTGGTCTGTTCCATCAGGATATTAGATCACTTGAAGATCTTCCACTCCAACCCTTAGCGGTTGCATGACTCCTCTCTACCACGGAAGCAGCATGCTTCCGTTCTCAGCTCTAAAACCTTGTATAGCTCGCCGGTTCGATGCCGGCCTGTCACGTGAGCTCTTTGCAGATCTTGGTGTGCTGACTCGGCAGTTGTGTGTGCATGCACGGCGCCGCGGCGGAACTGCCTTCCTTAGAGATGAGGGGGGTGGGGGGTCTCGGTTCATTTGTTCCTTCCGTCAAATTGGCGCCATAGTTCTTAGTGACCAGAGGACGACTGCGACTACACTTACTCATATGTAGTCAGTGGGCCTATACCCGCAGCACAAACCAGTGCATGTGGGTTTCCCAGGTGAAGGTGTGGTCTAAGTTGACTTTACCTTTACTTTATCTGGATCGGGGTGAGGATCTTCAATTGATCTGCAACCGATTTGTGCATACATTTACAACTGACTGACCGAGACTTCCATACCCAGAAAGAGGCTAAAGTCCAGACTCCGGCTCTCTCTGAGCTATTAGTTTCATCTTGTCCGAAACTTTGGTCATGAGCGCTTGTTTTGTTGCTCGGAATCGAGTTTTAGGCGTAAATCCCAGGCTGTTTACCTTTGAAATGAGACTTGATCCAATGCACCAAAGTCAACACTCATGGTGAAAGTTCCAGAAAAGTTAATGCATCTCGTTGGAGCTGTCCCAATTACTGACATCATTTTCGGTTTATATTAAATAAAGTTTTTATTTCCTTTTTTAACCTTATCATAATTTTCTTACCGTATGATAAAGCGTAGCGTCCACTGGCAGCACTGAAGTAAAGGCGCACTGTTCTCTGCTGCACAACACGCGATCTTGCATCTGATGCAATCTGATACCCAAAATCTATATTTTTCCTGACTAGCTCACAGTCAGATTTTATTCAAGAAATTTCATTAAGTGAGCTTTTCCAAGCCTAGATAATATCTATCAATTTCCTTAGTGAGAGTAATCATATTAAAAAGTCATCGACGTTCAGCAAGGACATGATAAGATTCGTAGCAATAGAATAAAATCAAAGCAATGGAGCGGGTCCCCCACGCCCGCTGGTCTTTCTAAGGTTGAGCAGTATGAAGTAGTTTTTAGAATAATGCATAAGCTTTTCTCTCGACGAAGCCTCTTCAAGACAATCCAATAACAATATCTGACAGGGTTTTCTTCATATTCACTTAGCGCTTGGTTACCGTTCACCAGGACAAGCAGTCGTCTTCAACTGGGGTAAAAATTCGTAGGTGCTGCACTGTACGTAACTATTTTCCTGGAAAGAACACAAAGTGCGAAACCGACTGACTGTTTCTCCTCTTCTAAGCTATAATTTACTTCTCCTTCACTATGTCATCAGCGGGCTTATCCCCTTTATCGTAACGAGTCTTTCACTTCAACTGTTGTGAATCAGTCTGGACTTCGAGATATTAAGCCAAGTGCAGGCATTTGGTGTGACCTTCTCTGCTGTATCACGCTTGTCATTACTTTTTGAACAGATGGTCTCTTGATGCAATTATAGCGTCACCTCCGATGATTGTCCTGAAAAAAAAAATCACGGTATCTATTAGATAAGGGAATAATGAAACAACCTAGTTCATTAATAACTGGAGAAGCGCCCTGAGAGAGCCTATACTTCCGCCAAGCAGTGCAATGTTCAAAAAAAATAAATTGGTTCTGACTCCAGAAAATATGTTTTATTATCACCAAAATTTGATCAACTGTTCTTCGTAGCATTCTAGCAGCACTTTTATTTTATTTTCTTTCAATATTTTTTATATGCGTCCATCACTTTTTGAGTTACGTTCCGATAAACAAAAAGACAAACAGAGAAGCACGAACAGATCAACACCAATATTTTTCATCTGCCTCTTTTAACATCTCTAAAGGTTCTTGCAAATTTAATAAAGATTCTTCGTAAATTTTAAAACTAAGTTGCCCAGAATATATTGGTAGACAAGTAGACGGTGGAAGGGATCTTTACCAAAAATTAATCATCTGTCCCTCGTTACGTAAAGGAAAATACCTGTAAATTTTATAATGATCCGTCCATAACTATCTGAGTTATATTTGTAGCAGACAAAATGTAGAGATAAACACAGAGACAAACTCTGGCAAGAACATAACCTCCTTACGGTAAATTAATAAGAATTAACTAGAAAGTAGTGTGTTCTTATATAGATGCTGTGTTTAGTGCGTTAACTCGCACAACATCCTGTTTAAAGACCAGTTCTTCAATAGGCTAGTGTTTTGAACGCATTCTTCCAACCAAAGATCATGATTTATTACTGTGCTGTTTAAATAGAACTTAAGTGCACAGCTTTCGGAGATTTACTGTACGCCAAATATGAAACAAACATCCCTAACTTTCCTTGAGGCACTTGTCATGCATGCTCAGCTGACGGCCAACATATTTCTAACTTTTTTTCGGCAGGCACACAGTTGTGCTTACGATGACG
Organism: Parhyale hawaiensis; assembly: GCA_001587735.2. Lineage (NCBI taxonomy): Eukaryota > Metazoa > Arthropoda > Malacostraca > Amphipoda > Hyalidae > Parhyale > Parhyale hawaiensis. The sequence continues at coordinate 13,338,670 of LQNS02278097.1, forward strand.
CTATACGAAATACTTAGAAGATTCAGTAAGCGAACACTTTTAGAAAACTAAAGTGGGAACCCTCCTTTAAATAGTCTTGATGCTAACATGGGAAGAGAATAGTTGTTGGTCATATAGGCTTAAAATATCACCTCTTTCAAAAATATGTTGCTCAATAAATGCTTACGAAAATATTCTAAATATTTTTTATACTTGTCTAAATCATAATTATTTTCTGCTGACGTATTATTGACAAGACTTTCATCTACCGCAGCTGCAGTTCATTGTACAATAAAAGTGGTAACAAATATTGATGAATGGCAAACCATAGTACACAAAATCCAACGAAAAAATGTCTATACACTTCAGGCAGATAAAAATTTTCTACAAATCTAGGCTAATATTCGTCTTAACCCCCACCCGAGTGATAGAATAATGAAGTGATTTCTGGTATAATTGAAGCATGCTGAAAATGAATATGAAATCAATTTTTTTGTGGAAATTACGCAAACCAGGCCTACGCCTTACCTAACCTGCTCGATATTATGAAGGGGTTTATGCCTGCTAACCCGACAGTACTGCCTAAAGAGCGGGGAATCTGAGGGGTTTATTCCTAACTAGAGCACTCTGGGACACAAAATGTTTGGGCATCACGCACCCAAGGGTCCCGAGTGCCTTCTCCGCAGGAGATGTAGCATCTGGCCGCAGTTCTTGCTGAGAAGGTTAGTTTTGTAAAGTTAGGTAAGCTCTCAACACGTCCCCTTCTGTTTCGGGAGGTGGGCTGCCGATCGAGGTGGCTGACCTATTCCCGCTAGACTTCTACCTTCTTGTATTTCGCTTCCTTCCCCTGTGCAGCGTAGCTGAGCGAAAGCATTCAGCCGCGCCCGGGGGTTGGGAATGCTCAACTTGCGCCTTTTTCCTGTCAGTAGCGCACTGACCACTCTGAGACCTACCGGCAGAAAAGCCGGCTGAGAAGCCAGCTGAGAAGCAGAGACAAACATCATTGACAATTTAAAACGCTTCCTAGTCGGCGCACGAGCCTGTGGTTATGCACAGGAATAGTTCGGCGCGATATAGCCTAGGCAGTGTGCCACTGAAGCGCTAGTAAAAACTTCTACTATTACTACTACTAGAGCGCTCTGGCTCTTAAACCATGATTTTCGTTGTATCAACTCCAAAATCAAATCATTTGTGCCTTTTAATAGTAATAACAGTTTGTGCAATTTTCTTAAAGATCCGCTCGTAACTTTTTGAGTTATGCTGGTAACAAACATTGTGACAAACATAAGTGAAACATACAAGCGAACGAACCGATCTGCACCAAAATTTAATTATTCATGTCTCTTAACATTACTAACAAGCCCTTTAAGTTTCAAGTTATTGTGCTAACAAGCATAAAATTAAAAACAGTGACAAACGAACGAACGAATCATTCCCAAAATTTGGTCATTTACTCTTCGTTATATAGCTATCAACTCATGTGAATTTCATAAAAGCCCGTCAATAACTTTTTGAGTTATAACATTGAGAAAAATGAGGCAGACAAACAAACAAGCAAACGGATGAACGGATCTTTACCAAAAGGTAATCATCAGTTTTTCGTAACATGCCAAACAATCTCTGCAAATTTCGTGTAAATCGGTTCATAACTTTTTGAGCTATATTGGTGACAGAAAAACAAACGCGATGAAAACATAACCTTCCTGGCGGAAGTAACTACCCGATAGCGCTACCTAAAGAGGGGTGAATCTGAAGCGGTTTATGCCTAACTACCCGACAGTACGGCCTAACGAGGGGAGAATCTGAAGCGGTTCATGCCTAACTACCCGACAGTACGGCCTAACGAGGGGTCAATTTGGCTCTTACACATACGCATGTTACCTAACCTGAAGCAGCAGGGCGTCCCTACGGTCAATTAAAAAGCTGAAAAGACCAAAATTTTATAAAACAAAACAGAATTTTCACAAATAAAGACCAATATGTCCTAAATCAGTAATTTTCAACGAATCGAGCTATATTAATATAATTCTGAAGTTCAAATGGAGGATAAGATGAATATTAGCCCAAATCCATAATAGTACACACGCTCTCACATCAAAATATTAATAATAAACTGAATGTCAAAAGAAAGTTATCAAAGCTTTCAAGGCTTTCAGGTTCCTTGATATTTGGAGTGATGGCGAAGTAAAACATGAAAATTATTCCAAATATAGTTTTATCCAAGCAGAACAAAAAATGTGAAAGTTTAAATCAAAGAAAACGAGAATAATAAAGGGAGGTAAGGTCATCAAAAAAATATACAAAATTGAATAGGTCAGCACCAACAAAACAGAAGCAACAAAAACAGTCAACAATCGGTGTGCCAAGAGGAAAGTGTGTCCCAGAACCCGTCAATAACGTGTGTGTGCCCACCCTGGGTGACACGTCTGTTAGGCATCGTCTGTGCATACTCAGGACCAGCCTTGGTTCGTTCTGAGATGTTTTCCCACTTCTCTTGGAAGGCTCTGATCAGTTTCTGGCGGTCCACAGGTGCCGGTGTTCTGGCACAGTTTCCAGAGATTCTTCCCATTGGTGTTCGATAGGGTTAAGGTCTGGTGAGTATGCAGGCCAGGCCAGGACCTTGATCTTTTTAGCAGCCAGGAAATTCCGGGTCAGCAACTCAGCATGAGGGCGAGCGTTGTCCTCCTGAAACTCGGTTATTCAGCATCCAATACTTGGATAAAACAATTTTTGCAATCATTTTCATGTTTTATTTGTTTCCTTACCCCCAACTATTAAAGAACCTCAAGCCCAAAAATATTGATAACTTTCTTTTGACGTTCAGTTTTCAATAGCTCTGTAGTAAAAGTAGTTGATAAATTGATGGCCATGACTATGGGACATTAATTTGGATGTTACCTCGGCCATGATACTTCTATGCATCCAGGAGAAACACCTACAGTTTCACTTTGCCTCAATTCCGTAAAATCAGTTTTTCTCCGCTCTCCAGCACAGGACATAGCATGTCCACTTGTATGTGAAAATATTGATCTTCATAGATGAATTTAAACAAATTAAACATATAAATAGAGTTTTACGTTTCCTGAAGCATGTATACATCATTTGATGGTGTGATAGAAAAGCGACACTGGTTTGTAAATCGAGTGATTGAATTAAATTATTTTCCCTTACAAAGGGAATATAGCAGCTACTTCAGTTGTTGGGTGTAGCCATGAATTTAAAGCACGATATGTTAACATTGCAGTTCTCATGTATTTTACTAAAGCACATTCCTTTCATTTTACAGAGTTACCATAAACTAGCAAGGACAACGTACATGTTACACACTCAGCTACTGAATTTACAACATCTGGTGTGCCAAGTTCTCTACAGAACACTAATGAGAGCTTCCTTTCAGGAAAAAGATGCAGTTACTGCTTTTTAGACGTCTAGCGCAGTTACCGCGAACACATTTTTGTTGCTCGAAACAAACCTGGAAAGATTAGTAACTTTCTAGTAAACTTCCTATTGGCTAATTTAGTTAGCTACATTGTAAGTGCAACTTCGTATAGTAATATGAATTAATAATGCTGCTAATTGGTGAATAATGCCAATATTTTTTCCCAAGTATTGCACAGTGACTTGAGACACTGCACCGCTGAACAACCTCCTAAAGTTATTACTCAACACGCATGCATTCTATCGACAAGAACAAACTGATATAAATTTGCTTTCTTGCGGACTAGCCCCATTGCATAAACAACAGGTCACTCCTCCTCTCTCCGGAAGCGCGAAACTCCGCTGCGGTGGTTGGAAGGTTCTAGTTTGCTTCAAACCCTTAGAACACTCATGCAAGAGACTGTTTAAAGTTATTTGTAACGGATATAATCTTATTTCGGTAAGCAAATTACGCGTTTCAAAATTTATTCGTAATCGAGTTCACGTTAATCTTTTAATCGAATTCGAGATTACAAGGCACGCACACATTTTAGAAGTTTTGTAATGATGCTAGTTAGTTAAATGGTTTAAAGGAAAACAATTGGGAACTTGAAATAGCCGACATATAATATTGTTATACTCACATGCAAGAAAATCAGGGTAGGAGACCTAGAGTTTGGGTGTTCACTGAGAGCTTCACAACAGTATACTAACAGAACATCTGCATTGCCTCCCATGCATCCGTTGCAGCAATCCCACCTTAAATGCATTTTTCTGCATGTTTTCAATGCATTTCATCCGATACCCATAAAAAATCCGTGATCAATGCATTTGCAAAAGCTGACACGCATTCACTCAATCGTAATCCGCATCCTCTCTTTTTTCTGTTACTTTTTGCCCTGCGGAAGCAACCACTTCTTTTTTTCCCGACTTCTCCCCACGGCCGAGCGATTGCTTTCTGTGCCATGGGGGCATTTTTGTGCAGGCGTCGACTGATGGCTTAGCTGGTCAGGTTTTTTTCCATTGCATAGAGGGCAATAGCAGATGATTTCCGGCGCGGCTGATGCATTTAGTGTTTGCATTGTTGGCTCTTGTACTCTAACTGACACAGAGCAGGACTGAGGTTTCGGCCCAGAGAAACTTTCGCCGCTTTCCAATCGGCGTCTTTTCGTCAGAGTAATATTAAAATTCTCTCACCTTCGAGTCCAGTGTCGTATAGTAGGTTTTTTTTTAATTGCTGTTATGAATACGTAATACAAATTTTCTGCCTCTTTTATTTTTCTTGCCAACGACGTCAGTCAGTTTTTTTTTTTTACGCAGGGGGCTAAGAAAATATACTATTGACGAAGATTTATTAAGCCGAGCCTTGATATTTTTTTTCTCTAACTGCAGCAGTATCGGGACTGCATAATGTGGAAGTTTTTATTAAAAATTCTAGCAGGAAATACACTCATAACGATTAAAAGTTATAGATATTACAGAGTGTACAAAATAAGTACTGCAGCCCCGCTGTGCCTACCTGCACATTCCTTAAACTGTAATGATGAAAATAAAACTTGCAATGAACTCCATCTGGAAAATGTCTCATTACTCCTACACTAATAAAAGTTTTTTCATTCAGTTTCCTTATACACTAAAATGTGCACTAAGTAAGCTAAGAAGTAAACTTTAATTTATATCCATTTTGAAATTTTGGTCGTCATATTACCGAGTGATTGGAGCAAATTTTACAAACATTTAAATGTTATGAACCAACGGAAATATTATGAATTTTTCTCATGAATATAATTACTAGTGAAAAGAATTAAATCTTAGTTCACTTCAAATCCTAGCAACTTAAGCTTTTTAGCATAAAAGTCGTTGATAATTGATCTATTTGTACATTTCTTTTTACTTTGCTCCCTGGAGGATTTGTCTTCCCATGGTTTTCTCTTCAAGTTACTGGCAACGTTGCTTATAGCAGTCATAGCCCCCCCATGACTTACATCAGCCTTAGCCTGCAGAAAATTTTGTATTTCGGACACATAAGGTGCTTTTCAATGCACCCCTTCAATCTCCCACAACCTACCTCACCTCGGCCTGCTACTGCAGTATGTACTCAGGAAAACTTCACGCGTACCGCAAGGCTCGCCATCCTTTCTTGCCGGCGTTTTACCCCTCTTATGTTACCACGAGGCCCGTCTTTCCCTATTCTCAAGCAACACAGTCGCACTTTTACCCTAACGCCCCGGAGCACCCGTCTATCGCGCTCCACATCAGGCGTCATGGCCGCGTAGATTTAACGGCCTGCATATATTCATGGCAGGAAGTTTTCTTCCTTTATCAGGAGTTGGCTGGAGCAAGAATGATCGGCAGATTGTTCCATTGAACGAATTACCTGCAAAAGTGCCGTACATTTGCCTCAGCTCGGGCACAATGAGGCGATCATGCTAATGAGATGCAATGTTTACGTGCATCTTGATACCTCCCTGAAGTATGCCGCTTGTGAGGCGATGTTTTGGGAGGGTCGGCATTACCGCACATCGTTCTAGTATTTAGTTCAGGTATTTGAAAATTATATTAAATCTACTCCCTAAATTGATGCAAAGATGAACGCATGATAAATATTTGAAAATAATATCAAATCTATCCTCGGCATTTGGATGCAATAGACAATATTTGAGAGGTCTGTAAAATTAGTGCAAATCTGTACTAGGAATTTTTATACAATAATAAATCTTTAACAGGTATTTAAAACTGTGATGCATCTGCACAATGAATTTTGATACTTTGATCAACCTATCTTATGTATTTAAATATAATGTAAAGATCTAAAGATTTGGATATCATAATTATATCATAATTATAATAATAAATTTATTTCAAGTGTTTGAAAAAATACTGAAATCTATTTCTATTCGTCACAAGCAAAATTAAATCTGCTAAAGCAGATACCATAGGTTTTTGAAATTAAAATTTAATGTATTTTCAACACTTCAAAATAAATTATTAGGTCTACGTTAGATGTTTGATAGTTTCAAGATAGTTTCAACTTTTTCTAGGATTCAAAAATAATTGTACATGTGAAAAGCAAGGACAAATTTTGCATAGCTAGATATCTTGACATTACGAATTAGTGTTGAAATGAAGAGCTTGGATTTACCTTTCTTGAAAGCTCATTGAAAAAATTGTGTGAGAGTCCATAGGGGAATCAATTTTGCCACGGCAATAAATCTACGGTAAATACCCTTAAAATTTAACTATCCATATGCTGCGCTTCCGCATCCATGTTTTCCCTTGGGTACATAGGGTAGCACAATAAGAAACTTACATTATATGGTACGTAGCACTATATTATACGTATTGTACAAACGGGATCGTTTCTCCGGGTAAGGCTAATCTAAATCCTGCAGTTGGGGATTAAATTGTCAGCCTTAGTGTTAGTACCACAATATTGTTTGAAGTGCGAGTCATACTGCACCCAATTTTTTATTTATTTTTTGGAAATAAGGCATGATTTTTCACAGTGCATCTTTACTGCATGTACAGTGGGAGTCGCGCTGAGTGATACTTGTTAGTTATTTTATAATGTGTGCTCAGACACCTCCTTTACCACATCTCAATTGATAAATAATGACTGGTCTAGGCTGATAATGGCTGATGTAGGCAGTCAAAGGTGTGACGAAAAATTAAATTGAAATGCTTCGGGTCGTACGTTAGAGAATTCAACAAGGAAACTTATCATCACAGTCAGTCAAGACCACGCCAACCTTAAAAAAGCACAAACGTTACGAAAAATGGAATTAAATTTTGGAGGTTTTTGATCGCAGTTAGTGCTTTTCGGCTTGTGATTGCACGATGTGTGACTGGCAGATGACGGTGATGTAACAGGTAGACGTTAGCATGAGGTTTAGAGGTGGGTGCCAGCGGTGTAGCATGCTGCGTTACCTTAGAGGTTGTGAATGTAACATGCCTCATGTATCACAGTATCAGTTTAAAGATTATCCATAAACCTAAGAAAAATAAAAAATAGGGTTTTAATATAACCATATTTTATTGTAAGCAGCTAATTACACACAATAATTAATTCAAAGTTCAGTCGTAAACGTGAAACGATAACATGGAATGACCAGAAAAAATAGCAATTTTATTCGATCACCACTTCATATAAATATCGGTTGAGAGAATAAAAGAACGTGAAATAGTGCTTCCAGCTCTTTGCATTAGACCGATATCGTTGCAAGACCAAAGGAATCTGAGAACTGGTAAAACTACTGTATATACAAAGTCGATTGAAAGAAATCAGAAAATAAATAGGCTTTAATAAAGCATCAACACCTAGCTGTATTTCTTAGTATCTCAAGAGGTGGGCCCTCGCATGGACTTGCGGCCCTCTGCGCCCATCCACAAGACTGATAAAGGCCGGAGGCACTGACAACAAGATCGCCACGCTGTGTACCTGCATCGCTGTGCGCGCGTTCAAGTAAGCTTTCTTGCCGCATCACCACCACCAAAAGCACTGCCATAAGCACTACCTAACCTAACCTTATCTGCGATACAGCGACTTGTGTTAATAACACACAGCAGCACAGCACACGTACTTAAATACAGCAGGCATGCACAGTGATGCACGTACACAGAATAGTCGCGAACGTACATAGCGCGTGGGAGTTTGGTGCCTGTGCAGGCCGGAGTGGCGCATCGTCCATTTTTCCTGGTGACTAGGCCGACAGCGCCCAGCTTTCTGTCGGTCACGATTACGCTCCCAAATATCAACTGATACTCGACATGTAATCGTAAGCCACTCGACATGTAATCGTAAGCCACTCGACATGTAATCGTAAGCCACTCGACATGTAATCGTAAGCCACTCGATATGTAATCGTAAGCCACTCGACATGTAATCGTAAGCCACTCGACATGTAATCATAAGCCACTCGATAAGTAATCGTAAGCCACTCGACATGTAATCGTAAGCCACTCGACATGTAATCGTAAGCCACTCGACATGTAAACGTAAGCCACTCGACATGTAATCGTAAGCCACTCGACATGTAATCGTAAGCCACTCGATATGTAATCATAAGCCACTCGACATGTAATCATAAGCCACTCGATATGTAATCGTAAGCCCCTCGACATGTAATCATAAGCCACTCGATATGTAATCATAAGCCACTCGACATGTAATCGTAAGCCACTCGACATGTAATCATAAGCCACTCGATATGTAATCATAAGCCACTCGATATGTAATCATAAGCCACTCGATATGTAATCGTAAGCCCCTCGACATGTAATCATAAGCCACTCGATATGTAATCATAAGCCACTCGACATGTAATCGTAAGCCCCTCGACATGTAATCATAAGCCACTCGATATGTAATCGTAAGCCACTCGACATGTAATCGTAAGCCACTCGACATGTAATCGTAAGCCCCTCGACATGTAATCGTAAGCCCCTCGACATGTAATCGTAAGCCACTCGACATGTAATCATAAGCCACTCGATATGTAATCGTAAGCCACAAAAAAAAACAATTTGGAGGAGGATTTTCAGTCATCAGCCCAAATTTGCGCCTGCCTCGAAACCCAGTCGCGGAGTATATATTTTTCCCGTTGTTGTCTTGGTTTCAATACTTTCTGCCGTCTTCACTATACTGTTTTTTTTTTTCTTCTTCTACTATCGTTCAAGTCTTCTTCAAACTACAAGGCCGAGTTCACTCGTCATTCACATCAACGTGTTCACTCATCCACTTGTCCGAAAGTCTTACAGCGTCGGTCGTCGTCACCACAACTTTGTGCACGCCAAAAACAGTTATAAAAATGTTTACAGTCAAATCAGATTCCTCTATAAGGGTCACTAGGGAAGGTAGGGATATCTTTTTCAAATTTGAAGTGAAATAAAACTGAGAACACATAGCACTTTTCTGCTATATCTGGGGCACAGTAACATATTGGACGACTAGATGAGCGAATGCGTTTACATGAAAGACGTGTGAACGTGTGACGTCTTTCGGGAACAGCTAGACATATGCACATATCTATATTTTTCTGTATCCTATCTGCGCGTAAGACAGACAACGGAAATACCAAAAAAAACACCTAGTAAACTGTGTTTTTACATCGTGGGATTATCCAGCCTAAATGTGGATTTTAATGTTAAATATCATTTTTTAATTTCATTTAACATAAGTTCATTGCAGGCTTTACCTTAAGCCGCATAATTACTGAGCTAAATGTAGCACTTTGTTCCGATCATTCCAGTAGTTTCATTGTTGGTACATCATTATTGCAGCAAAGGTTTTTTTAAGGGGGAGGGGCAAAATATAATTCCCATGTTGTTATTGTTATCACGAGCTGCTATCATTGGGTACGAAGGTGATAAGTATTAAAAAGCATTGGGGCATGGAAGAAAAAGTAAAAATATAATTGCGTAAAGTTATCCAGTGTCAGGGGTCGATATCCTTCAATACCAACTTATGTCTTGGGAATTTATTTATGCCGAAAATGAACGGTCAAAAGGAAGGGAAAGAAAGAAGAACAGAAAGATGCGTCGCTTGGACATCTTCGGGAGAGAGGAGAGACAGAGAGGGTAGGGTGGAGGTGGGGGAGATGAGCAGACGAAGCATCAAAGAAAATGTGAAATGTCCCGACAGGTACTACAGAAAATGAAACTTTTTATGGGTGACGGCACTAAGCTCTGATAAGAGAGCTGCAGTGTTGTTTGAAGCCGGGTCATTGGCAAATTATCTGCATTGGTTCTTTCTGATCATAGAAGGGAATTAAACTAGCTTACAAGAAGTACTTAAAACAAATTTTTTTTCGGTTCATCATTTTCACATTAATAATTAATTATTTGAGAATAGTGCAATAAAGTCGCTGGTGCTACTTTCCAAACTGTCACTTGTGTTCCAACATAACATTTGCGATGCGATGAAAGCGAAGGACTATCCGTTAGCATCGGATAACACCTTCCAAGATGGGGCTTCTAATAATATTTAATATAATAATATTTAATTATTTAATAATAATATTTAATAATAATAATATTTAATAAAAAAATTAACTAGGGTGAAACTCAATGCTTTCCAGCAGCAAAAACATCTACCGGCAGACATGTTTCAATGTTTTCAGTCAGTTTTATTCGATTGTCTCTCTGGCAGTGGTTTCCACTTCCTTGCTTTCAGCGATCGAAATGGAAGCTCGCTTTTTTCTCATTTTCCCTCATCTCCCAGCAACATATAAGCACAGGCGGCTAGCTATATTATTATATACTCATGAACATGAACTCTGCTATGCTCAGGCTGTGCTGATTCTAGCTGCAGAGATGTCATTCTTCTCTTGCATTCTTGTAGGAGCAAGATCCCTTGTTCACAATGAGTGCACAAAAAACTTTATACATAGTAGGAGGAATTTAAATTACGAGCTGATAGGCAAATCTAATCAAACTCATTAGCTAAAACACCTTAGCGCATCTGCTGTTAACGAAGATCGCTCGCTTCATTCTTCTTGTCTTTTGGTTATAGATGACGTCATCCTAGCATAGCCTCCTCACGACGAACGAATCCTGTATAGTCAAGCACTGTTTATAAATTACGTTTCGAACAATGTTTTCCTCACAAGAAACTGACGTTTTACTTGGTTCTCATAAAGTTGCTGTCATACTGTAAGTTCGCGTTCAACATACATGTTTAATTAACTTTCCTTACTGCTATCCATCTTCCTAAAACCCTCACATCATTCTGAGCCCCCCTTATGCTGAAACCGAATATCAGCTTCTCGAAAAGCCAAAAATTTTATAAGGGAAGGATGTATTCTTGCAACTTCCGGCTATATAGAGTGGTGGCATTTGATAATTTCCCAAGGCTATTGCAATCAACTTCTTCACCGACCAAACTTTGTTTTTCTTTCAATTTCATTTCATCGGTATCTTTACCGAAAGGTCGCCAGTTTCGGCCTTTCGATAGCAGTAATTTCCAAACAAGCTGTCAGCCTGCACATACAATGCAATCGAAAGTAATCTGAATTATCGTGTGCCATCCACTGACAACATTGAAACCCTGCCACAATACAGCTGTAATATTCTGGGTGGTACAGTGACTGAATATTGCCATCTTGGGACGTAGAGGTGGTGTGACTCGAGTAGGGACGGAGGAGTACGGTGATACTGCTCTGGAAACTTTGTCATTGGCAACGTTTGTGAGGTAATTTCGCTTCACTGTAACGTCTTTGGTGCGAAGCAAGCTCTTTGTTGATTAATTACATACATTTGAGTTTGTGTGACCATTGTTTACTTTCTTCAAGCAAATATTGCAGCTACTTTTATATATACATTTATATTTCAGACCATCGATTGGGATTGCTCCGTCGAATTAAGCTAATCATTAAATTGTACGAAATTGTAATCTTAAGCATTGATTTCTTCACCTGGACCGAATTTTAGATAGTGATCCCAAGCCATTTTTTTTTTTTTACACGGCCGCGATCAAACCCAATTCTGGGATAGATTTTCAGGTTAGCTACCTCCAAGTCAGTCAGGTACGTCTCAAACAACTCATGAACTCAACCAAAGTATTGCTCATGGCTTATGTCAGGATAGTTGAACCTAATTGGATTAACTTATCTCGATGGAACTGTTCCAATCGATGACTACTATGCAGTTCTTGTCGACGCTCCGACGCTTTCTCATTTGTTGAGCCAGCAGTCAACTTAGCTTTCATAATATCCATTGATTATGAATAGTAAAGAAACACTTTCAGCACCTAACACTGTAAGCTCATTTGAGGTTCAAAATGGTCGAGTCCCGTCCACTAGTTAATACTTAAGGTTAAGGAAACGTGTCTCTCACGACAGTTTTTTTATTATCTTTATAAAACTCTTCTTAGTGGTCCCAGCTTGTAAAGTTAAACAAAATTTTGCTCGGCAGATTACAGGAAATATCGGAAAACTAAATAAAGAGTTGCCTTCGATAGGTATACCGGTACGTTGGCAATGGTGTTTGGAGTTTTCTTTAGTAGGAATAGGGCTATACAGTACTAGAGTCCAAGGTAGGCAATGGCAGTAGTACATATTTCTAAAGGAAAAAGTAACTATAGCAATCGAGTTAAACTCGTACAAGATCATCGAAAAATTTTACTTAGTATATAAAATCTGATAGCTTCTTCTATCTAGAGACAACTGCTAGTCGTTCTAAAATTTTACCTAAGAAGCCAGTCTGTATTCATGTAAGTACCTAAGTACCTGTCACGTTCACTATGGCTCACACAGATCAAAGCTACGATTTACAATGCGATGTTTCCAAAGCCACGGATGTCCGCCCCACCGCTCCTCTAGCAACGCTGTACCCAAACAGTCGTTGGCTTTGCAGTCCCTCGCTTCTCTCCGATCCAAACCTTACATTCGTTACCCATTAAACATTTTTATAAACCGTCATTACAATTCGCTCCACCTATAAATCAAGTGGAGGGATTTCCTTTTGCAGCCGTGACCTTTTTTCCGTTCTATTGAAAGGTCGAGGTTTTTTAGGCAAGCAGAGGTAATGCAGCAACAGCAGCGTGGCTTCTGTTGAACGAGCGAGCTACTGGTGAAAGAAAGAGAAACGAGCGGTTGCAGCTGAGGAGAACTGCGCTCGGGTAAGGTTAATGTAGAACAAGGTAGCATAGATTGTTTTTAATTCTATTCTATATATATAAATTTGCTGGAACCTACCTGCGGTGTGTGCCAAACATTCTATATTTAGATGATAAATATCATGTGCTCTAGCAGCAGCCTGTAGTTAAACGATAAGTTGTTGCCGTAGATCGCTTCGGTTTCTAATTATCACCCGCGAAAAAATGAGAGAGGTGAAAATGTTTTCGGAGAAGATTATATATATTTGTCTGTCCACCCAATAAGTAGTCGAAGGAGTTGAGCAATCTTCATATTTTTATTTTTGCAAGGAGTCTGGTGGGTTGCCCTTGATGTGACCCATGTCAGAAAACTAGGATTAGCTGGCGATAAAAAAATGACAGAAATGCAATCTGCTCCCACCGCGGGTGATTATCTTTCGCCACTGAGGCGTTCTATGTAGTTTTAGTTTTAAGAAGGATGGCCTATGAATCTGCACAGGTCTGTAAAGGGTTCTTTATCGCTCCATAATCCGAGTAGCATTGAGCATTGTGTACATAAGCGCGTCTTAGGCCAATCTCCTCGTGTGTACGATAGAGTCAATATCTCGGCTATCATCTATGCTGTAGTGTCGGGTACACCGGAACTCCTGGAACAGAGACTCTGGAAACATAGAAAACCTAAGAAAGTAAGGCTCTTAACGCTGGAAAACATGCTAAAGAAGGGACCACTTAGTGTCATCTGAAGTGAACTGTAGTTATGGTGGGAGACAAAATCTATAATAATATACAATAAAGCATTAAAATTAATTAAAACTGTCGTCAAAATCTCTTAGTAGTACATTTTAGCTGTATTATTTCGCAAACTCATATGATGCTTCCAAAAGTTATGTGTTAACTCCGTCGAGGAAACAAACACGCTATATTTCTGGTGCTCTCCAAAGTGAGTTCTCCAGGAACCATGCAGTTACAACCTACAACTATCCTATCTCCTGTTTCGGGAGTTCCCCTGCACCGTCATATGTAACAATAGGTAGAACGTAAGCTGTACAGTTTGGTAGTTTGGTACTTATGGTACTTACGTTAATTCTAGTACTCTTTTAAAAAAATGTCACCACTGTAGTCTCTCCATTAATGTGATGACACATTTTCTAACTTACATTCGGCATATCTAGGAACCCACAGATAAAGGAAGGAGAGATATGTATATAACTTATGATGTATAAAGAAAAAAAATCCAACATTGAATAAAATACAGGTTGTGTTATGCAATAATGTACATTGTATAATAACAATAATAATAATATGTATTTATACCTACTCTAAAACTCTGGAATGCTGAAACTGTAAGGTGTTTCCTGGTATCGGAACTCCGCTGTAGCGCCAGGTGCAACGTTGTAGAAATAGACCATAGGTTGTATATATTGCTTAATAATAATAGCTCTTCTTGAGTCTCTGCATCTTTATCATTATTGCAATTATTGTAGGTCTACATGTAAATCTACAGACATAATGGAGTTTGCATAAAATATAGGATGTGTTTCTAATCGATGAAAATAAAGGACATCCAGGTTCCATGTATTTAATTAAATAGGATGTGTTGTAAATTAGCGTTTTATCTCACACACCCAAGGGTCCCAAGTTCTTTTTCCGCAGGGGATGTTGCAGCTTGCCACAGTTCCTGCTGACGAGGTTAGTTTTGTAAAGTTAGGTAGGCTCTCAATACTTCCCCTTCTGTTTCGGGAGGTGGGCAGCCGATCGAGGTGGCCCACCTGTTACCGCTAGATTTCTACCTTCTTGTGTTCCGTTTCCTTTCCCTGTGCGGCGTAGCCGAGCGAATGCGTTAGCCGTGCCCGGGGGTTGGAGATGCACAACTTGCGCCTTTTTCCTGTCAGTAGCGCAATCACCACTCTGAGACCCCCGGCAGAAAAGCCGAGACAAAAATCATTAATAATTTGAAAATGCGCCCTAATGGCGCACGAGCCTGAGTATACCACAGGAATAGTTCGGCGCGATATAGACATTGTGTCCCTGATGCGCTAGTAAAAAATTTCTGTACTACTATAAGCGTTTTATAAAATATAGATTGTGTTGGATAATAGCGTCGTTTTATGCCTGTGTACAAATAATATATAATTGGTCATACGTCACGAGATGTTTTAGTTAATAATTGTATCAAACCTTTAGCTTGGCACTGTAAGTTTAGCCGTACGGTTACGCTGGATTAGCTTATGCTATTTCATAAGTTTGTCTCAGGAATACCTCTGCACCGCTTCATGAACCGCTATATAGAATGTAACTAGTGTAGTTAATTGCACATTTCATAAGATGTCATGTACACAAATATCATATATGTATTCTATGCTATTGCATCCTGTAGAAGATTCCGTTGCAGCAATACAATGTTAGATTCTAAGATTGTGTGAATTGTAACTTCACGTATAATTCCCACTATTAGCGTCATCTTAACGATATCCTTCTAATCAATTCTTCTAGAAAGATTGTTCCCCAACTTATCTGTGCTTGGCACCCCTAAAAGACTTTTGCTGCGTGCTTAGACCCCTACAAAATTAATAACCCATATGATGACGAAGAATTTAAATTATCTCAATTTACGCCACAAACTCAAGTTAATTTCTGAATGACGTTGAAATAATCTAAGGTTTCACTGCCCTCCTTGACTTGATAGCTCATCTCGCAGAGATGCGACCACTCCTGGTAGGGAACTCCTGCTCTAGAATGATTGACTTTGCTGTTTTCTATCTCCAATGTCCTGCCATATGCAACTTGGAAAGCACTGTCTGATTACCCCTCTATGTTTAATAATATAAAAAGTATGGCACATGTTGTATTGTATTAGTTTTAAGAAAACGAATACTTCCACGCGTTGGAGAAATAAATGATTTTATTATTATTATTTATTATTTTCACTTTTTCACCATATCGGCCAAGCACAACTGAAGACCCGATTAAGTTATCCAAGTAATGCAGGAACTCAAAAATTTCAAGGAATAACAGTAATTCACAAAAATCCTTCTGTGTACTAACAAGCAGTTTGTTTGCTTCTTGTATGCCAGCTGTGCTTGTTTCTCCTTCTATCTCAGGTGTAGACAGAATCCAAATAATGAAGTATACCCAGTTATTATTCGGCTGCACGCAACCATATATTAGCCAGGGTTAGTTTGCTAGACTTATGGCACGTTGGATTGGGAGTCGAAATTAAGTCTTCGAGGCATGACTTGTCTAAATTTTCCCCTAGAAGCTTTGGCTTTGCAACTCTGAATTTATGTTGCAAGTATAATGAGCAATTCGATTACGTTGAGCCGGCTGAAGATTTCATTTTACAGAATAAGATCGAGTTTCTGTAATTCTAAAAGGGTCAATGCCTGAAGCTCCGTTGAGCAGTAGAAGCCAGCGCACCTGTCTGAAGTTTCAAACAAGTTAACCATCGTAGCTTAATTTTGGCGTCCAGTCGAATATGCCCTTCAAATTTTCACTTCCTCGATGGACTCAACGCAATACAGATCTGCATCTAAGATACAGCAGCAACTAAGTTTCCGCCACGTACCCTTTACTTCGGACGGCAGTGTACTGCTGAAATAAATAATGAACTTTTACTTTCTCGTCCCCAACAAAACTAGAGCCGCCCCAGAAACTAAACCAGCAATTCAGTTTCTGCGCTTCGCCGCATCGGAGGATTTTGATGAAAATAGAAGATTATAAAGCAGAGTGGTAGTAAGCAAATAAGCATTGGACAGAACAGGAGCGCCAGATAAAAGATAACTCAGATATAATTTTTTCTTTTTTAGCAGCTAATGCAGCTATTGGCCTGTACGATGCGAGTGGATTTCCCAGGGGAGAGTGCAGTCAAAGTTGACTTACCTCGGACGGACATAAATTCTGTCGAGGTGCAGCACTTGTTTCACGTACTGTCGGCCACGACCTACATGTTGGCAAAGAAAACAGGGTTTTGAAAAACCAATTATTTTTTGCCATCATTTAATGACGGCAAAGACCACTACTACCTCATATCGAGACGCAGCCCTGTCCAGCAGCACCAAGCCAGAACGAATAGAGTGTGTAAAGGTAAAGGTAAAGTCAACGTAACCGTACCCCCAACTGGAAACCCGTGTGCACTGGTTTGTGCTGCAGATATAGACCAACAGGCCTTAGAAGAGTATACGGCTGCAGTCGACCACAGATGTCTAAAGCTATGGCGCCAGTGGCGGAAGACTCCATGCGACAATATCTGCGACCCCCCCCCCCCAACTCTCCCCATTGCTGGGGAAGGTCAGTAACCCGCAGCAGTATGCAGACCGGATGCTGACCGATCACCTCAAGCGCGCTAAGAAAATACCCAGCTGGGAACTGAGCACGAACCAGCGACCTTGAGAGTCGAAGTCAGACGCTTTAGTCTGCCGCTACTGCGGGCGTGTGGAACATGAAATTACCCTAATAAAATGATTGGCCGTCCCAGAAACTGATTTCCAGTTTTAGCGTCTGCAGCGGCCCAGATGTCTGTCAGGGTATGGATTAGTACATCATAACCACGAACTTAATGGGACGTGTGATAATCCTGCAATTTGTTTTACGGAAGTATTCAAGTCCTTACCTTCAATTTGACGGCGCTGGAAATGACACAGCTTGTTAATTTAATAAATAGCATCTATTGTTCATTTTTCTGAACGGTGTTAACGGCGTAATTCTGGCCATAAGTAAAGGTTTGCCTTATGCGTTCAAGTGTTCATTAATGCTGCCTGCCCTTTCTTTTTCGTTTTAACTGTGTGCATGCAGCTGTGGATGATGCAGAGTCAAATTAACAGTGCTTACGTAGCATGTTGCTAATAACAGCCAACATGTTTTGAACTGATAAACATTACTACCAACCGTGAGCTTAATTTTAAGATTATTGCCGGCATGGTCTACAAGGCTGTAGGAAGAGTAAGTAACACTCATTTCACTTTCAAAATATCACTTTGGATTTACGGCGAAGAACGTTTGCATGAAAATAAATATATATACACCCATAGACATCACTATACCTTGACGTTCCATTGGCCAGAATTCTGGCAAAGCAATTTGCAAATAGGCCTGAATGTGCGCCGTCAAAGATAGGCTATCATATTTTTACACATGCTTTCCTTGGACTAGTTATTTTATATACTTGCATTCAGCAATAATTATTAAACCCGTTCATATTCCTAAAACCGATATCAATAAAATGTTTACACTAGCAAATAACAAATTTTGTCTCTGCCGTAAACTTGAGTTGTTTTAGAAACTTACAATGATACAATAAGACACAAATTAGAGAAAAAATCTTCTGAGAATGCTACTATATATATACTCTGATTTATTGATAATTAAGCTATGCGCTCAATCTACAGAAAACAGTAAGTAAACTAATACAGATGCTTCTACTATAGTTTTTCTAATTTCATTCAAAGGTGTGCCAACAAGTCACTCAAAATGTGTTCCGTAAAGTATATTACAGCGGCTCTTATAATATATGCTCATGAACAGGTGAACTGAATTGATTTAACGGAAATTATAGCATAAAAACTAAGCAAATGTAAATGTTAAGTACATTTTTTATTCACGAGTAATTTCAACTGTCAATCCAAAATATGTTCTCTTGGAGCGCCACTGCTGAACCGGCGACAGTGGGGCAGCACCAGGAGGCTCCATTAATTACCTGTCACACTGATGCATAGCTCTCCAGGAGCCTCTAAAAAATGGCCTAGGCGCTCATTTACATTTGCATTCTTACCACTGGGTTCTTTGGGGAATTTTTATGATGTTTTTTGACCTGGCCGAGCGTTACACAGAAGAGGGCTGCAGGGCATGGCAGGCCGGGACCCTGCAACACAGAGCCTCCAGTCGGTCAAAATAAACAAGATCTTCAATAAAAACTCCTCGTAAAAACGACCTGAGCTGCCCTGCAAAAAGCACCCATAGCGTAAGCACATTGCAAGTCGTCCCAGAAAAAACGGCGCTGCAAGGGAACAAAAATGCACTCGTGGAATAGATGGAAAGATATTAGGATTTTTTAAACGGTCTGCTTAGGACCACTTGGAACTCTTGACTGGTGCAGTGGTGTACGAATCTCGAGGCTTCGTTGGTAGCTTGTTCTTTCGAAACAAATTATTAAAAAAAAAATGTATTTATTCTTTGTGTCGAAAAGCTTTGCTTCTGCTGAAATACTCTCTAGCGTTCAGGTAATATATATTCTTGATTTTTAGTAGAAAATGAAGTACTTAGTATTTCCATAGTAGTTAGTAATTTATATATATATATTGAATAATTTTAAATACTTTAAGCAATATGTGGATAAAAGCGACGTAAATTCATGGAGCATTTCGAATCAACAGGAGTATAATTTATTATCACAACGAATAATTTACAACTTTCGTGCTGCGTAAAATTTACAGTAATTTCAAATTCCATTTGTCTGCAGGAAGTCTAGCGATGAAAATATTGGAGCCAGCTGTTGTTGGCGATTTGAAAAACCAATCCTAATCTCCCGCCTCAGCTTTTAGTGGTTCGGCATTTTTAACGGCCTGGTAAAAACTATTGCACGTGTTGAAAGGTCAGTATCTTGACAGCGGTCTGCATCTTAGAGATTAAATTTCCTTTTTCTGTTTCTTTCATTTTCCTAACCCAAATTTTATAGTACTAAAGAAGATCAAAACCTCACGAATGATAGAGCATTCAACCTTAATTTGTACATAATTACTAAAGTATGGTTACTTTTCTGTAGCAAGATAATAAAGTAGGCCTGCACGCCCTCATACACAATTGTAACTCTTAACCCCTGTACGCATAGAACTAGTGTGCTTAAGATTTACATAGCACAATAATGTGCCAAAATTATTTATATTCAGCTGATCTATTCTGGAGTAGTTGCCACGGTGGATTCGGTCCTCAATATTAGGTCTCACTGCTAGGTGCCTCTATCAACTAACACTGTTTGGTGTCACTGTTAGGTGCCCTTGTTAAATGCCACAGTTAGGTGCCCCTGCTACATACTGCTGCTGCTCAGTGCCCCTGCAAAAGGAAAAAATACTTAAAAGTTTGGGACAAAAAGTTACAAGAAACTGAAAAGATGTGGGAATTTGTGCCTGTAGTTGAAGGATGATTGGCCGAAGATAACAAAGGTAATTGTCAGTATTTAATGAAATGCTAACTGCGTAGTCGCTATAAAAAAAATTGAGAGTTGCAGCATAAATTTAAAACAGTATGTTTCTATTTTGTATTGGGTTCATTTGATTTCTTTAAACTTTGTTTCCTAATTCTGGACTCTTAGAACCTTGAAACCTGATAACTTAAGGTATAGTTTCGTTGCTATAAGCCTACAAACAGTCAAAACCTGAAAGCAATTCCACCAGTACTTTAATAGTCAACAGATTTTTATTCTTGATTCCTTAATTATGGACCGCACTGTAATATATGACAACACTTAGCAACAAACGCAAATTGAGCCTCAGTTGTCACACAACTTCGGCATGCAACCGTCCCCCGAAATGAAAAACATTTGGTCTCTTGTGTCGTGCAAGAAAACTTTTAACCTTTGTTCCGGGTGCAAAAATCTGCATATTTGAAAGCGCCTTGTCCTTTGAGAACAACGCTGGGGCATTGTCCTGGGGCGAGCCATGGCCGTAGCCGGCCGGGTATAGGAGGCCAACTGCAATGGTCTGCTGCGGTCAGTCACCGTAAGCTCTGGTGCGCTTTACAGCCACTGCAGCATTTTTAAATTCCTCACGAAGGTGCAGTTACCTTTAGGCTTTCAGTGCCGGAATTTTTAACTAGAAGTGAACTATTCGGTCGACTGGGTAATTCAGAGGGGCTCTGTAAATTACGAACATGTGATGCTTGTGAAGTTGACATACTTTATACTTTTATTGTTTTAAATTTCACGCTTCTAATGTTTCTGTAGGTTACCATGCTACACGCCATGCCAACACGTTGGTATTAACTGTATCATTCCCGGATCTGCACTTCTTTAAAACTCTAGTTCTGCTCCACAAAGAATTTTAATTTACCAAGTAAGCAATGTAAAGAAAGGCTGCGCATGCTCAGCCCCATGGCATAACGTATCGGGAAGATACACAAACGGTCTTACAACTGCGTTCAATTCACCGCACCCAGTCGATTGAAATGTCTCGTCCGTGGAGTTTTAACTTGTCTCAAGCGTAATTAGTTTATGATGATCACCTGCATGTCTATCCAAGCTTAAGATTTAGAGACTCACAACTAAAGCTCCGGGCAAGTTGAAGCTCATCTTAGTCAAAATTAGAGAATCGAAGACGCCTCTAAAATGAAGTCCTCATAGCGCTGTTGATGGCAATATAGGAAATTTTATGAACAAGATGTCACTTCTGTGAAAAAGCATACTGGTTTTGTGTAGGGAAGTATGCGCAAATGGCTGAGAATCAAGGCTTCACTCCATAAGAAGTTGGGTGTACTCGACCAAATAAAGAGATTATTAAAACATCACCTAGTATACCTGTTACATAAACATTAATGCATGTGTCTGCAGCCGTCAAAACCCATTCGAGCTGAGAGACGCCTTTACACTCTGAAAATGGTGATCAACTAAAGACATCGCGGACACTCACAGCCCTCATGATAGCACAACTTTGCTTTACAATACTCTGATATACACTGGGTCCAACAGACATTACCACAGGAGCGCAAGGTTCGGACACACACATATCGTCTCCAATACAGCCTCACTCCGTTGCACTACAGCTGCAATTATACTCAGAATGGTTGCAGGCATTTAATTATTATTATTATTACCAGGTATTATTATTATCAATGTAAATATTATTACAATTTTATTGCTACCGATATAAGCAAGGGTGAACCATGTGCAACAACCTTCGTCAGGGGCTACAGTTGTGAACACTCTGCCGTTCCCATGCAGCCGGAAGGTTGAGGTTCACAACAAGGCATTGTTTGTTCCCTTCACTACCCACATCCTCAGGTTAGGTTAGGTCAGGTCGACGGTTGCACTCGCACTGCAAAGGCCACGAAAGAAAAAACTCATTTAGGTTAGGAAGTGGCGCATAAAGACCTGCCAGGATAATCTCGACGTCCTAATAGCAATTGCAGCTCCATTGTGAACGAA
>LQNS02278097.1:13405111-13420610 GCA_001587735.2 Parhyale hawaiensis
AAGCAGAGGTTAATGGTAGAACAGAATGAGATTGGTTTGCAACGGTGGAAAGCTCCATAAAGGGGACACACAGTATGTATAAAAATTAAAGGCCCGGTAGACTGTGAAAATTTCACAGGTACAGCTAGTATTCTATGATTGTGTGAATTGTAACTTCACGTACAATTCCTACTATTAGCGTCATCTTAACGATATCCTTTTAATCAATTCTTCTAGAACGATTGTTCCCCAACTTATCTGTGCTTGGCACCCCTAAAAGACTTTTACTGTGTGCTTGAACCCCTACAAAATTAATAACCCATATGATGACAAAGAATTTAAATTATCTCAATTTACGACACAAATTCAAGTTAATTTCTGAATGACGTTGAAATAATCTAAGGTTTCACTGCCCTCCATGACTTGAAAGCTCATCTCGCAGGGATGCGACCACTCCCGGTACGGAGCTCCTGCTCTAGAATAATTGACTTTGCTGTTTCCTGTTTCCAATGTCCTGCCATATGCAACTTGGAAAGCACTGTCTGATTACCCCTCTATGTTTTATAATATAAAAAGTATTGTACATGTTGTATTGTATTAGTTTTAAGAAAACGAATACCTCCACGCGTTGGAGAAATAAATGATTTTATTATTTATTATTATTATTATTTATTATTTTCACTCTTTCTCCATATCGGCCGAGCACAACTGAAGACCCGATTTTAAGTTATTCAAGTAATGCAGGAACTCAAAAACTTCAAGGAATAGCAGTAAATCACAAAAATCCTTCTGTGTACTAACAGTTTGCTAACAGTTTGTTTGTATGCCTGCGGTGTTTGTTTCTCCTTCTGTCTCAAGTGTCGATAGAATTCAGAAAATGAAGTATACCTGGCTGCTATTATTCGGCTGCACGCAACCATATACTAGCCAGTGTTAGGTCTAGTATTTCCGCTAGAAGCTTTGGCTTTGCAACTCTGGGTTTATGTTGCAAGTATAAGAAGCAATTCGATTACGTTGAGCCGGCTGAAGGTTTCATTTTACAGAATAAGATCGAGTTTCTGTAATTCTAAAAGGGTCAACGCCCGAAGCTCCGTTGAGCAGTCGAAGCCAGCGCACCAGTCTGAAGTTTCAAACAAGTTAAATCTCGTAAGCTTAATTTTGGCGCCCAGTCGAATATGCCCTTCTAATTTTCCCTTCCTCGATGGACTCAACACTAGACAGATCTGCATCTATGATACAGCAGCAACTAAGTTTCCGCCACCTACCCTTTACTTCGGACGGCAGTGTACTGCTGAAAAAAAAGAATGAACTTTTACTTACTCGTCCCCAACAAGACTTGGGCCGCCGCAGAAACTAAATCAGTAGTAATTCATTTCTGAGGCTTCACCGCAGCGGATGATTTTGATGGAAATAAAACATTATAAAAGAGAGTGGAAGAAAGCAAATAAGCATTGGGCAGAATAGGAGCGTCAGATAAAAGATAACTCTGATATAATTTTTCTTTTTTTAGCAGCTAATGGTCGATACGAACACCATTGTTGACCGTCCCAGACTCTAAACAGTGCGAGTGGATTTCCCAGTGGAGGATGCAGTCAAACTTGATTTTGCCTTTAAGACGGACATAAATTCTGTCAAGGTGCAGCACTTGCTTCATGTACTGTGGGGCTACGACCTACATGCTGGCTAAGAAAACAGGGTTTTTGTAGAAGCAATTTATGTTTTGCCATCATTTAATGATGGTACAGACCACTACTACCTCATATCGAGAGGCAGTCCTGTCCAGCAGCCCCAAGCCAGAACGAATAGTGGGTAGAACGAGAAGTTACCCTAATAAAATATTTGGGCGTCCCAGAAACTGATTTCCAGTCTTAGCGTTTGCAGCAGCACAGAAGTCTGTCAGGGTATGGATAGTACATTATGACCAAGAACTTAATGGGACGTGTGATAATCCTGCAATATGTTTTACGGAAGTATTCAAGTCCTTACCTTCAATTTGACGGCGCTGGCAATGACACAGCTTGTTTATTTAATAAATAGCATCTATTGTTCATTTTTCTGAACGGTGTTAACGGCGTAATTCTGACCATAAGTAAAGGTTTGCTTTATGCGTTCAAGTGTTCATTAATGCTGCCTGCCCTTTCACTTTCTTTGTAACTGTGTGCAAGCAGCTGTGGATGATGCAGAGCCAAATAACCATTGTTTATGTAGCATGTTGCCAATAACAGCCATCATGTTTTGAACTGAAAAACATTAGTACCAACCGTGAGCTTAATATTAAGATTATTACCGGCATATTCTACAAGGCTGTAGGACGAGTAACTAACACTTATTTCACTTTCAAAAAATCACTTTGGATTTACGGCGAAGAACATCTGCATGAAGATAAACATATATATATATATATACACCCATAGACATCACTATACCTGGACGTTCCATTGGCCAGAATTCTAGCAGAGCACTTTGCAAATAAGCCTGAATGTTCGCCGTCAAAGATAGGCTACCATATTTACCTCCGCCTAAGAGGTTATGTTTTCGTCGTGTTTGTCAGTCTGTTAGGTGGAACAGATGATTAACTTTTGATGAAGATATATCCATCCGTTTCTTTGTTTGTCTGCCTCATTTTTCTCAATGCCATAACTCAAAATGCTATGGATGGATTTTTATGAAATTAACATGAGTTGTTATTGAATGAATTAACAGACATCATCAAGATCTTAGTTTTATGAGTTGTTAGAAATATAACAAAGAGTAAATGACCAAATTTTGGCAATGATTCATTTTTTCATTCGTTCGTTCGTTCGTCACAGTTTTTAATTTTATGCTTGTTAGCACAATAACTCAAAAATAATGAATGTATCTTTATGAAATTTATAGGGGATATTAGTAATGTTAAAAGGCATAATTGAATTTTGGTAAAGATCGGTTTGTTTGTTTGTTTGTATGTTTGACTCATGTTTGTTTTAACGTTTATTAGCAGTATAACTCAAAAAATTATGAACGGATCTTCAAGAAAATTGCACAAGCTGTTATTACTATCAAAAGGCACGACTTATTAGATTTTGGAGTTTATACAAAGAAAATTATGGTTTCAGAGCCAATTTGAATTTTTTGCTATCGTGGCCTCGCTTCTTGGAGGTATGCGCTCTCACGGTGCTCTAGTTTTACACATGCTTTCCTTCGACTATTTATTTTATATTCTTACATTCAGTAATATTTATTAAAGCCGTTTATATTCCTAAAAACGATATCAATGAAATGTTTGCACTAGCATGACGAATTGAGCAAAGTATTCTGACGAAGAGCAAATGACAAATTTGGTCTCTGCCGTAAACTGGAGTTGTTTTAGAAACTTACAATGATTCAGTAAGTCACAAATTAGAGAAAAAATCTTCTTAGAATGCTAGTACACATTGATTTGTGAAAAATTAAGCTGTGCGCTTCAATCTACAGAAAACAGTAAGTAAACTGATACAGATGTTTCTACTATGGTTGTTTTTCTAATTTCATTCAAAGGTGTGCCAACAAGTCACTCAAAATGTTTTCCGTAAAGTATATTACAGTGGCTCTTATAATATATGCTCATGAACAGGTGAACTGAATTTATTAAACGGAAATAATAGCATAAAAACTAAGCAAATGTAAATCTTAAGTACATTTTTTATTCACGAGCAATTTCAACTGTCAGTCCAAAATATGTTCTCTTGAAGCGCCACTCCGGTACCGGCGACAGTGGGGCAGCACCAGGAGGCTCCATTAATTACCTGTCACACTGATGCATAGCTCTCCAGGAACCTCTAAAAAATGGCCTAAGCGCTCATTTACATTTGCATTCTTACCACTGGGTTCTTTGGAGAATTTTTATGATGTTTTTTGACCTGGCCGAGCGCTACACAGAAGAGGGCTGCAGGGCATGGCGCAGGCCGGGACCCTGCAACACAGAGCCTCCAGTAGGTCAAAATAAACAAGATCTTCAATAAAAACTCCTCGTAAAAACGACCTGAGCTGCCCTGCAAAAAGCACCCATGCCGTAAGCACATTGCAACTCGCCCCGGAAAAAACGGCGCTGCAAGGGAACAAAAATGCACTCGTGGAATAGAACCTTTCTATAATCCTAAAAAATTTGCCAGACGAATCCTGGTGAACCTTGAGAACTGACCACGTCACCACATGCTTAGAGCTCCGAAGCAACCATCGAAGTTCTTTCGAAACAAATTATTAAAAAAAAAATGTATTTATTCTTTGCGTCGAAAAGCTTTGCTTCTGCTGAAATACTCTCAAGCGATCAGGTAATGTCTATTCTTAATTTTTAGTAGAAAATGAAGTACTTGATACTTCTATAGTATTTAGTAATTTATATATATACTAGAGGCCCGTGCCGTCATTATAAATGACGGCAAAAAATTAAAACTTCACCAAAACCCCCGCCGTCTTTTGGGCTTCCTCATTTTCCCCTATCTAATACTGAAGAAAAAGATTGCAAGGTACCCAACTTTTTTTTCGCCTTTTGAAATCTGAATTTTCTCCTATCTTATTAGTTCTATTTTTCACCTATCTAATACTGAAGAAAAAGATTGCAAGGTACCCAACTTTTTTTTCGCCTAAGAAAAAGATTGCAAGGTACCCAACTTTTTTTCGCCTTTTGAAATCTGAATTTTCTCCTATCTTATTAGTTCTATTTTTTCCCTATCTAATGCTGAAGAAAAAGATTGCAAGGTACCCAAATTTTTTTTCGCCTAAGAAAAAGATTGTAAGGTACCCAACTTTTTTTTCGCCTTTTGAAATCTGAATTTTCCCCTATCTTATACCCATAGAGCGTGACAGGAAAGATATAAATATAGTTATAAATAAATAAATAAAAATACGACGTGACTTATTATTATATAGTACTGATTGAATAATTTCAAATATTTCAAGCAATATGTGGATAAAAGCAACGAAAATTCATAGAGCGTTTCGAATTAACAGGAGTATAATTTTTTATCAAAATTGGCAACTTTCAAGCTGCGTAAAATTCATAGTAATTTCAAATTTCGTTTGTCTGCAGGAAGCAGGAAGTCTAGCGATGAATATATTGGAGCCAGCTCTTGTTGGCGATTTGAAAAACTCATCTTAATCTCCAAACTAAGCTTTTAGTGGTTCGGTATTTTTAACGGCGTGTTAAAAATTATTGCACGTGTTGAAAGGTCAGTATCTTGAGAGTGGTCTGCATCTTAGAGGTTTAATTTCCTTTTTCTGTTTCTTCCATTTTCCTAACCCAAATTTTATAGTACTACATCACGAATGATAGAGCATTCAACCTCAAATTGTACATAAATTGCTGAAGTATGGTTACTTTTCTGTTGCAAAATAATACAGTATGGGTTGCACGCCCTCATACACAATTGTAACTCTTAACCCTTGTACGCACAGAATTAGCGTGCTTAAGATTTGCATAGCACAATAATGTGCCAAAATTATTTATATTCAGCTGATCTATACTGGAGTCGTTGCCACGGTGGGTTCGGTCCTCAAGATTAGGTCTCACTGCTAGGTGCCTCTATCAACTAACACTGTTTGGTGTCACTGTTAGGTGCCACTATTTGATGCCACTATTAGGTGCCCTTGTTAAATGCCAGAGTTAGGTGCCCCTGCTACATGCTGCTGCTGCTCAGTGCCCCTGCAAAAGGAAAAAAATACTTGAAAGTTTGGGACAAAAAGTTACAAGAAACTGAAAAGATGTGGAAATTTGTGCCTGTAGTTGGAGGATGATTGGCCGAAGATAACAAAGGTAATTGCCGGTATTTAATGAAATGCTAACTGCGTAGTCGCTATAAAAAAAAGTGAGAGTTGCAGCATAAAATTTAAAACAGTATGTTTCTATTTTGTATTGGGTTCATTTGATTTCTTCAATTAAACTTTGTTTCCTAATTCTGGACTCTTAGAACCTTGAAACTTGATAACTTAAGGTATAGTTTCGTTGCTATAAGCCTACAAACAGTCAGAACCTGAAAGAAATTTTGCAAGTACTTTAATAGTCAACAGATTTTTGTTTTTGATTCCTTAATTATGGACGGCACGGCAATATATGACAGCACTTACCAACGACCGTAAATTTAGCCTCAGCTGCCACACAACTTCGGCATGCAACCGTCCCCCAAATTAAAAATATTTGGTCTCTCGTGTCGTGCAAGAAAACTTTTAACCTTTGTTCCGGGTGCAAAAATCTGCATATTTGAAAGCGCCTTGTCCTTTGAGAACAACGCTAGGGCATTGTCCTGGGGCGAGCCATGGCCGTAGCCGGCCGGGTATGGGAGGCCAACTGCAATGGTCTGCTGCGGTCAGTCACCGTAAGCTCTGGTGCGCTTTACAGCCAATGCAGCATTTTTAAATTCCTCACGAAGGTGCAGTTACCTTTAGGCTTTGTTGCCGGAATTTTTAGCCAGAAGCGAACTATTCGGTCGACTGGGTAATTCAGATGGGCTCTGTAAATTACGAACATGTGATGCTTGTGAAGTTGACATACTTTATACTTTTATTCTTTTAAATTTCACGCTTCTAGTGCTTCTGTAGGTTACCGTGCTACACGCCATGCCAACACGTTGGTATTAACTGCATCATTCCCGGATCTGCACTGCTTTAAAACTCTAGTTCTGCTCCAAAAAATACACTTGGTCTTCAAATGCACAAAGAATTTTAATTTACCATATAAGCAATGTAAAGAAAGGTTGCGCATGCTTAGCCCCATGGCATAACGTTCCGAGAAGATACACAAACGGTCTTACAACTGTGTTCAATTCACCACAACCAGCCGATTGAAATGTCTCGTCCGTGGAGTTTTAACTTGTCTCAAACGTAATTAGTTTATTATGATCACCCGCATGTCTATCCAAGCTTAAGATTTAGAGACTCATAACTAAAGCTCCGGGCGAGTTGAAGCTGATCTTAGTCAAAATTAGAGAATCGAAGACGCCTATAAGATGAAGTCCTCATAGCGCTGTTTATGGCAATATAGGAAATTTTATGAACAAGATGTCACTCTTGTGAAAAGTATAGTGGTTTTGTGTAGGGAAGTATGCGTAAATGGCTGAGAATCAAGGCTTCACTTCATAATAAGTTGGGTGTAGTAGAACAAATAAAAAGATTATTAAAACATCACCCAGTATACCTGTTACATAAACATTAATGCATGTGTCTGCAGCCTTCAAAACCCATTCGAGCAGAGAGACGCCTTTACACTCTTAAAATGGAGATCAACTATAAAGCTATCGCAGACACTCACAGCCCTCATGAGAGCACAACTTTGCTTTACAATACTCTGATATACACTGACTCCAACAGACATTACCCCAGGAGCGCAAGGTTCGGACACACACATATCGGCTCCAATACAGCCTCGCTTCCGTTTCACTACAGCTGTAATTATATTCCGAATGGTTGCATGCATTGACTTATTATTATTACTAGGTATTATCGAGGAAATTTCACGGCCCAACTTGGATCGGTTGAGCGATGTTCAGCTCTACACTCTGGTGCCGGGTCACATCCCCAAACCTAAGGCTCAGAGCTAGGTATTATTATTATTATCAATGTAAACATTATTACAATTTTACTGCTATCGATATAAGCAAGGGTGCACCATGTGCAACAACCTTCGTCGGGGCTACAGTTGTGAACACTCTGCCGTTCCCATGCAGCCGGAAGGTTGAGGTTCACAACAAGGCATTGTTTGTTCCCTTCACTACCCACATCCCCAGGTTTCCAATCCAGTCCAGCTGCCAACGTGAGCGTGACGTTTCCGGTGCTTTCTTTTTTGAGTAAATCCAATCCTTCACCGCGTATTTCTGGACGGTCCTATTAGAGCTGCAGGATTATCGTTAACGTCGAGGTAACACTTGGAATTTTTGCTCGCCGAGGGTCGGTAGTATTGTACCTTTGTGCTACTCTTTTGAGCTGCAACTGTGCAGCCCATCTTCCCGGTGCCTCTGGTGATATGTATCTCTATTTTTCCACTTCTTTCTGCATGGGCGTCAGTTTGCATTCAATCGGCAACCTTCTACCTGGTGCAGGCCCTTCGCAACCTTTGCCTCTTCTAGATCTATTTTAGAATGCAAGCGTACTGTACTGTAGACCGACTATAGCTTCACAACCGCTCGATATTGTGTACATCAACCACTTAAAATTCACGCAAACGTTCATTATAACTTAATGAGACACTCAACCTCCCGCAAATAAAAATGTAACCATTATGTTCTTGAGATGATTTAATAATATTTCTTCAGCCCAGTCTGTTTAGATGAATGGCATAAACATATATCCCAGAATTCTACTTGTCTATTGTATTGCCTTCGCAGGCTTATACTGTATATAATTATTTAATGGACATGCTTAAGTACCAAGCGCTTTTTGATTTACTTTGGCTGGTTATCTAATTGAAATAACTGATTTGTATTTTTTTTACAAAAAGCTCACTACTGTCGGCTTAGCTGAGGACTTTTCATGCAACCCCTTTATGTTTCACGCACTTTCAAAAAATTTTGAAGGATAATCAGTAAAAGTTGCAAGAAAGGCTGACTCTTCCATTCCGAGTAAATATACCTAAATTATACTGTACTGTTCTCTGTTAAATATATGTCCTTCGAAGTCACCGTACTATGTACAGATATGATCCACTGACGGTTTATATTCTATTGAGTGAAAACGATTCTAAACTTATAAAAACTTAGGGACGTTTTTCCCGTTGTTGGCAAAATCTACGAACTCATTCAGTTGTGGAGACGTTGATGACGCTAATGTTTTCAAATTTTTCGTACACTAGTATAATAACGAAATCAATTAGAAATACGTATTCGATTTTCCTAAGTTTTTTATAAAGTTTACGTAATCCTCATCTCTCTTGCGATAACGACCGCAATAAGAAAATTTCTCTCTTATTTTTCATTGTTATAAATATTCTTCACTAACTTGACTGTATAAGTTTAATTATGTAATTGCGTATCAACAATAAGTCACGTATAATTTGTCATGAATTATTTTCCACAGGAAACGAGATTAACGAGTGCAGAATAAGGTGATTAATCGTTTTTCTGAAGTATATTTGAAGTCTCTGTAACATCACCATTTGTTTCTGAGCCTACCTATAGCCATACACTCTCATTAGTATTGATATTTAGTGGCCATTTTCGTAATTACTAGTGTAAACCTGCGGTCAAAAATAACGACAAAGAATTTGCATCGAAACTCCCGCTTTCACGCTTTGCCTATGGCTCTGCTTTGGAGACTTTATTGCATCTTGACTTTTTCATTTCAAAAGTTGTGACTGCTATAAAATCTATTTCCAAAGGTAGATTAGAACGTATCGTTAGAATGAATTCTCCAGAGCCTAGACGTCGCCGATTATACGATGGCGATGGTGTGTAGACCATCGCCATCGGAAAAACTACGATGTTACGATAGAATATCGCAAAAATCCATGGGCGATAGCTATGGTCCGACGCTCCGATGGAAATCGTATCAAATAATCGGCGATGGCCATTTTCTCTATCGGCGATGGTGTTATGAGGCAGAAATGGTCCGATGAAATCACTGAACATGCCATCGGTGATGGCATACGATGGGCATTGTCATCGGTTGTACTTCCGATGCCGATGAAATAAGGCTAAAACTACAGAAAAACAGCCTTACGAGTTTGAAATATTCATTTTCCTTAGGAACATTAAAACAAATAGGCTTGTTGCCGCAGTTCTTAACCCCTACATTGTAGAAGAAGAATTCTTTCGAAATAGACCAGCTGCCGGCCGCTGAGCCCTCACAAAATTGCAGTGTCCGTCGCAGACACACGTCTGTACTTTGGGTCTTTCTTCTAGTTTCTCATCCTTAAGGTTTATTTCGTCTTTCTTCTCCTGTCCCGTCCTTTACAAGTGATACATTTATTTATAGAATAACCTATTGTGTGCAGTGATATGCTTTAGTGTGACGTATTTTGCGCTGTGTACCAAGCTAGTGGAAGTTAATGAGTGGGCTACTAAAAATATAGATGTGTGCAGTCTCCCCTGGGAGCCCAGGGGCGTGTTGCAATCAAACGCCGGTGTTACCCTCACAATGTTACACGAGTAGCAGTGAATGCTACGTGCGATTTCAGCGCCCCAACAATGTGTTGCGGAATTTTCGGTAAGTTTACGCATACACATTTCTGGCGGAGTCTTATTTTGACTGTGTTTTAGGATATAAAGTTTGGAAAACTACACAGAAGTGCTTCATGTGCTAGAAATCAAGCAATATATGACATTCATACATTTTGTAATACTAATATTCGAGAATCATAGTCAATGTTTGTAAACAAAGACAGCGTTACTCAGCTCGTAACCCTAAAATTTAGGAGGGTTGTCGTCGGTGTCACCCGGTGTTACCCAACCTGAGTCGCATTGGAGGCCGGTGTAGCACAGGTGACACCGAAGGCCTGATTGCAACACGCCCCTGGATGGGCAAGTAGCCCTAGGATTAGGTTAGTCAGGTTCGTCCATCCTGAGTTATGGAACAGAGACCCAGGGGGAATGTGCAGGCTGAGCTTGACATTAGCTAGGCCTTTGGGACGTCTCTCTTTCGAGCCTACTTCGCTCCCTTCCTCATTTAGTACTTTGCTGGCTGTATTCTAATCTGTTCTTCCTCCTCTTTCCCGCCTTGCTATTACCTTGTGTGTTGGTCTACCTTGGTACGGGAGTCCCGCGCTTCTATCGACATACTGCGTGTTCCTTCCTTTTCCTTCCCTTGAATCGCCAGTAGAGATGCCTAGGACAATATAATAGCTGCGTAATCTCTGAGTGTTCTCGAGTCTTTAGCTATTTCCGCTAATTCATCAACAGATAATTACCTCCGCCGAGGAGGTTATGTTTTCGTCGTGTTTGTCTCTTTGTCTGTCTGTCACCAAGATAACTCAAAAAGTTATGTACCGATTTGGATGAAATTTACAGGGATTGTTAGGTATGTTAGGAAGAATAGATGATTAACTTTTGGTGAAGATATGTCCATCCGTTCGTTTGTTTGTTTGTCTGCGTTATTTTTCTCGATGCCATAACTCAAAAAGTTATGGATGGATTTTGATGAAATTAACATGAGTTTTTAGGTATTTGACAAATAGTAAATGATCAAATTTTGGTAATGGTCTGTTCGCTTGTTCGTTCGTTTGTGACTGTTTTTAATTTTATGCTTGTTAGCACAACAACTCACACAAGAATGAATGGATCTTTATGAAATAATATCCTCAACAATCATTACCATTTTCTGTATTTACTAGTTTAAAACCACGTCTAGCCAACCAAGGAAACATACAAACTGAGTATAAACAGTATTGCAAACAATACAGTATAACTCAAAAAGGTATGAACTGATCTTAAAAAAAAAATGAACAAGCTGTTATTAATATAAAAAAGCACAAATGATCAGATTTTGAGGTTTATGCAAAGAAAATTATGGTTTCAGAGCCAATTTTAATTTTTGCTACCGTTGCCTCACTTGGCGGAGGTATGCGCTCTCAGAGTGCTCTAGTTCTTGATAGATTTCATGTACGGTATCTGCATTCAAGATAACTTATTCCAATTTATTTTCTACGGAGCACACAATGTTTGCAACCCTTTTTTTCTTGAGCCTTTCTTGAATAAATAGATGGTAATAAATAGATGGTACTATATCATTGTGTCGACAACCCCTTCATCCTAAAGCTCAGTAACAAGACCTTGGTAATGCAAATAATCCAGGCCGTTGATGTCAAGTAGATTGGCGCCTACAAGAGGGTTACAACGTTTATTTTAATACATTTCCCAAATCTAACAATGTCAATTAATAACATGAACCTTTTATTTTGCACCTTTTATCAGCTATTAATAGTATTACTGGTTTGAAATTCGCAAACAGGCCGAGGTTATAAGAGACGCTGCTTTTATTCGATCTTTGTGGTCTGAAATGTTTGTATTTTTAAAATGTGTTATTGCGATGGTCCATCGCCGATTGTGACGCCCTACGATGGCCATCGCCGACGGTTATTTCATCGTAGGTCATCGCCGATGAAAATAGGCGAATTTTTGTTCCGATGCCGATGGAGCGATGGTATTGCCATCCCCATCGTAAGAACGATGGCGATGGCCATCGTACCATCGATTTTGCCATCGTAACGTACTCGCAAATGCCGACCTCTGGAATTCTCCGTATGTAACCATTGTTAGTCATGAAAACAGTTTCGCTAACCCTTTGTCTCTCGGAGAAATCATTTAGACATGTCTTAAACGGTGCTAGCCATAAGAAAATATGTTTAATTGGTGCGCGTCCAAAAATGCCCGAAACTATCTTTCGAATTGGCGAAGATATGCCCTCAGTATATATTCCATACATCCGTGGTGTCTAAGACAAGGGTAAACTGGTTTTTCAGTGCAGACTATGGAAATGTTATAAGATCCAGCTGCAGCTAGGCCCCAATAGTCAAAAGAGTCGTTCTGAATCTTCATTTTTATCTCTTCTCGGTTGACCTATGGGGCGAATTCCGCTGGTGCAGCTCGTGGCTTCTGATAAAGTGAAAGGTATTTCAGCACTATGCATAATCTTGTCAACTTTTTTCGTACTTGTTAAATAAGCTGGTGAAAAGCAGCATTATTAATTCCTTGAACTCCTGTGCAGTGAGAAGCGCCTTGCTTGCTCAGTGAAATCGAGTCGCTTCCTGATAATATAAAATAAAATCCGTGTTGTAGTGCCACTGAAGTACGAAACAAACTGTTAAGCTATTTATAACACAACGCCGCAGAGCCAGAAAACTGATATGAAAACTACCGGACTCCAAAGCCGTGTCTGCTCAATAGTATGTTGCCATAGTTATCCACTTTGGCCTCCCATTAACAGTATTCCCTATAAACATAGCAATTGCATTCTCTTATTTTCGCAGTAACACTGCATTAAATGTGAAATTGTGACCTCACGGGCTGACCTCTCGCATTTGGTCGTCAATGCCATGAATGCCATAAGGTTTTCAGTTCCTTCACGTCCATTTTTTGCTCGAGCTCAAAGGTTCCTAGCCAGTCGACTGCAACACTTGAAGAGTTTTTTGCAGCGTTTCTCTATGGAGATTTTTCAGGGGCATTTTTAGTGAGCTTTACGTCCAAGATAAATGAGCGAGCAGATGCATAAACA
The DNA here is from genome assembly GCA_001587735.2 of Parhyale hawaiensis. Taxonomy (NCBI): domain Eukaryota; kingdom Metazoa; phylum Arthropoda; class Malacostraca; order Amphipoda; family Hyalidae; genus Parhyale; species Parhyale hawaiensis. Next base: position 13,418,243 of record LQNS02278097.1, read on the forward strand.
GAACCAATGTAGAGGGTTTTTATGGCGCTAATGGTGCTGCCATTGTTGATATCTGGATGATAAAGGGCAGCCAAGCAGACTGATGGTGGTGGTGGTGCGAACTTTATCGTGCGCACTGAGGACATCGCAGGGGAGTGTACGGAATGTATATCCACTGAGGACACTGGGGAGAATTGTGAGGAATGCGTGTCTACTGAGGACACTAGAGAGGAGTGTGAAGGGAAGTATGAGGGATGTGTGCCCTCTGAGGACACTGGAGAGACGTGTGAGGAATGTGTTTGCACCGAAGATTCTTGAGGGAAGTGTTTGGAATGCGCTAACGCTGAGGACACTATGGGGGAGGGGTTGTGAGGGATGTATGTCCACTGAGGACACTGAAGGGAAGTGTGATGAATGTGTGTCCACTGAGGAAATTGAAGGGGAATGTGAGTAATGTTTGTCCACTTAAGAAGATGGAGAATATTTATGGACGAATTTTTATGAAATTTACAGGATTTGTGAGGTATATCACGAAAAGTAAACGACCAAATTTGTTGAATGATCTGTTAGTTAATTAGTTAGCCTGTTTGTTTCAAACAAACAAACAAACAAACAAACAAACAAACAAACAAACAAACAAACAAACAAACAAACAAACAAACAAACAAACAAACAAACAAACAAACAAACAAAGTGTGTTTGTTTATTTTTTTCTCTTCTTTTTTCTTTTTTCTTTCTTTTCTTGTTTCTTTCTTTTCTTCTTTCTTTCTTTTTTTCTTCTTTCTTTCTTTCTTTCTTTCTTTTCTTCTTTCTTTCTTTCCTTCTTTCTTTCTTTCTTTCTTTGTCTCTGTCCTATGTTTTGTGTTTGCTAAGAAATGACTGAAAAAGTAATGAACGGACCTTTACGAAATTTACAGTTGTTAGAAACGCGAAAAGACATAATTGATCAGATTTTCGTGTTGGTCGGTTACTCTGAGTATATTTGAGTTTGACTAATTTTTGTCCGCATTATGACTCAAAAAATGATGAACGAATCTTCATCAAATTCGTAGGAATTTTTATAAATGTTGAAAAATGCAAATGGCCGGTGTTCGGTGCAAATAAAAAAAGTACCTCATAGTTTGAGAACCAATTTTAAATTTTCGTCAACGTTGCTTTCCTTTTCGGAGATATGCGCTCTCAGAGTGTTCTAGTTTTGTAATAATTATCTGCAAGCCAATGGAACGCCAGGCTGGAGAAAATAGCTTTGGAACAACCTGCATTTATTCGCTGAATAAAAAAATGTGACAGCCAGTAGAAAACGACTTAACTTATAACCGCGTAACACTGAACATCAAATTTCGCAGGAACAGCGCTACTGAAACCTGACCGAATTGTTTCAAGAATGAACTGGAGGATAAAACGGCGACTGTTTCATCACCGGGAATTTTGTTTTCCCGTCATTTTCGTTGTAGCTGCCCACCTTAATCTACTGTCACGGCCAGCGACGGTTGAAGCGTCGTATGTCAACATAGATGATCACTGGACACACTTGCAGCGACCCTGTCATAGCATCAGTTCAATTTCAAGTGCGTGGCTCCTACTAGAGCGGGGTGGGTAGTGACTCCAAGCAGCTTAGATAACGAGAGCACTGCAGGGCGTGCCTTAGTCTAGTTATAGATCGTAGGTAATCACGGATACTTTCGGCTTCTTGCAATGACGGCAGACACGGCTTTACTTCTCCACCTCCTGACCGGTATGGTGTCATTCTGTCCTACGCCAGTGAAGTGTGATGCAGCATGGACACTTTTGACATTGACCTTCAACTGACGTAGAAGCTTGACGGACAACCACTGCCTGGTACGGTTGTGGTATTGACATTGTACAGTGCGGAGAGAAGCAGCAGTGCCCAGCACGTATTAAAGACGTCATCAGAGACAGTTTTGGCCGCTCGCAACGACCGCTGCCGCATTATGATGGACCGTCCCAGGCTCGTGCTAGAGCCCAGGTCACAGCAGTGCAAGCACAGGGCAAAACTCGAGCTCTCTGAGAGCGCATGCTTCCGCCAAGCAAGGCAACGTTAACGAAACGTTCAAATTGGTCCTGAAACTATTATATCATCCTTATTAGCATCAAAATTTGGTCATTTATTCTTTTTGACAGTCTTAACAGCTTCTGTAACTTTCTTGGAAATCCGTCCTTAACTTTTGAGCTATGTTCTGACAAACATTTGACAAACGTTAGTCAAAGCCCACAAACGGACGAACGATCATCACCAAAATTTGGCCATTTAATTGTGTCTTTCAATATTTTAAACAAATGCTATAAATTTCATGAAGATTCTTTTATATCTTTTTTAACTATGTTGCAGACAAATAAAATTGCAATCGTTAGTCAAACACGCAACAAA
>LQNS02278097.1:13441577-13455513 GCA_001587735.2 Parhyale hawaiensis
GACAAACAAACAAACGGATGGACATATCTTCACCAAAAGTTAATCATCTGTTCCTCCTAACATACCTAACAATCCCCGTAAATTTCATCCAAATCGGTTCATAACTTTTTGAGTTATCCTGGTGACAGACAGACAGACAGACAAAGAGACAGACAAACACAACGAAAACATAACCTCCTTGGCGGAGGTAATTAATTGATGCATCCTACTTGACGGTACTTGTGCAGAGTAATATGCCGAGTGTCGCTATAACGTGCGCATAGAGCAGCAAAATTGAGGTACTATACTATGCAGAGTAGAAAAGGATTGCAGTGATATCATGGCAATTTGGTTAGTCAAATGCGGTATTTTAGAACTTTGTCTCTCAAAATGTCTTAACTGAACAAAGAGTTTATAGGCTGAATCATATAAAAGATATCCTATAACAGCAAGGTATTCTACCATTCAGGTCTTTAATATGTATGAATAACTAGATACTGATATCCCTCTGTTGAAATATATAAATTTATGCCTTACTATCACACAATTGGAAATTTATACGCTTTTATCCGATTTTATCAGAAACCTTTTATAATTTACTCATAGGCAGCCCATAAATGCCCATAAATGCCTATAAATGCCTATAAATTTCTGATTGGGTGCTATATATATCTGCAGCAGCAATGAAATCCAAGCGGATGCGTTGCCTGGCGTACGTCCAATATCCACCCACTCCAGCGGATTTTCCCCAAAAATGCTAAGGCTGTAAAAAGTCACGGAAAATACAAGGAATCCCTTCAGAGTCGCTCTCCGTCTCTGACTTCTTTAACTGCTTATTCGGTCATTCATTTATAACCAACTTATAATATTGTAGACTTAGGTAAAACTAAAATCCCCCTTGCATGGGTATTCATTGGAACTTCGATACTACAGGGGATAAAGTATTTCTTACTACACTACGTATAGCAATTCTTGTCTAGCATGCAGCTTACGTCCTATTACGTCTCTGTAATCTTCCTACGAGAAGCTTGGGATCTTAAGCAGAATTTATATTTCCTTTCATTAAATTTTTCTATGTACAATTTATTGTTTCATAAACTTCTCTTCGTTTTTATTTTTTTTAGCCTCTAGGATTTTTTTTTTATTCTTTACTGGCAAAAAAATACAGTCAGTGAATAACTATGACTTAGAGTCGGGGATAGATTCGATAGGCAATGCATAACCAATGCTTCGCAATATCACAGACGCATTGCAGTCGAGCAAACAAAAAAAAACTTAGCATATGTAAAAATTAATGTTTGGTGCGGGTCCTCGGAGACGTCACAAAACTCATCAGGTAATTACAAACTGCATTAGGCATTTTAATCTTACACCAAGACTGCAAGACCAAAAATGGGGCTGTAAAAATGCCAGCTGGTAATTGGTGTGGGGGAAAGAGAGTGCAACGTGTCCGCCGTTGTTGTTGTTGTTCCGGGCAAAATGTATCAGATATACTTTGAAAAATTCATTACAGTTCTTAGCATAATAATGAAATTGTAGTATTGCACTAGAGAGTTATATCTGTGCAATACAATACATGCTACAAATACACGCTACGTGGGAACGTTATATGTCTAGAATCCGTTCCGGCCCTAAGTACTGCCTCTGTCTGGAAACACCATACCCTGCCACCATATAGGTTTATGAATTTTACTGTCGGTGTCTAGGGGTCAATGGAACTACTCGCAAATGTAGACAGCTATTTAGTGAACGTAAAAGACATTATGTAGATAGCTCGATCTTATAGCAAAGTGCGAAAAACTAGAAGGTGAAACTGATTACAGATTTTTAAAATGTTGTAATCTTGGCTAGAGTATTCGCTCAATGTCCCCGCTTGAGGTGAACTTACAGCTATGAGTACTGCGCGTCTTAAATAAGGTGCTTTACCCATTCTTCCTTAACTCAGGCAGTGTTAAAGTGCTTGGTGAGTAATGAGCCAATATATCCGGCTCTGTGTCCAAGTATATTAATTTGCTTGGTAGTTCACGAAAGCTTTCCCATCATCATTTAAGTGATGACATTATATTGATAGCCAATTAATTTCGTACTTATTCCTTTATTTGTGTGTATATAGCCCTAAATATTCTCCTTCTTAGTCTTCGAAGAAGTGCAAGTGCTGTAAGTGCCTCGGCCTAATAAAGATATTAAACATGTATGGACAGACACACGCACTCACATATATTTATAACATTTATAAAGATATGTAAATTACCCTCAACTTCTCCATGGCTTATACGCTAGACCACTGAAGTTTATAATTTGAAAGGTGTTGAAGTAGGCGAGTCACTTCGGCACATATGTAGCGACCTCTTCAGTTCTGATGTTTCTAGTCACAGCACTGCAGCAGCAGCCGTAACAGATCTCATGTTGCAAGTCACAGCACTGCAGCAGCAGTCGCTACAGATCTCATGTTGCAAGTCACAGCACTGCAGCAGCAGCCGCTACAGATCTCATGTTGCAAGTCACACCACAGAGCGCAGATGCAGCAGCAGCAGCAACTGGAGCCTCTGCAGTTCCCACATCACCACATTATGCGCACTTCCCACATTAGGCCTCATTGATATGCAGCTTCAGGGCCGCCCAACCGTCCCGGCGCAACACAAAGAAATTCTCTCAAAAAACACAGACGCATCCACACTCTCAGGTGGCGCGTGTAGTGGAGACACAAAGATCTCCAGCCTCACTGCACCACCCAATGCAATCAGGCAACGGCTGCATATGGGGCCCCTCTTGCATTCGCCCTTCCTCATTTTTATGAGCCCAAGTGCATTTTTTCCAATCATAATCCAAACGCAACACAAGGTACCTATTCTTTTTCCTCGCCGTCCCTACAGGATAGTATTTTTTCGCGACGTTTCTTTAGAATAACTTTTTTTTTTCTAGACCGCCTCGTTCTTTTTGCATCTTCGATGCAGCTGATCGCGGCTACGGTTGGCTAAGTCTTTTGAAGTCAGGGTCGTGCAGTCAAAATTATGAAAGTGCATTGGTAGTTCAGGTTAGACGCAATAGTAGTAGCAGCCCTTCTTTCAATATTGATGGAGGATCCTTAAATATCATAAAGTTGGTTTGCAAACATCCTTTGCCTTGGCGAAATTTTACAGAGACACATGAGACCAATATATGGGCATCATAATTAATGTCAACTCGAACAGCATTTACTTTTCTCATCCGCGATTGGTTATGCTACGTCTGAAAGTATTTTAATAGCATATTTCCTGGCGAACACCATGATTTATAATTACCATAGCATTAAAGAGAGATTTTTTCTGCACCCAAGAGCAATCCACAGTGTACTATATACTGTAGCCCTCACTTTTCACCGCCTCGGAAACTATTTTCCAATGCCGGGATCCGTGTTCGGCAGTTTTGACATGCAGGCGCTCAATGGCCGTAAATGTTTATTCGCGTCACTAATAGCAGCTCTCTGGCCGTATAATAAACTACGTGAGATGCATCATCACTTTAATTTACTTTACTGTCCATCACGTCTAAGTGTGTAGTTTTAATAATAATTAAAACAACGTAATAAAGACCGCTGTGTGTTTATATGCTTGTATATTTATGTTTATGTATTTTACATATACATAGTTTTATCCTTCGTGTCACGCTTTTCACAAATTAGGAGAAAATAGGCCACGTTGCTGATTTTGGAATTATATTGCGTTTTGGTGGAGAAGGATAAGCGAAAATAACACCAGGTTGCTGAAAATGACCCAAATGGGAATCCTTATCCTTATAATTGAATATATTTCTTGCTCAGTAACAGCTGAAATCCAAGTGATAGATATTCACTGGTTCTCTTAATGTTCTTATAAAGACTGACTTTTATTGCTTTCTCCGTACATCGAGATTATATTTGTTCTTACTTCACAAATTGGAAATTGAGTAGAAATATAATCAACGAAGCACACAATAAGCTATTTTTAAAGGTGAAGTAGACCCAGTAATTATTTTTTTTCAGCTTGTTTGCTTCCTTTGACGAAGCAGTTACGGCTTGAGCTCAAAAATTTCGATGTGTTGAATTTTTATAATGGCGTATACAAGATACGCGATGGAAAATTTAACTAAGTTCTGTGATGCTGCCCTGCTTGCTCATATAAACATATTTTTTTTAATATGTAACCTTAGGGAAAGCATTGAAGGAGTGTGTTACTCAGATGAATAGAAATAGAAATCACTTATCTCTTGTGATAATTTGTGTTGGCCATTGTAGCGCAGACATCCTTTATAGAAGATCATTAGTAACGAAAGAATGAACAATGAAGAAGGATCATTACACAGTGATTGCTGTCATTTTTTACTCTGGTGTTTTGACTACAGTAATAACAATAAAATCGCCACAATATACCACCCGAGTGTGGGTTTATAATCTCTGTTGAGATGGCCAACGCATGTAACCCACTTTGACCATCTGCATTAAAATCTGACGTACTCCGATATGGCTCTCTGATCCTCGACTGTGGAGTCCAGTGTATCTTGCATCACTTTATAATGACGTCTGAATATATGTATATAATATATTTATAGATGCTGAATTAAAATGTTGATTTACATTTTCACTTCCTAACTCCTAACTTCCTAAAGTACGTATATGATGAAGTAGTGCATTTTTACAATACAATTTTCAACGTTGTCTGCATATAAGGTCAAAAATAAGTTCTGTGGCGCATTTTACACATGTATGAGATAAATAAATACCTGGCCTCAATTTAAAAATTGCAAGTAAACTCACACAGCCTATGTCTGTAGGACACCACATCGGTATCCATCCTACACGAGAAAAAAAATCCTATAAATTTAAAGTCGCATTATATAATTTCTTATCTAAGTCTTACAAAAATGCTTGCAGACCCCAAAGGTTGATCTACGCGTTCTTGCTTTTGAGCTGTAAAGGAAAGATAGTGGTTACTGCGCACCGACATGGAATTCGTCTTGCTCAACTTCCTCTATATCTTGCATCTCAAATTGAGCAGCCCGAGGGGCACTGTATTATTTACCGCAATACTCTAACAGCTTGCGGGACAACGAGCCTATACGTACATTCCATTAGTTGATTTTTACGGTAGGATGCCCTATTGCTGCTACGTGTCTTAGAAGTTCTATACTTGATGCGGGTGGCACTTGTATGAAGTGCGGACCATAATACAGAGAACATAATTCCGTTTATTCGATATCTGTACGCGCGGTAGCGGCAGGCTAGAGTGCTGATCTCCCAGCAATGGAAGTCTCAAAATCGAATATTGCTCCAGGTAAGCGAGCTAACTCAGCAACTGATACCTGCAAAGCTTCTGTGGGGGTACTGACCTATCTCAGAAATAAAGGTGGTTAGGAAGCACAGCTAGGTCGTGCATAAGAGCCTTCTGTCAATGGTGTGATAGCTCTTCATAATTTGTGATCACCGCAGTTCTACACTCCTCTTGGTCCAGTTTGCCTATACCCAAAGTAGCAGTAGCCTTGCGTGCTGAACTCAGGTGCCAGTAGAGCTCGGTTCAATGCCAAGCCGGACATGCGAGCTCTCTACGGCGCTGGCTGTACTGACTCAGCAGAAATTGGTATGCACAGCTGCCATGGGGACACGTACTTTCCTCGGAGACGGGGACGATAGAGAAAAAGCACGGGTTCAACATTTCTTCGATGATGCCATAATTCTTGACAACCAGTGATCGACTGCAGCCGTACTCACTCCTTTATCTGCAGCGTGCGGGTTTCCCAGTTGAAGGTGCGGTCAAGTTGACTTTACATTACCTTTACTTGCAGCACGAACCACTACGTGTGGGTTTCCCTGTAGTAAGTGCCATTAAGTTAACGAGTAGATAATGTGTGGTATTGGATAATCCACTATTTATGGAATAAAACGCAATTTGTTGGTTGCTCCCTCTCTTGGTTGGTCCGTCTCTCTGTCACAATGTGAACGATTTCAATAGGAAATTTTTTCAACTAAATAGCACCGTGAGGTGGCAGGAGATGACACTCTTGCTAATATTGTTTCTGGAATACTCTCGGGTTAAACTGCAATACCTAAAGCTCACATCGCTTAGAATAGATGTTAGGTACCATTTGATATTCTTTTGAGCGTGGTATACGATTGGTCCATTTTTGGATCGCGTGATCTTTTTTGTCGAGCATTATCCATTTCGCTCATGAGCTGAATTGCATCGTGGCAGCTAAAATTTCGCACTAGCATATGCCAAAGCATTTCCAAGGCTCATTCATTGCCACCAAACTTCGGTCTTGATGGTTCAACTGCTGGTATCCAGGATACATCTAGCAGGAACTGAGTATTTCCGGTAAATTGTTTTGATTTAAATTTATTTTCTTGGTACTACTTGACTTTCGAGTATTTCGCCACTAAACTTTACGCCTTTACTTGCAAAAAAGAAATTTTCTCTTGCCAACTCATGATAGCAAACCTTTTGTTGATTTAATTGGGGGATCAAGCCTATAGATATGCGGCATATCTTACAGCAAAACCCGTACCGAAAGAAAGAACAATAGGAAGCGTAGTTGCAAAATTAATTGTCAATTTTAACGTTGGCTGGGTACCCTAGTGTAGTATAAATGCTTCAAAATCCCTGATTTGGAGAAAGTTTAGCTTGTTTTATTGGTCGCTGGTAAAATATGTTTCTACAGGCTGAAATAGCAATCGAAGAAGAAACAGACTTCATATTTCAGGCTTGCACTCCACTGTCCATACTTATATAATATAGGAACTTATTAGTAATAGGGTAAAGAGCGCAAAACAATGACTGCAACAAATTTGTGAAGGTACATTTTCATAATCATATAGTCTTGCCTTTTGTGGTGATTCTGCTATGACGAGTGCAATGCATCACACCTGCCTGAAACTTTTGAACTTTTGTCGTTTGTTAGCGTCCGTTTAATGGATATGCGCAATAAGATATAACTATTGGCGCCGAATACACGCTTCTCTCCTTCGTTTGACTTTCACCAATGTTATGAACATAATTTTGGTGTCATCGGCATGAGTGGAGGAACAGATGGGAAAAACAGCGGAGCTAATAAAGCACTCTGAGAGCGCATGCATCCACCAGGCAAGGCAACTTTAACGAAAAAATCAAATTGGTTCTGAAGTTTAAGGATGACATATTTTTTATCAGCACCAAGATCTGGTCAGCTGTGGCTTCTGAGAGTAAAAACAGCTTCTGTAATTTTCTTGAAGATCCATTCACAACATTTTGAGAAATGTTGCTGACAAACATTGAAACACACAAACAGTCCAACCGATCATCACAAAATTTGATCATTTATCTCTTTCAAAATTTCTAAAATTCCTGTAAATTTCATATAAATATCCATTCATAACGCTTTGAGTTACCTTGCTAACAAATATAAAATCAAACACAGAGACACACAAACAAACAGATCACAGAAATTTTCTCATTTACTTTTCTGGATGTACGTAACAACTCGTGTAAATTTCATAAAACCCTTCTATAGCTTTTTGAGTTATGGTACTAAGAAAAAAGAGGTTAGACATACAAACAAACGAGAACGGATCAATTCTCCAAAAGTTGATCATCTGTTACATTTAGCATTCCTAACAATCCCTGTAAATTTCGCAAAAATCTGCCCATAAATTTTTGAGTTTGGGTGACAAACAAACTCCACAATAACATAACCTCCTTGGCGGAAGTAATCAACACCTCCCATTCTCGAGCCTATATTATAAAATGTAGTAAATCAATTAAGGAAGCTAACTATGAACAGTCGGCCTCCAGTAAAATATGTATACATTTATTGTAAAGTTTTTCTTTATAAGCCTCAAACTTCATCTCTTTGGTTTATATTTCATCGTCGTAGGTGTTCGAACGAAGTCAAAGTTAAGTTACACGTGCCATTAACACGTGTACGGAAATCCAGCGGCGTTCCCTTCCTTGGCGGCCTCCTTGACACCAACGGGAGAACCAGGGCATAAGAACATCGACGTATGTTCGTACACCCTGGAAAGAAAAAACAACAAATCATCCTTTGTAGGTTTTATTAAGAGAAGCCTTGACAATGACGTGGGTAATTCACCCCTTTATGCTTGAGATGGACCACGAAAGTATGTTATTAAATATATAAGTAATTATATACGCATAAAATAATTAAATTCACATTGGTGTTTATTAGTGTTTTGACACTCTTTCATTAAACAGCAAGTAGTTTCATTACTGTCGTTGTACGGAGTGCTGGATTAATGTAGTTTCTAAAGTATTTATGGGAGTGTTTAAAAGTTAAAAGACTAGATTTTCTACGCCCTAGAGCACAGCATATATATAAGTACCAAATTAAATTGAATGGGCCGTATATGCTTAACAGCTTTATAGCTGGTTTGAGATCTCCACTTTATAGCCCCAAAGGGGTGGTAACATATCAAACGCTTATTACCTCCACCAAGGAGGTTATGTTTTTGTCGTGTAAGTCTGTCTGTGACTGTTTGTCTGTCACCAAGATAACTCAGAAAGTTATAAACGGATCTTTACGAAATTTAGAGATTGTTAGGAATGTTCAAAGACACAAGTGATTAAATTTTGGTGAAGCTCCGTTCAACCACTTCTTTGTTTGTTTGTCTGCTTACTTTTATTAGTGCCATAACTCAAAAAGCTATAACGGATTTTTATGAAATTTACATAAGTTGTTAGGTATATTACGAAAAGTGAATGACTAGATTTTTCTGATGAGTTGCTGGTTTGTTTGTTCGTTCATTTGTCTCTGTGTTTGATTTTATGCTTTTTAGTGAAATAGCTCAAAACGTTATGAACGGATCTTCATGAAATTTACAGGACTTGTTAGCAATGTTGAAAAACATAAATGATTAAATTTTGGTGATGATCGGCTGGTCTGTTTGTGTGTTTGACTAATAATTGTCAGAATGTTTGGTAACAGCATAACTATGTAGAAAAGTAAAGAACGGATCTTCAAAAAAATTACAGAATCTGTTATTATTGTCAAAAAGCAAATGAGTACATTTTTGGGTGTTGATACAAAGGAAATCATAGTTTCAGGACTAATTTCAATTTTTCGCTACCTTTGCCTTGCTTGGCGGACGTATGCGCTCTTAGAGTGCTCTACTTGCTATATTTAATAGACGAACTATACTACAGAATTTTTTTATTTATATTGCATCAACGTTCTTCCGCATTTCTTTAAACAAATAAACATACTAAAACTTTTACCAATACTTCTCTCGAATATTTGTGACATCGTGGCTAAAACAATAGCAAAAGTATGCTGGCTTTACTCCCACTTGACATAATCATTCTAATTAATAATTATATAAAGCACTGTTTTACTTAGTAGCACAGTGCACTAAAAAATCATTGCTGGTTAATTACTGCCTATATTTGTATGACAGGTGCCACTACCAAAGGAAAAGCAGCGTTATTGGACGCGTTACATTTAGGCGTACAATTTTATAAGTAGACCTGTTGATGCAAAAAGATACCATAGAACTATTTCCAAACATTTGTTAGGCATATTTACTTGCTGTCTTTTTTAGATCCTGGTATCACCCATGTAATTTTGAAGTCAATCAACAACATACCAGCATTTTCATAGGAACCTCACTAGCTATTTGGCAAGATTAACACCAAGTAATACCCGAGGATCAGGTTTCCGTGTTCTTAAGTACTAACTGATGTGTTCTCATCTCGACAAAGTATATCAGTCATCCTGGAAAGAACACGTTTTTTTATTATTTTTTCCATATTTTTTTAATTCACTATGCGTTCTCACGTTTTCTTAGTAATGTTTGTGCATGATATCTTTTAAACTCATCGTATAATTTATTTTTCATTACTTTCTTTAACAGTTTGTTTCTTTGTGCATTTTCTTCCTCTGTGTCATTTGAGCATAGTGTGCTTCAATTTCTTTTCTCATTTTCTAGTTAACTTAAATGACGACCGTAAACTTTTCACCTTTCTAGCACGGATATTTGCTCAAGCTCCGCTAACTAGAGAGAGTAATATTTGCAAGTTACGAACGATCAAAAGACTTGTCGTAAATTTTACGATCTAAAAGTCCTTGCTTATGTCTCTATAACATGGACTAGAGTCACATCATTATTGTCGAGTGGCGGTAGCTGGCAACTTTCCGTGACACATTCATCTTCTCATTCTTTCAGCTTCGAATTTTTATTTCCTTCTATAACGCAGTTATACTAATAGAAAATCAGTAGCCAGTGTAATTTATTAGGTTCGTTTTGTCCTTATTGATAACCATGGTGCCACTGACATGCTTTATATATTGCATTTTTTTATATGGTTCTGGAGAGTCAACATCTAAAGCCGGCGTGAACGCACTCATTCTTTTAGAAAGCTACCTGAATTAGCTCTCCTACAACAGTTGTCGCCAGATAAAAAATATATACTTTTTATTGCCTTCAATCAATAAAATATACACATTACAGTTTTTGGGATATGTAATATATCTAATGGTGAATGTTTTACCTCGGATAATTCTTAAATATTTATTGTCACGAGTATGAAAAAAATTTTTAAAAATCCTAGCATCAAACTCTTCCAAGATTTTTACGTTTCCTCAAGGGATTGTAGACTGTAAGTTAATCAAAATAAGTAGACCCGTTTCTATTACGCATTACGTATTTAGCTTGTTCTTCCTAGCCTATATTGTTACCAAACAGTAGTAAGATAAACTAATTGAGGCCAGACGATTTTCTTGAGAAACCGGCAAGATAAGAATTGGTGTTGCAAAAAATGGCCGTAGCTGGCAGCTCTCACTTCTTTGCTGGCGATCAATAGAAGAGCGCGCTACATTTTCCTTGTCTTAGCAGCACACCTTCCTTCCTTCTCCACCACCTCCACCTCCTCCTCCTCCTATTTTACTGCTTCCATTCTACAATTATCGAAGCTTTACTCCAGCTCCCTTCTTTACTACGGCCTTCGCTCTGTCCTTGCTTCACCCCTTGCATGTTTTTCTCTCTCTCTCTTTACTCTCCTCGTATTGATCTTCATTGTATTCTCTTCGGGGATGCAATAAAAGAACGAAAGAGCTTCAGATACTCTTACGAGGGAGCGCCCTCGTTGCTAACTTTTCTCCCTCTGTCTGTTGGTTCGAGTCTGCAGTTATTCGTTCCCTTCTAACTCTCCCGACTCCATATTAATTATTTGCGCAATTTCGTGCCAACAGACCCCGGTATATATGCAATAAATATCCCTTTCCCAACACCGACGGTAGCTCCAGATAAAATTACTAGTGTTTGGTTATCGAAAGTACGCTGCTTCTTTCAATGAAAAGCTGTGTATGAACCTCCCATATATAACCAATCCTGAACTTTTTGAAACTTAGCTGATTTTTTACGTTTGTACGCGCAGTTTCTGATCTATATAAGTAAAACGTTTATTTACTACTTTGCGTTTTTAATATATCTGAATTAATTTATTTAATTTAAATTATTTCCTCTTAAAAAATTGAAAAAAAAAATAACTTTTAGATAAGCTGAGGTTGAGATTCTATGGGGAAATCTCCATGATTTTTTTTTTTAGTGCACCCAGTTATTTAGAGGTACTCAACACAAATTGACGGCAGAGGGAAGCTCAGTTCCGGTAGGTATTGACTGCATCACAGGCTGTGCGCCTACATCGATATTTCGGTCCGGAAAACGTGCGATTGTTTCTTCGTTAGAGAAACTCTTGATAGCGTTTTCAACAGTGCAGCCCAAGAGGTTGGGCAGTTTCTGCCTACAGGTTGAAATAATAATATTTAGAAGTTCTTATGACAAATTAAAGAATATTCTAGGAGCGCATATGGCAATAGCAAAGTTAAACTATGGAGAAACCTATCATGTTCAATAAGTATTTTATATGAAGGCATACATAAGAATAAAGTTAAACAATGGAGAAACTGGTATGGTCAGCAAGATATATATGTATTATATCAGCTGATACTGTAAATTAAATTAAAGCTATGAAGAAGCTCTGGTATACAATAAGATGTATATTCTACAAGAGCTTGGGGTTAGCCGGTGGAGAAGCTTTCATGACCAATATATAATACTTTCTACGACTGCACACATTAGATAATAAGAAAGTCTAGCAAGAGCACAAAGTAGCCTTATAAGGGAGTGCACCAACGCTCTCCATGGTTGTCAAAACGACGCGGGGTCTGGCGCGTTTCAACTCCATACTTTACTAGACTTTTGGCGGCCCCAGAAGCCAATCTGCGACTTTAGAGTTTGGAGCGGAGATAATTTGGGTCAGAGGAGTGATAATCGTGATAACTTTGAAATACATAAACACTAGCAACTACTAGTAGTAGTAGAGTCCTCATAACTCGGGCTACTCTCAGTGCAGTCCCCATAACGCTAGCAACCTGCCGAGCAGTTATTACAGCCCTGGCAACTCTTCGTGCAGTCCCCACAGCCCTGCGTGGCAACGATCCGTCTAGACCCTACAGCCATGGCAACGCTCCGTCCAGTTCTTAGAGCCCTGGCAAACCTCCGTCCAGTGCCCACCGATCTGACATCTCTCCGTGCAGTCTCTACAGCCCTGGCAACGCTCCGTCCAGTGCCCACATATCTGACATCTCTCCGTGCAGTCTCTACAGCCATGGCAACGCTCCGTCCAGTCCTTAGAGCCCTGGCAACCCTCCGTCCAGTGCCCACAGCCCTGGCAAACCTCCGTCCAGTCCGTACAGCCGTGGCAGCCCTCCGTGCAGTTCCCACAGCCCTCGCAACTTCCCGTGTGGTCCCTATAGCCTTAGCAACTCTCCGTGCAGTCTCCATAGCCTTGGCAACTCTCCGTGCAGCCCCCACAGCCCTAGCAACTCTCTGTGCAGTCCCCGCATCCCTGGCAATCCTCCATTTAGTCCCCACAGTCCTAGAAACTCTCTATGCAGTCTTCACAGCCCTAGCAACTCTCCGTGCAGTTTCCATAGCCTTGGTAACTCTCCGTGCTGTCCCCATAGCTCTGGCAGTTCTCTGTGCCGTCCCCACAGCCCTGCCAAATATCCGTGCAGTCTCCATAGCCTTAGTAACTGTCCGTGCAGTCTCCACAACCCTGCCAGCTACCTGTGCAGTCCCCATAGCCCTGGCAACCCTCTACAGTCTAAGAGCCGGCAGCACCGTAACCCATCGTCCTCTTCATAGAATATTTTCTTTCTCACAAACCCCAGATAAGTTCAATGAAAGCATGAAATAATTTTTGGCATTTCCTATATTGTATAACAACAGAGACTTGCACAAACACCGACAAAGTTTACATTTGCATTTTTTGAGAAATGCCCAGCTTACATTAACAGGAAAAAAGACATTCTTTACTGCTATTATGTCAGAAAAGTAAACTGAAATTATGGTTGATACATGGAAGCTCGCCTATGCTACAAAATTTTAAATGTGCTTGCTACATAATGTGCAAAAACATTTTAATTTGAAAAATATTCTTGAAATATAATGGATATAGCCTTGGCAACTACATTATAAGCAGGAATGTGCACAGTCTGATTTTATGAGCATATGAAATGTTTCTGTGAATGTCTGTTATTACACTGAATAGCTGTAAGTTTGATCGATATTCCTTTTATTCCTTAGCATTAATTGAATTCTTTTCGACTTCTGTAGATCAATCGAACCCTAGAGATCTCGAGCCGACCACTTTGGGGGCGCTTTCTCGACTAAGTCCCCACAGCCCTGGCAACAATCCGCGCTGTCCCCACAGCCCTGGCAACACTCCGCGGTGTCCCCACAGCCCTGGCAACACTCCGCGCTATCCCCACAACCCTGGCAACACTCCGCGCTGTCCCCACAGCCCTGGCAACACTCCGCGCTGTCCCCATGGCCTTGGCAACACTCCGCGCTGTCCCCACAGCCCTGGCAACACTCCGCGCTGTCCCCACAGCCCTGGCAACACTCCGCGCTGTCCCCACAGCCCTGGCAACACTCCGCGCTGTCCCCATGGCC
>LQNS02278097.1:13475943-13488903 GCA_001587735.2 Parhyale hawaiensis
GCATCCTCTAGATTACGCTCAATGCGCGTCACGTTGCTATTAGAGTTAACTTATGTGTGTGCATCCTCTAGATTACGCTCAATGCGCGTCACGTTGCTATTAGAGTTAACTTATGTGTTGTATCATCTAGATTACGCTCAATGTGCGTCAAGCAGCTATTATAGTTAACTCATGTATGTATGAATCGTTTAGATAAAAATAGACTCCAGCCCCGCGCTGCTACTTCCAAATTCCTTTTAAGACTACAGGAATTTTCTCGTCTATCATCCACGCATTGACGACAGTCTTCATGTTAAGAAAAGCAAAAATTATTTTGTTGGGCGTTTTGTTCTTTTGCAAGTGAAACGCCTTAAATGTATTACTCTCACTGTTATTAAATATTGTCACAACAATAGCTCTACATTGCAGTGTTGCGTTCTTCCACTCTCAACTTTGTTTTGAAGATTTAGAGATAGCGAACACCTTTGATTTAATATCTGTCCATAATATAGACTATATCAATGCGTATTATTCCTAATTCGCTGTGCATCTTTGTGCAGCTCACTATACTTGTAAAGAAGATGTGTGAATGAAGTGTTTTGTCCAAGTCCGTCTTGTTCTTCATCCCACATCCCGCCGAGCGCATGCTCGGACAGCATACCTAGCAAGTTTGCTGACTCAGCGCACCGGGCGTCACAAAGATCACTCTCCTCCCAGCTCCTCTAGTTCACCAGTTAAACTCGCAAGACTGCTGCTGCCGTGGGTAGCAGCCTAACGCCAGTTAAGCTTACCGAATGCATGCTAACCACCTGCGCACGTGCCACACGTACAGCACCAAAGTAAAACGCGTCGTATACCTCTGGCTGACTATACCTACAATTGCATTGCACCTCTAATGCCGGGAACACACTATGTCATCGCACGATCAACTTATGACAGGTCGTTCAGCTTGCACGTCGTTCAACTTGAGTATTGTCCACAGGAAGCTTGGATACCGACTTTCCCTGTGCCATCGAGACGACGCGTGAGTTGAACGTCCGGCCATAACTAGAGCTTGCGTTTGTTCTGCGTTCCCCGGCATAACACCACTGGCATGTGCAGGAGGGTTCACACATCAGACCTTTATTCCTCGTACGCAGTGCAAGTGTTCGAACGTGTTGTTTGGCTTCCATGTGAACACAACTGCCTTTCCATCCAAAACTTGCAAAAACGCTGGCCTTGCAGTCCCTTTGCTTAGCACGTCTTTTCAATAGTATTTGATATCACTTTAAATTTATAGTAAATAACAATTGAAGAAGCTCTGCAGTTATACCAGCGTTTACAGTGAAGCAACAAAGAATTAGGATACTTTGTTTTGCGTACAGGGAACAAAAGTTAGTAGTGTGAAACCATCTTCACACAATACCCGAACAGAATTCTTGGCCGACCAGAAGCTATGATTGCAAATGAACTTCTAGGGCGGCCAAACCTCCTGTTAGCTTCTATATGTCCAGGCGTGACGTGCACATCCGTACAGCAGCGAGCAGCAAGTCTGCTACAGAGCAGTCAGCCGTCGTCCCTCTGCCCCAGCCAGCCAGACGCCCGTTTTTGCACCATAAGTGCCTCATTTGAACGCCCCACGTCAGATTAAGTGCATTCAAGCTGCTCTCTTTCCCGCATTCTGCGTATTTTGGTCATTGTTAGCGGCACAGGTGCATACTGGCCACTTAAAGCGCTGCCCCACCACTTTTTGCTGATCTCAGAACCCTCGAGAGGCAAAGAAGTCACTCCTGCTGCTCTCTAATGAAGCTGCATGTGCTAAATCCTCACATGGTTCTTGCATGCTTTTTTTGTTACGTACTTGCATGAGTGTGTTGAGGGAGTAAATGTTATTAGTAGTAGGATGTGAACTTCCATTGTGTTGTAGACGTGGCTATTGATTATAACTTCACATTATTTATTACATACTGCCATTGGTATGGAGTGTTATGATGTTATTACAACTACTTCTGTTCGTGTAGTTATTATTGATTACAAATTACGATAACTGCATGTCATTTATTATGCAGTATGCTGCGTAGGCGTGCTGTATTATTATAGCACTGCAACTATTATTTTACAGGTCTTTGTCGACTACAACTGGGCCTTGTTTCTCACATAAGTACTGCTATTATTATACTGTATTATTAATGTTATCATTTATCTAGTAACCACCGTTTCAGGTGTGGTTACTGACCATAGTTGCCTTCCATTTATTACTAATATATTCCGTCATTTGAAAGATGGGTTTTTATGATCTTCACTCCGAGTATTGTCACAGCTAATGACATCTGGCAATAAAAGGATATTGTACACAATAGC
Organism: Parhyale hawaiensis; assembly: GCA_001587735.2. Taxonomy (NCBI): domain Eukaryota; kingdom Metazoa; phylum Arthropoda; class Malacostraca; order Amphipoda; family Hyalidae; genus Parhyale; species Parhyale hawaiensis. The sequence continues at coordinate 13,478,263 of LQNS02278097.1, forward strand.
TACATACTTATGTAATAGGTACCTCCGACAAGGAGGTGATGTTTTTGTCGCGGAGTTTGTCTGTCTCATTGCCTTTCACCACGATAGCTCAAAAAGTTATGGACGGATCGTCATGAAATTTACAGGGAATATTTGGTAAACACGGAGGAACAGATGACAATGATGATGACCCATCCGTTTGTTTCTTTGTTTGTTGATTTGTTCATTTACTTGTTTTTATGCTTATAATTTCTCAGCGAAATAAGTCAAACATTTATGTACGCATTTTCTTGAAATTTGCAGGAAGTGTTGGGAATGTTAGGAAGAATAACTAATTGAATTTTTCTTATTACGTGCCCATCCCTTTATTTGTGTATCTTAATTTTTATTTTAAGTTTGTCAGCATATAACTCAACAATTTATAGACAGAGCATCATGAGATTTACAGTAATAGTGAAATATATTAAAAAATTCAAATGACCAAATGTTTTTGTAATGATCGGTTAGTTCGTTTTAATGTTTCATTCAATGTATTTCGAAACGTTTGCCAAAACATAGGTCAAAAACATACGGATGGGTCGTCAAGAATTTATTGGAACTTTCATTAATGTCAAAAGGTACAAATGATCAAATTTTGGTGACGCTAAATAGCAAATCCTGGTTTCAGGACGAATCTGAAGTTCTCGTTAACATTGTTTTGCTTATAGTGGAGGTATATACGCTCGCAAAGTGCTCTAGTTATTTTTGCATTTGTGTTCACGTGTCTTGTTCGTTCAGCAGTTTATAATCAGGATAATGCCTATATTCGCCTGTGTTGAGTTCACTTCACACTCGACTTCTATAACAGCAATAGTTTAATGTCAGTTTGTCAGTCAATAGATACTCTGATATAATCTATATTATAAACCGTCGTTACTTCGTCCACATGGGGTAATTTTTTTTTTTTAGACGCTTTACTTGATTTGCCTGCACTGGACAGATACCCGAGTCTGCAAACAAGTATGTGTAGTTCACTGCATACACGCTACTGAAATAATACGTCCCAGGCAATGTCGGCTTTTACCATTTTGAAGAAAAAAAAACATCTGGGCAAAGTAATCCCGTTGTTAAGTATGTATTGTCGAGTTAGCTATGCGAGTGGAAACTTTTTTCACTTCACATGTGGTGGAGTTGGCCATGGAGAAAAATTCTGGTTCATGAGTTGCCAAGCCAGCGGGGGGGGGGCCGAAAGCCAGATTTGCTGCTTTCGGGATAGCAGTGGTTTTAAAATTCTAGGTTGATGTGTTGACACTTTAGCTATATTGAAAACATGTAAGCCTTTTGTCATTTGAAAGTTATCGCATTAGCTTTTGTAAAATGAGGATTTTTTTAATAGTCTGAAATATGTGAGCCATAAGTCAATCATACTTACTTGCAAAAATTGGCAAGCCATCACGTGTCGCTGCACTTCATTGTAAGTTCTAAGTGTATCATATGAGCTATATGCAACGTCAACCTCAACATGAATATATCATAGTTGAACAAAGTTTGTTAAATTAGAACCCACACTTAACGATGATAACATTGGAGAATATTGAGGCTTGCGGCCGCATCATCCGCTCCCCCCCCCCTCATATTTCCTGGTCAGAAATTGCTTTACAATTTCACTGCCGGCGACAAACGTTTAAGAGAGATACTTTCCCGACATTCGCCACTTGTACCATGTTTTAGCCCGATCTACCTTAACCAAGCTGTGTCACCCTAACTATATGGGTTCTTTATCCTAGTGTAGTGCAATATAGGGAAAAAGGCTTTTATAGCAGAGCTGCAGAGTCTGGTTAAAATCAGTTAAATGTGTGCGGAATGACTTCTCTGGAATTCGCGTCATAGATATTTGTAGTCCTGAAACGAATTCAGTCGTCAAATGAGGCAATACTCAGGCCATAGGCATAGAAATTCTAGAACAAGTCGGGCCTGCATTTAGACCCTAGTTTTTACCATAATTATAAATATTTGCTATTGATAGTAAATAGATACGAACACAAAGCACTATCTGGAAGAGAATCTCATCTGCAGGTTTACCTTACATGTCAGTTATTTGTTTGAACCACCCAATTTGGTATTGAAAGTGAAACAAGCACTTTATTTACCACTTACAGCAGTGAAGGACGTATGCCTCCGCAGAAAAAAAAATCGAATTGTAAACCCGTAGAACACAGTATGTACAAAGGAATATGTACACAATTAATTTTCCCTTGCAAATTTCTGTACCAAACTCCCACTGAAATTGAGATCCCCTCTTTATTGAAAAAAAAACACCTTCAGTAAGAAAATTTTAAATTTCGGGCTTTAATATCCTAAGAAGACGTAGTGCTAAACTCGTCGATTTTGTCATTCACATTTCCCAGAAAATTAACCACTTTTTCGCTTCCCAATAAGAATCATTTCTTATACTAAATTTTGCCTTCATTGCACAAAGTAACTATTTCTTTTCCACTAAGTTAATAAACGAAAGCTACCATCAAGAACTTATCTCGCAGTACTATTCGGTCCCATATATCAAGTAGCGATGGTCTTATGAAAACCAAGTTTACCGTGAACGTAAACGGTTAAACGCAGAGCTTAATAAGCCATACCAACTACGATTCACACCCTTTGCGGTTTCTTTCTCTTTTTCAAGTAAGTTACTTTTTAAATACCTCATGCACAGTTCCTTAACGAACTTCTTCAGTGGGTTTTGTAGCAGTGCTGGTCTCTCTCTTCCACGGCGCCATTCATTCTACATTCCTACTTTACTATACTTCCAAGTATTTTTGCCTTTCCTCGCAGAACTGCCGCATGCACTTCCGTTATTTACTTGCGTCTCTATAGCATTCCTCTTCCCTTCTTCTCGTCCTCCCATGCCCTAAGTTTATCCTCTATTCGCGCGGGTATTTTTCAGGAGGCCTTTGAACAGGAGCTATAGAGCGTGCCACGCCGAGCTCTGTTCTTGTGACGAGCGAAGGCGTTTTTATGGAGTTCCCTTGCAGTTCTTGATTGATTGCCTGGGCTGTTCCCTGCCAACTAGTGCATGTGGTATCTCTTGATTGATTACCTGGGCTGTTCCCTGCCAACTAGTGCATGTTGTATCTCTTGATTGATTGCCTGGGCTGTTCCCTGCCAGCTAGTGCATATTGTATCTCTTGATTGATTGCCTGGGCTGTTCCCTGCCAGCTAGTGCATGTTGTGTCTCTTGATTGATTGCCTGGGTTGTTCCCTGCCAACTAGTGCATGTTGTATCTCTTGATTGATTGCCTGGGCTGTTCCCTGCCAGCTAGTGCTTGTTGTATCTCTTGATTGATTGCCTGGGCTGTTCTCTGCCAACTAGTGCATGTTGTATCTCTTGATCAATTGCCCAGGCTCTTCTCTGTCAAGCAGTATATGATATATCTTTTGATTAATTGCCTGATGAATCCACTATGGCGAATCCAAAAGCTCAGGATTGAAGTTCAAGACAGATTAAGTCTATTGGATAAGATTAGATTGATTCTGTAGTCACTCGAACAAATTTCTAATCCTGCAGTTCAACTTCCACGGTTTTGTCGCAAGATCGTCCTGACCTCAAAGTTCAGAATACATAAAACCATATACTGAATGGCATTTCATATCTTCCAGATTTTAAACAGATTTAGTTAAGCCGCGGATAGCCACAACAGTGCATCACAAATGGCAGAAAAGTTAATAAGAGGTAAGTCGGATGTAAATCAGCTGTAAATTGGAACTCAATCAAATATAAATCAGATGGAATTCAGAAGCAAACCAGGAATACGTCGCAGGTAAATCAGAAGTAAATAAGTCGTAAATTTAACGCAAATTATAAGTTAACCAGGAGTAAATCTGGTGTAAATCAGGAACTTAAACTAAACGTAAATCAAGTAATCGCATCATAGAATGTTCTGTGAAAAGAATTACTACATTGAAATTTTTGAGCCTATTTCCACGATGTGTAGACAGTTACATCAACATGTGAAACTTTGCAGTCACGATTGGCATTACAAATAATCACAAACTCCAATTATAATCAATTGCCAAAGAAAATTACTCAGAATTGATTAGATAGTCGACAATCAATCAACGAACCAACAGCCCCATTCCCCTAGGGTATCCAGGACTTACGCCCCGGCCCTCTATGAGCTATTGCCAAATTACGTCAGAACCATAGATATACCTGTGGAAGAAAAGAAAAAAGACAAAAAGAATAAACTCAGTCAAAAAGTTGTGGTTGCAAAGGTCATGAAAAAGAAAAAGGAGGCTCGAAGGAACGACCTTCAAGACTGCCATGCTAGTTTTTCTCCTCAAGATTGAAAGAAAAAACTGCGCTATGTATCACCGACTGCAGCTCTTGTTGTAGTTTAGTCATCAGCCTCACTTAGCTTGACGTTTAAGTATTTGCTCCGTATAAAGTTATTCTCTGAGCAATAACCTGGTACTTGTCATACAGAATAATCCATGCCTGAACTAGCTCAAACAAATAGCCAACAGTTTTTAACTTATTACGTGATAATGAATCCATGCCCTAATTTTTCTTATAACTGGTAACTAGCAGATAATTATAGTGGTATCTGGAAAATACCGTCAGTAGCGAAAAAAGATAGTTAATAATGGTAGCTATCAAAAAATCCCGTTAGTAACAAAAATTCTAACGAAATATGGACAGCAGTTCGTGCTAATCTCCAGGTACATTCCTTGTCGCCAAAGAGGCCATCTCAAGCGAATGTCACCTCCCTTATTACCTCCGCCAAGGAGGTTTATGTTTTTATCGTGTTTGTCTGGCTGTTTGTCTATTTGTTTGCTTGTTTGTCTATCCCCAAGATTACAAAAAATTATGTACGGATCTTTACGAAACTTTCAGGACTGTTATGTATGTTAGCTGTAACAGATGATTAACTTTTAGTGAAAATCCGTTCATCTATCTGTTTGTTTGTCTGCCTATTTTTCTATCAGGCCATAAGTTATGGACAGATTTTCATCAAATTTACATGGGTTGTTAGGTATATTACGAAGAGTAAATGACCAAATTTTGGAGATGATCTGTTTGTTTGTTTGTTTGTTCGTTTGCTTGTCGCTGTATTTGATTTTATGCGTGTTAGTACAAATACTCAAAAAGCTAAGTATGGATCTTAATGAAATTTACAGGAGTTGTTAGTGCTGTTAAAAGACAAAAATGATAAAACTTTGGTGATGATGGTCTGTTTGTGTGTTTTACGAATGTTTGTCATAATGTTTGTTAGCGGTATAACTCAAAAAGTTATAACAGATCTTCAAGAAAACTACAGTAATCGTTAATACTCTCAAAAGGCACAAATGATTTTGGTGTTGCTACAAAGAAAATCATGGTCTCAGAACCAATTTCAATTTTTCGTTACCGTTGCCTTACTTGACGGAGGTATGCGCTCTCAGAGTGTTTTATAACTGTCTACTGTGCTAATTTTTTTTATCCGCGATAATGTTACTATAATAATCTTCATATTTTTTTTACTGTTAGCTCACTTACTGTGACCTAAATTTGCAAGCGGTAAAATTTCACAGAGAAGCCGTTTATGACAATGGCACAGAGGCATCGGCAACAATGAATGGTTGGCAACAGCGCACGCGGTCGCCCCGTTGCCACCACCTCACCCTGCAAGTCCTTGACATGCATAGGCGGTTGGTTAGTCACTTGCAGCCTGGTGTAGAGGATGGGTGGAGTCCGGTGTCACTCAGTGAATCCGAGAGATTACAAATCCCTGTTTCCTTGATTTACGCAAAAGCATACTTATACTTTTTTGATTTAAAATTCCAAAACTGTTATTTCTAAGATATTTATTCAGAAAAAAAAAATGACTCACCACTGCAAAAATCCCTCCGTGAGTCTCGTCACTAAGAATTAATAAGCGTGTGGTGAATTATTGTGTACTAGTACTATTTATGCCTCTATATATTTCAGTGCCATGAAGTGTTTTTTTTTAATAAATGAGCTAGCCCCTGCATAATATGCAGCCTAGTTGAAGTTCAGGCATAATAGCGTCACACTATCGCAAACACTGCTAAGTCATGCAACTTCTCTTTTCGGCCGTCTCGTTGCTCTGACTACTACTCATGGTGCTTGACTGTCTGGCTAAAACTATGCGTCATTGCAACTTTAAGCTAACATAGAAGTAGGAGGTATTCTCAAAGCTTCATCATTGCTAGCCATTACAGCCCTGTTCTCCAACTTGCCACCCTCGAGAGCCGCCTTCACCAACTGGTAAACTGACTTCGGATTGTAAATGTAGCCTACTTTGAAATGTATCAGATCACAGCGGAAGCGTGTTCAAAATTTTTCTTTTCACAAACACACAAACTGCAACCACCAAACGCTCAGGTTAGTTTTGGTTTTGAAGCTTCATGCAGGCTCCCGTACACTGAAAAAGACTTTCCAGTAATTATAGTGCGCTGCAGCGAAGCTAAAGCAGGGTTGTATAGGCAACAGACAATTGCTCTGCTTGTGTGTCCGCACCCAGCTGGCAGTACCTGTTGTGGTTTCAGTATCTCTCAGACCCTTATCTTTGAGGTGTGCTATGCTGCGGACTGTGAGCTTCGGCGAGTACTCTAGTTTTAAAGATTGCCTGATTGCAACGCAAATGACAAGAAGTTCCCGAAAAAATTGAAGCTGTACCATAATCCTTAATGTTTTACCGAAAGTTTTCTCGCTAGCTCGCTAGATGACAGCGAATTCGCAAATTTCTTAATAAAATTGTCTTCAGTTTTACAAGATCATATTGGAAAATTCATAACTTAATTACAGGGAGCAGAAATACGTCAAGTTAAGTAAAATTTTATGCTTTCTTTTCCCATGTAAATTGTAGGTGACCGGACAGTTTTCAGCTGACAGTCTTATTTTACTGAGCTTAAATTTTCTCAAACAATAAAGATGGAAAGTGGAGAGTTACCCTCCACTCAATTAGACTTTTAATAATTATGGGAACTGCAGTAAATACCATGCTCAAGTTGAGTTTTGCATGACAAAACCCCATTCCTAACATATATAAAACTCAGAAACACAAGTTTTGGCTCATCTGGATCGTACATTGCTCAACAATTCCAGTTCTTAACGAATAGCTCTAATTCTGAATTGCTTCGACAGACAAACTTCGTGCCAATAATTGTTTCGGAGAACCGTAGCAAGCGGCTTCAGCCGGATCACCGTACACCACTAGGTTTAATGCATCCCTATCGATCGGTGAAGTGCGCCCTTGCTGTTAATGTTCATAGGTAGACGGTTTGATGTTTATAGGGGCTGGGAGGCCTTATGATCTCTATACAATGTCGCTAGTATTGCCATTGCGCATACTACGCCTGAGTTAAGGTATAATGCTGACCAAACGACTTAGCCATCATTACATTTTGTATGCCTGATTCGAGATGTTATTTATACTCACCATACGATGTGGCTAACATTACCAATGCTGTGCCTTAGTCGAGGCGTTTACCCACCTTACGATGTCACATTTACAGATGTGTGGTTATATTGTCAATCCTATTTATAGTGACCGTAGATTTAACAAATGCGTGATCTCTTTCTATTTTCATCAAGACTTGACTACATTTAATACATACCGTCTGAGGATATTCAATTTTGTCATCCTAAATGCAATTTTGTAAGTAACCCAGATATAACTGCTCGACAAGGCAGCTGATCCTAATTCATGTTGCAATGCTGAAGAAGTTTTTATTGGTCGACAATGCTGGTGATCCTAGTTCACTGTATTATGCTGGCAGAAATTTTTATTGTTGTACATTGATGTTAATCCCAACTGACAGTACATTGCTGGCGCAATATCTTACTGTTCCAATATGCAGATGATACCAGTTGCAGAGCACTACTGGCGCAAATTCTTATCATTCTACATTGTAGTTGATTCCAATTGGCAGTACACTACTGACGCAATTTCTTTGGTTCTACGTTGCAGCTGATCCCATTTGGTAGTATACTCCTGGCGCAATTTCTTTGGTTCTACATTGCAGTTGATCCCAATTGGTAGTACACTACTGGCGCAATTTCTTTGGTTCTACGTTGCAGCTGATCCCAATTGACTCTACGCTGCTGGCGCAATTTCTTTCCTTTGCCAGTTGCTACAGAATGTGTGTATATATTGTGAGCTACGCGCAAATTAGGGCGAGCGAAGACTGGCGGGTCTGCATCTAATGACTCTCCGGTAAAGAACTTCGCCTCTAACTACCGTTGCAGTTTTTCCCGCGCTGCTCAGGCCGTTGCCATGGTGAGCTGCTGCTGCTGTTGCCGCAGCTACTGAGGTGCAGGGTGAGGGAAATGGAAAAGGAGGAGGAGGAGGAGATGGTGGATGAGTTTAGAGAGAAAACAGCGATAGCGAAGTGTTTATGGTGGAGCTGTGAAGAGAAGACTCCGATGAAGAATAATATTATTTGACTCTGGAGCTTTGTTGACTTAAGGATGGGGTATCATTAATGAAAAGTAAAGACACAAAGTCAGGATTACACTATCCTTCGGAGAGATGGAACTTTAGAAACCTTTGTTTTTGATGACTGCCAATAGGGAGCTCGTGCAGTAAAGCCGGTAAGGTAAAGAATGATATTGACATTCTTGTAAAATCAATAGCAGTTTTAAAAATATTTTCAATCGAGTACAGACATGTTTTCAATTTCTTTTCGGGCGCCCGTATATAAGATGTATATTTTTCAATTGCTTCAATCTGCAATTACTTTTAGTTCAGCTTGTAACGGCTAATCATTGGAAAGAAGTTTTGACTATTATTATGCAACTCTACCACCGATATCTGAAGCGTGTTGTAATCGCAACCTGTTCGGGGGCTACTCCCCGCAAATTGAAACGTGGCAACCGTAACTCGAAGGGGGGTTAGAAGACCGCCGTCTCTCGAAGAGCGGTGTAAACTTGACATTAACGAAATTCTGTAATTTTTCCGAGGAACGCTTGAAATCAGTGAGCTTATTTACTTACTCTGCGCTGTTGAATAAGTGATCAATTGCACAATTATTTTTCTTCCCGTTCTCCCTAAAAGAGGCTTCTCACCGGTCACCTGCCTGACCGTAACCAGTGTCACAATCGTCGCTCCCGCTTTCGGGTTGTGGCTAAGACTCGTTTAGCGAGCGGGAAGGTCACCGGTGTAGTACCGGAAACCAAGAGTTTGTGATTGCAACTCGCCTCTGATACTTTTAAGAATCTGACAAACTTCCTTCTTACTTGAATAAATTTTAATTTTTTTAAGACTGATGAAGAATCACAAACCACGGGTCAGTCTTTAAACCTTATGACGCACCGTTTATTGCCGGTGTCACACGATGGATTCGTACTCACAACTCGGTGCGAAGACGTGCAACTTGCACGTTGCTCATACTACCGTATCTATGCTATACCGGCTTTGAATATGTATCAGAACGTCGTGAGAGCAGTACATCCTCGCATTCAGTTGCACGTACGAATGCAAAGTGTAGCCTCGGCATATCGTGTGTTTCAGAGGCGCGTTGCAACCACAACCCCAGGGTTATTTTTGCTGCGCCATTACTACGGTCGACCCCACCGCTCAAATTCGTGTCGCTGTCGATATCTGCTCATATATACAAGGTGACCTCATTTATTTCATGTAGGCTCACGCGTTTTTCGGATTGCGTTAGCGCAAACGGTGTTGTGATTGCAACTCGCCTTAGCGCAAACGGTGTTGTGATTGCAACTCGCCTTAGCGCAAACGGTGCTGTGATTGCAACTCGCCTTAGCGTGCAGTTAATTAAAGTATTACTACAGAACGCGTAACCGCAGTCTGCCGGCGCAGCAGTTATATCGTAAGTGATGACAAAAACAGAAACATAAAAAACTGTGGTACATTGATTAATGAATTACCCATAACATTATGGACGATAGCGCATGGACGACGAGTTTTCTTTACAGATCAAACGATCGCTGTTGGTTACGACGTTGTTGTTCATTTCTAATAGGGTTTCATTTTATATCGTATGGGGTTGGTGACTGATGTGCTCCGCACCAATGGCCGGAAAGTAATCGGTTCCTTTAACTGGAATTTAACAGTAGGAGTCATTGATGGAAAGAAAATGTGCTCGTCGCGAGGTCGATAATACAAAATGTATATTTAGAACACGTTGCAGCATGGTTCTTTTTAATCCCTCCCTCTTTGGTGTATTATTTTTCATTTCTTAACGTATCGTATATAACTTCGTGCAACGCATCCGACTTGAATTGTTCAACAGTGAACATCTTTTGTCCGTTTTTATCCCAACTCTCCACGATGTCAAGTTTCATTCACATCTTATTTATGTTATATCCTACGTACTATCATTAAGAAATAACGGCGTTCCTTTTCAATACTGGAATAGTTCATAGTAGAAAGGGTTAACTACCTTACTTTTCCTATTGTATCCCGCCAAGAAAAAGTGTATAATATTAGTGCAGGCACGTTCTTAACACAAAGCACCAACTAGCCTAGAACACCATCACTGCCGCCTCTGACATCTGAAATTTTCTGAACGTAAGAACACATCGAACCCACTTCTGTTTCGGTCTCCAGGTATTCATGGGCTAAGTGAATAATGTATGGGAATGAAATGCTTGTTGTGGGATTTTTACCCGTCGTCCGGATGAGGATCTGTCATCACCGTTCTCGGTTCAGCGATCTG
>LQNS02278097.1:13489021-13500119 GCA_001587735.2 Parhyale hawaiensis
GTGAGAGCACATCGAACCCACTTCTGTTTCGGTCTCCAGGTATTCATGGGCTAAGTGAATAATGTATGGGAATGAAATGCTTGTTGTGGGATTTTTACCCGTCGTCCGGATGAGGATCTGTCATCACCGTTCTCGGTTCAGCGAACTGACGGTAGGGAGATCATCAGGCGCTGTGGAGCTGGTGATGTGCAACTTGTTTTGGATCCTTTGTCTCGCACTCGTTTTCGCATTGCATCTCCGTTTTCTTTTGAAGCCTGTGCTACAGGGCTCGTTTTGAAGTCTATCGTTCGTTTGTTATACGGTGATGACGCCCGCAACGGGTTCTGGAAATAGATTATGCATCGGAACCCGTTTTGAAAGCTGCGTCATGGAATCGGCTAACAAAAGTGGGGCTGGGTGAGGACACTACAGATAATAGGTATGAACACTGAAATTTGCGTTTGAATCGTTTTGCATCCATGCCGTGTGTTGCCATCGCTGCCTGAGATACTGCATATGGCAAGTCCCAGAGTGACGTTTGCTTCTTGTACTGATCTGCGGACATCTATGCACTTAGCAAATTTCTATATCGGCACATTTATTGCTTTTGTTATTTTTATCATTAGAGCTTCACCCCCAGGGCACCAAGCAAAACTAATAACCCATATGAAGCACAAAGCCACCCAAAGAAACCCAAGGCGTTGCTAAGAAGAATAATCCATAAAAAAAATCATAGCCGACTCGAACACCTGTAGATCGACACTGCCGAACACAGATCCCGACAACGAAGTCCACTCCAGTACCGTTTACATTGACAAAAGTGACACAGCCCTCAAAGCGCCTTTACGATTACATTATTGCGACCGAGAGATTTGCGGTTCATGCATTAGTACAAAAATTTTACCAGAACATAATTTTTGTACAATTAGCCCAAATTGATATTTGACGAAAAATTATGCTCCTGCTACTAAGTACTAAGTCCAACAGATTCGTAAGCACTATATACTCTGCCTAATGTTCTATATTTACGATCTGCTGTAATAAATAAAGTAATCAAGTGTAGTTACTCTCATTCAGGAGTAAATCAATAAAATTAAATTTCTGTTTCACTGATAACATCACCACCTGAAAACTAGGCCGGTATAAGTTATCTTAAATAAAAACTTATTAGCAACTACTGTCGAAAATAATTTTTGGCCCCTAACTGTTGCCTGTACCATGAACCTTGAAAATCTGTTTGTCTCATCTAACTGGAGTGGCTCACCCAGGCTGAAAATTTCGCCGTGTTCCTAAGACTTTCTGCACTGGATTTAAATCAATGGTATGCATGGACCCAGAGGTCTCAAGAAATGCTGCCGCAAAAGTTCCCTGGAACTGCATGTCACTGTGACCCCGTACATGCATACGTTAGCTGTTGATCCAAGAATAGGTTGTTTGTATCCAAGAGCGCTGTATGGATGCAGAAAAAGGAAGGTGTTTCCGTGGGAACCATCGAGTAGAAGGGAGAAGATGAAGAAGAAGAAGCGGCCGCAGTGTCGGCAAGATGCGGCGAAGAGTGTGGTGGGAGGGGGGAAGGCACCGAGGGCCCTGCGATGATCGACCGGTCCGGAGAAAATGGAGGAGCAAGAAAGTCCTCCCAAGCTTCTGGACCAAGAAAGAGTGTAAGAAAAGAGAAGCGAAAATGTCCGTGGCGCTCTCTTGTGTGGACCCCGTGCTGCGACTGCTGCAGCTGCTGCTGCTGCTGGTGCTGCTGCAGCTGCTGCTGGTGCTGCTTCTGCTGCTGCTGCTGGTGCTGCTTCTTCCGGTGCTGCTGCCGTTGCTGCTGCTGCTTCTGGTGGTGGAGCTGGTGCTGCTTCTTCCGGTGCTGCTGCCGTTGCTGCTGCTGCTGCTGCTTCTGGAGCTGCTGCTGCTGTTGAAACTGCGGATGCTTCTAGTGCTGTTGCTGCTGCCCCTGCTGCCAATGCTGCTGCTCCAGAGTTCCTCCTGGAAGTCATGATCTTCCAGCTTCAGTACTACAGGCTCTATCACATCATTTTCTTGTGAACACATTTACAATTGGGAACAGTACTACATGCGTAGCAAGATAGAGAAGTTGCGTAACACGTACAATACCTCGTTTTCTGCAATGACCTCCAGAAACACCTCACTGTGGCTTCGGTAAAAACTCCTGGATTGCCGTGCAGCTTTTCTAGCCCTACGAAATCGTGTCACGTGAGCTGAATTTGAATTTATTTTCGGATATGCCTCTACATATATTAGGTATGTATGTTCATGGATGTCCCCCTCGTCATAGAACTTATATATATGGGCATTTCTATACAAAGGCGAGCTTTGAGTTACATATGGGAAACGATGACAAGTACCTTCCGATCACTGTTAGGTTTCACCATTTTTGCTTGTGTCCGTAGCTCGATTGGGGTTACATTCGGTGCATTAATAGGTAGATCCTTTGTATTTGGTGTAATGGCATGCAGTGTTGTTGCTCTTCTACTTCTTTATTTGGTACGAGTCAACGTTCAAAGTCTCCGTTCCTACAGAAAATTAGGTGTCAGTTTAGTTCGTGGCTTCCATGAAAATTCAGGTGTGATGTATAGGTGAGGTAATAAACCTATCCTAGCGAAGCTGAACCTGTTCTTAACTAAGCTAATTTAACTTAAGATATACTTTGGAATAGACCACATACCATATAGCAAGACAGAATATTAAGAGCCCTTTCGTCACTGACAAAATATATCATGATCCAAAAAACTACAATAATTACAGAATGCTAGCTATTGCATGTCTTTAGCTTTCCAACAAGTGGGCCTCCAGCAAGAATATTACTGATGACAGACGTTCACTGATCACCCTAGGCAAAAGCTTAGGAAAAGATAAGAGTTAATTGAGAGCCGCTTGAGGATGACTCATAATATTGCTTCACAACTAAATATCAGATGTCACTCTCTTCACATAGATGTGAACTAGTAATGGGAACTAAGTTCTTAGTAAAACTTCATTGTTGTTTTTAATATATATCAGTATATTGTACTTTGTCACTCTCCTGTTTTCGTGACTGTGTGCTGATCTTCTTATTATTTTTAATTTAACCACATGCCGTAAAAATCTCCTTTAATAGGAATCACTTTTTTTAAGTTTTTACTGTCAGTATTTCTCTTGTAAAGTTTATGGAATAATTTTCATTTTCTCGCTGAAATTATGTAACTTTTGCTGTTAATTATATGTTTGTAGTTGCTTTGAGAAATCAATTGCTAAGTTAGAAAAAGAGAGATTGGGTTTCAGACACTCTCTTGGTCACCTTTGTTGAGTGAATATTGTGGTGGTGAGTACCTGCAGTGGTGAGTACGTGTCGTGGTGCTGAGTATATGCTGTGGTGACGAGTATATACTTTGATGACGAGTATGTATTTTGGCGGGGAATATATGCTTTGGTGATGAGTACCTATTGTGGTGATGAGTGTATGCTGTGGTGGTGAGTATATACTTTGGTGGTGAGTATGTACTTTGGTGGTGAGCATGTACTTTGGTGGTGGTAGTAGTGAGTACATGCTGTAGTGGTGAGTATATGCTTTGGTAGTGAGTACCTACTGTTGTGATGAGTGTACGCTGTGGTGGTGATTATCTACTATGGTGGGGGTGAGTTCATGCTGCGGTGGTGGTGAGTATCTACTGTGGTGGTGTTGATGAGTTCATGCTGTGATGGTGAGTATCTACTGTTGTGATGGTGAGTACATACTGTGGTGGTGGTGAGTATCTACTGTGTTGGTGGTGAGTACATGCTGTGGTGGTGAGTATCTACTGTTGTGGTGGTGAGTACATGCTGGGGTGGTGAGTATCTACTGTGGTGATGGTGAGTATCTACTGTGTTGGTGGCAAGTACATGCTGTGGTGGTGAGTATCTACTGTTGTGGTGGTGAGTACATGCTGTGGTGGTATCTACTGTGGTGGTGGTGAGTATCTACTGTGGTGGTGGTGAGTACATGCTGTGGTGGTGAGTACATACTATAGTGGAGAGAGAGTGAAGAATTGAAGGTACAAACAAACAAACATCAGAGCTCAAAGAGCACAAACTGATGGAGGCCACAAGCCCTCGGCCGCAGCCGAACCTCTCTGTGCGGCCCAGCGAATCACAGCATCTCACAAAGTCTACGGTTTCCTTTAGCCAGGTTACATTTACTTGTGCTCCTGCGAGCAGCTTTCCATAAGCCACGAATTCCTAAACTGCATTTGTCGATGTATAGCTACCTGTCGATGATAATGAAATCATTTGTAACGATATTCATAGTAATGTGTTATTAGGATTTCATGGCTAGCATTATGTGGTAAAAGATAAGAAGTACCTACTAACTTTTCAGTAGAGAATACTGCAGTACAGTAGAATAAAATGGCTGTGATTTCCGTCATAACAGTCTGTATTACGGCCTATTGCTTAACCTCTGTCTGGCTACAATGTATGCTGTCATACAAGAGCATTTGGAGCAAGGATCACTCATGGTTTATTTTTAGTACTACGCTGTTGGATTATTCTATCCTAAAATCCAAGCTGAGAGCATAACTTCTACTTCTCACTTGAGACACTCTTTTGAGCAAATATCCCTTGCACTCCTTAACCCTAGTACATTCATTATCCTGCAAAGTATGTCATTCTAGGTGACACGTAAGCGGTCAATGGATATCTTTGAAGTTGCTTTATAAGTAGGTATAGTGCAAAATTATGTTCTTGTCTGTACTAGCTCACTCGCGGTGGGGCTGTTCTTCTGAAAGCTGATATTTATTCACGGTAGCAGAAGTCACACTCACTTCATTTGAAAACGAAATGTGGAAGATTCCTTCTGGAAAAGCCTTTGGGACGGACTCTTAACGATCCCTAAGACTGGCGTACACAACACACTTCTTTTCTAAATAACATGAGAAATATCTGTTGCATGTCTAATGTGCTGAGCCCAGGAGAACTGTGCATTTGCATGGAGACGGTCACTTGCTGCTTCCTACGCCCCAGCCTAAATATTACGAAAAACCGTGAGGTTACTGGCTAGTGGTCTTTTTACCTTGTGGCCTCTGGCCGCTGTTGGTGGCAAGTAACCTCCTCTATATGTGGTAAAGGTATCGTTAAGTCAACTTGACTGTGCCCCAACTTGGAAACCCATACGCACTGGTTTGTGCTGTAGATATAGAACAACAGGCCCCAGAGGAGTATACGGCTGCAGTTTATCATAGACTTTCTAGAGCTATGGCGCCAGTGGCAGAAGGCTCCATGCAACGATCTGCGCCCCCACCCCTCTCCATTGCTAGGAAAGGTCAGTAAACAAACAGCAGTGCGCGCAGACCGGATGCTGACTGATCACGTCAAGCGGCGCGAAGAACTTGCTTACCTGGCAGGGAGGTTTGAACCTGCGGCCTTGAGACTCAATGTCGGAACTTTTAGTCTGCTGCAGACTTGTGGACACGAATTGCAAGTTTAAATTAAAGTAACGGCACAATCTACTTCACCTCTCAACATAACAACATATTAATGGTGTCAGCGATTGGCGGATGAACTTAAGCCGTCGAACCTTGACTTCTCTAGCCCTCACAACAGGTGAGCAGACTTCCACCCGATGAATCGAGCTTCAGTCGTTAACCCTTAATGGATGACCCGTGAAACTTTCAAAATCTTAATCTTACTACGCAAGATCAAGTTTCCAGCTGTCTCAAATGTATTTGGATGCTTCTAACGCATGATTTAGAGTGGCGACGCCAGCGCTGCGGGCTGAAGATCCGAATGAGTCAAGTCTTGCGGCCTTTGCTTGATTTGACTCTGGCGAGCAAGTCGATGACACCTTAACACGTTGCGATAACAAACATAGCACACAGGACGCAACTGTCATTTATTCATGTCTGGACACCCCAAAAATAGCAGCTTATCGTTACAAGAAATAAACATGTGCCAAGGCTGCACGATATAATCACACGCTCAACTTATGACTGGATGATCGTCTTTCACATCCTCCCGACCAAACAGTGAAAGTTTCTGGTTAAGATGCCGCTGGAAAGTATTTAAGTTGAACGACCTCCGAGCTCGCCATCTAGTCATAAGTTGAGCGTGCGATTGCAAACTGTGGTACCGCCGCAAAATTCATCTTCTCGTTGTTTCTTGAGAAATGCCTCTGCTTACTCTCGTCATTCTTTACGTCATTTATCATTATTTTTTCCTTTCCTTCTAGTATTCATTTTGCCGTACTTCGTTACATTCCATCCATCATTCCATCGCAGTTTGTCACACTCTTTCTGCTTCATTTGCTGTAGCTCATCGCTTAATTTTCTTCTCCATTTAGCCATTATTCGTCATTTTCTTTCTCCGTTATGCTCCTAAAATATTTTATCCTCTTTTATCATTTGCGGTTCTTTCTTAATAATAATGATTCCTCACACCAGTACCATCTAGTCCGTTGCAACAAATTTAATATAGTAGTTCGTAGTCAATTCACAATCACCACGTCAACATAGTAACTAGAAAGCTGTTGTCGTGTCGTAACCCTGTCAAACATAGCTACACTATATTTTTCGACGTCTACTGTACACATTGTTAGACGTTAAAAATAGTTTATTAATTGGAGAAACGATGTTTAATTAAGGCGGCCCATGGTTCATTTTTCTCTTCGAATTTGCGGAACTGATGTACTTGTCATAGTATGTAGTTCTCCCTCTGAGGCTCGGGTAGACCCTTTATCTGCAGAGGCATTAAATATGTAGCTTTTTAAATTATATTAATAACTTTGCAAAGTCTTCGATCATGGAGACATTACCAGAAAACTCATTGAAACATTACGTACAATTGTACACAAGAAAATGTAGCTAATTTTTATGTCACAAACCAAGCACATGTTGCAGTGGTCTTACATTCTAGACCTCATTACGCCCCATTACTTGGCCTCCGTCAGGCAACAGTATGTGCTACCCTCGTAGAAACCTATTAGATAATTTTTAGCCAGGGCCACTACAGATAACTTTTAGTTACGAATTGTTAAAGATTTCAAACTTGATTTTAGGCTCAAGCTAGGCGCATTTCCTGGTCGTGATTTTGAGACACGCGGACCAGCAGAGCTTCACCAGAATTGATCGCTGCTCCTCGCATTATTCCCAACAGTTCTTATAGATTTATGAAGATCTCTTCGTTACTTTTTGAGTTATGTGGTCAAGAAAAAGAACCGAGATTTCTTCACGTGAAGGCCAAGTGAAAGAACTGTATTGACCTCAGTAGGCATTGTGCTCAAGACTTGTTCCTTTCACTTACTTTGAACGGGATAGTCATTTTCGATTAGCTTTAATTATCCAAGGCGTCAGTCTTTAACCTTAGATTCACTAATAGCAGCGGTGGGTTAGGATACTGAATGTAGGCAATGACCTCCATGATCGGAATGACCAGTAGCTGATGAGCCTATTACATGCCACTTCTCTAAGCTCCCATTTTGCTGCACGCAGACGTGAGCTGATTTATCTCTTGTCTTCCTTCTGTGCTATTTCCTTTTGATTGTTCGAGGCACGGTAGGACTATATATCAATTAGCAAGTTGGTATATTGGTGACTGAGTTCTGGTTGCAATTTGTATTATAACCATTGTTATAAGCCCCTTCGCCAGGCTAGTTATCATGAAACGATGTGTCTCCATCACACTGTACAGGGGTAATCAAGAAAATTCTCTGTACCAACGCAGCAAACAGTTCTTACTCTCATGTCTATTACCTGTGTTCCTGTGTGAGGTTGAGCTGCTCAATGCCATTCGTGTCTGCAGGTGTAGGCTGAGTGTATCTATTCATTCTCATTGTACGTGGCCACCAATATTTGTGACTGGGCCTAATCACTAGGTTCAACTTTGGCTACTTTGTTTGTACTTGTGAGCTTGTAAGCGTATTTTGTGAACCCACTGTGTTCTTGAAGAATGATATTTATTTATCTTATTTTATTCATTTATTGACTAAGTTTCGGGCTTCAATTGGAAACTGATTGCCCTTGAGGATCAGTTAGGGATTTCTTACAAAATCTGACGTCTGTCATAGGGACTTTGAAGTGATGAATGCTCTGCACCATACGCTATGAATCTCCGCCGAACCACCGGTACGACCCTGCGCTGTCTCCACTCGCAGTCTCATCCATCGTTGGTCTGCGCCATCAGCCACCGCTCAGTCATCACCATGAGTACTAAGCAGTCCGTACTACGAATTCATAGGAAAATCCATTAAGCAAAATTTATCCACTCTCCTAGTTTACTAATGCCACTGAGATGTCAATGATCTTCATGCAGTAATATAGCTACATAAAGCACAAAGCGCATCTGCAGTTGCTTATCAAAACTCGCGTTAGAGCAAATTTGAACACAAAAGTCACTTACAAGCGTATCAGGAAAAGAGAGAGAGTGCCATGTCGTATTGATGATTTTTAGGCGGCTTATTTGAAGGCACCGCAGCGAGCGTCGGTGGAGGTAGAAGCTCGAGGCGTGAACTAAGAGGATGGCTATACCGACAGTGTATTAAAAAATTGCTATCAGTAGCCATCCGCTCGTAAATGAAACAGGTCTGTGCCAGGATATATTAACTTCGTTCATGAAGTTGAGGATAATTATATCGACAGTTTAGTAAAAAAAAATTGCTCTAAGTAGCCATTCTCACGAGCTTTTCTACTGGTTGCAGATATATATATATATATATATATTTTGCTTTAGTATTCAGTAGAGAGCAATTTTAAAATAAAGAACAACCAATGAAACTCAATAAGGCCGCCACCCCACCGAGGAGGCAAGCGACGTGCAACGCGACAAATTTGTTGCATGACAAAATGTAACGGAGGGTACAGCAGTCTACTGTCCCCACCGCCGCAACTGCGATGCCTCGCGACACCCGTGCATTGCCGCAACACGACTCCCGTAAACATCGCATTGCGTCGCTTGTTCTCTTCTTTGGGGCCCCGGTCTAAAGGTGATAATGTTTTCGTTGAAGATTTAAGTAAATATATAAATATAAGTTGTCGAAGAAGTTGAGCAATCTTCATACCTTTTTGTAGGAAGTTTGTTGGGTTGCCCTAGATGTCACCCATGTCCAAAAACTGGGCCTAGCTGGCTATAAAAAATAACGGCGTTGAATTTTCTCTACCGCGGCGAATTTGCCTCCAGCGCGGCAGATCGTGTGGAGAACGGGGCGTTCTATTTTTCCCATGTTATTATTGAAGAGCTAATCCATGGAAAGAATGTGGCTGTGCCCTAGCTTCATTCATCGAAAATGACTTCGCTGAATTTGCCCCATACCGCGGGTGATGGCCTTACGCCACCGAGGCGTTCTAGTTGTAGTTATGTGCTCTGACACCTCATAAACTGTAAAAAAATAACTTCATACAATATTATACACGTTGGATTGAGGAAGTACACAGCTAATTCCTCGTAGCTGAAGGAAGCGAAAGGAACCCCAACTGATTATATCTGGATTATGGAGATCAGTATGTTTTAGACTGCAAAGAGTGTTTGCGTTTATGTATGTGTGTGAATGCGCTATTGGGATAGAGCACAATTACATGAAAATTCCACCACTGAGAGTGTGTGTGTTTCTGTTGGTGTTATTATACACATAGCCAAGGTAAAAAAAAACAGCCATACGCGCTGTAGTTTATTACAGTTTAAACGAGTTTATTATAAATTTACGTTTCCAGTTATTTATTTGAATATCGAAAAGGAAAGCTCGAGAAATTGCAAAATAAAGCTCCACTACAATGAACTCTACCAAGTAGATTATGCATGCAATATAATGTTAAAAAAAAAAAAACAGAAAAACCTGTCTGTCTACTTATTTATTTATTTATTTATTCTTTTTTTTTTTGCTCAAAAGGCAACAATCATTGTTC
The DNA here is from genome assembly GCA_001587735.2 of Parhyale hawaiensis. Classification (NCBI taxonomy): domain Eukaryota; kingdom Metazoa; phylum Arthropoda; class Malacostraca; order Amphipoda; family Hyalidae; genus Parhyale; species Parhyale hawaiensis. Next base: position 13,498,864 of record LQNS02278097.1, read on the forward strand.
TATTTTTTGTCAACAGCGCAAATTTTTTTCTTTGAAGTAAATGGCTGTTTTCTACTTTTTAATCATTTTTTGCGTGTATGCAGACAAAATATTTCTTGAGATATCATTCAAGTTCTTGGTGTCTCCCGCGTTGGCTTTTTTTTCGGCGCCATAGTTACGATGCCGCGCCCTACTCCTGCGAGCTGTAAACGCGCTGAGATGCAGCGCTTCAGAACTAATACCTTATCGCTACGATAAGATTTCAATTATTGATGATATATAACTTTTCTCCGTCCATTGCTGAACGGACGTTTTTTCTGCGTTCGTTGCAATTGTCTTTCACTGCTTAGCAAATCTTACCTAACCATGAGTGTAGAATTCAGTAACCACATAGTTAGATAAACAACATGTGCTAATTAAGTCGGCTGTAGATCTATGTAGTGCACTGCGGTAGGGATTCTTGACATTTTACCTCATTACTGAACTTTGGAATACATTTCATACTCTCCGAATAATTAAAGCCTACATGCAGTGAAGCGAGTGCAGACGTTTCCGTAGTTTTCGAAAGTAGTGGCTAGTAGACACTCCCTTTGACAAGCGAAATTTTGGAAATGGCCCCCTGAACTGAATAAAGCGGTGCTGCGGGGTCTGCAAGCGGTTCTCGAGTAGTGAAACGAGGGGAAATATTTCCGTAGACTGTTGTGTGTTAGGAAGTTTTGTTTAGAAGGTTAGATCAAGTGTTGCTATCGTGAATGTACAAAATCCCATTGAAATAGATGGAGTTGTTTAGGCACATATGTACCTATACATCTCCACTGCTTTTGGTATTTCCGATCATTATATGTGTTTTGCGTAAGAAGTTTGCTACTCAAGAGCAACTATTTAGTGCTTTTATTGTAAATATTGTTATTTAATATACATTTAATTAAATTAATATCTATGTATATAAATTGATATTTAATATATATACCGTATCAAATTAACTATATTCATAAATATTAAGGTTCAGCTAGGACTTGAACAGGGAATATTGTTATTTACCATACCGATCTCTATCACCAAACTAAGACAACTTTAAAAGCAAAGCAGTCGTACAAAGTGTCTGCTCTGCAAGGTCAAATATACATATTATATATATATAGATCGATTAGAAGCAGTTGAAGAAGTTTTGATACCCACGACGCGCGTTTCGCTGTTCTCCAGCTCATCAGGTGGGAGCGTCAAAGTTATTAAATTTAGTTCTTGAAATCTTGTGAAATTTAGAGAGGTTATCATAG
>LQNS02278097.1:13546249-13562832 GCA_001587735.2 Parhyale hawaiensis
AAACGAAGAAATACAGTACGTTAACTAACACTTAACTCGATACAGGTCTAATATAAATAGAGTCCGAAGATAAAGTCATACGGATATTTTAAGTCATGCCGTACAAAGGATGTTTCCATTTAGAGAAGCAAGCAAGTAAGACATAAATATAATCCGTTAACTTAATGTAGAGTAGATCTATTACATTTCTTATATGTTCTTCTACGACCTAAACATCTTTATGCGTATATATAATGTACACATATATATTTAGTATTTTGACGTCTGAACTTTAGTCCCATCACAAGTTGAAGGATTTACGTTTATACGTCCACGAGCGTGGACGTATTAATGTAAATCTTATTATTGCAGCGTTGCGATAGTAAATTAGACCACTCTGAGAGCGCATACCTCCGCCAAGCAAAGTAACGTTAACGAAAATTTTAACTTGCTTCTGAAACTATGAATTCCTCTTTTTCAGCACCAAAATTTGGTCATTGTTGCCTTTTGGCAGTAATAAAAATTACTGTAACATGATTGAAGATCCATCCGTAAGTTCATGAGTTATATTCTGACAAATACTAGTCAAACACCCAAACAAACTGATTATCACCGAAATTTGATCATTTGTGTCTTTTACCATTTCTATCAATTCTACAAATTTCATACACATCCGTTCTTAACTTTTTAAGTTACACTTCAGACAAACATTAGTCAAACAGGCAGACAAACGAACGAACTGATCAACACCAAAACTTTATCATTTTTATCTCTCAGCATTTCTAACAATGTCTTTAAATTTCACAAAGATTCGTTCATAATTTTTGACTTTGCTTGCTAGCAAACATAAATCAAATACATAGACAAACGAACAAACAGATCGTCACTAAATTTGGTCATTAACTCTTCGTAATATACTCCACAGCTCACGTAAATTTCATAAATATCTGTCTATAACTTTTTGAATCATGGTATTAAGAAGAAAGATGCAAACTGACAAACAAGCAACCGGATGAATGGATCTTTACCAAAAGTTAATCACCTGTTCCTCCTAACGTACCTAACAATCCCTGTAAATTTCGTAAAGATCCGTCCTTAACTTTTTGACATAGCTTTATGATTATGCTGACAAACAAACAGACAAGTAAAAAACTTGACAACAACATAACCTTCTTGGCAGAGGTAAATATGTAATTTTGTACCGAAATCTATGTTTAGGGTAACATTTTGTGCATAGCGACTGTGTTATATAACTATATGCATAGAATCATGTACCTTTGAACACAACTATCTCTGACAACAAAACTATCAGATTAATGACAATACCCAATTAAAAATTTTAAGGCAATTATCAGGTATTATCTAATGATGTTCACTATATGTTATATTGGATTAATGCACATATATATATATACATGTATATATGATTTTATGAAATTATATCAACTATTAGATCAACTCTCTACCCAATAGAAGTACGTACGTGTGATATCGAACTTCGGCTTGCTTTTTTATAATCAGTGCAAATACCTGCACTTGTCACATAAGGTAAACAGGTGTACTTGGTTTTGTACCTCGGTATAGTGAGGACGATGAAATGATATAGGAACGGAGTTTAATCATCCACAAGATGCTGGCACAATATCTTTAGTTTTCCGTCGCTAGAGGGGAAAACCTCTTGATTAAAAATGGATCAGCAACGCTACGGATGATATCCCGAACTTAATCAACATTGATCGTTAATTCCCATGCAGCTTATTGCATACGTTCCACACCGTTTTTGCAAGAAAAAAAATAAAAAATTGTCAGTTTGCCAGAACTTCTTTCTGCATCTGTAATTTAATAAAAACAAATAAATCGAATTTTTTCCTAACAAAAATGCTTTGGAAGAATTATCGGATAGAATGAAAACTAAACTTTTTTACATTTCATGTCTGTGACTGGGATATAGGCTGCTATTCTGTGCATACTGAAATAAATTTGAATCTGACAGGCGATTCAACGATATATATGCCTCCAAAATGTCTGTAATTTATACAGATATTCAAAAACTATCTGATAGAATAACATAAATTAGGAAATTGTCTGTTTCCTTTGCGGATTATGCATTTACAGTTGTACTTTTAATCAATTTGCCATTTATTTTAAATTTACTTTAAAAATTACAACAAGGTTTCTAACAAACTATTTTATGGACAGTTCTTACCTTTATTTTCCATTTCCCCAATTTTTCTAAGAGTGCAAAAGTTAAAGTCACAAAAATATCTTACGGGGCAGCCAAAAAATTCTGTTAGGTTAATATAAATGAAGAAAGCACGCAGCAATACATGTCCTATCTTAATTCTCCTTTTGGGCAACGGTTATAACTTCAGAATAACTGAAATCTGTGCAATGCCCAATCTCTCGTTTTTATGTATATACATAAATGAAAATGTTCAAGTTCCACAAATTCTATGAAATACTGTAGACCTCATCATTACTATCCTATATATCTGTATACTCCAATATATCTATATATGACTAGCATATATATAGTAATATCCACATCCACATTTTATATATTTATTAGAATTCGCTTCCTTTTATCATCATCAATATGGTATATAATTATCATTTTATCATTAATAATTTTTTGAGGGGAAGGAGGAGTTCATTGTTCATATAGTGTCAAATGAACAGACGTTTCAGATGCCAGAAAATTGTCTATTATACAGAATATTTATTTTTATTAATAGAATAAGTATTTTTGTTAAACTCCTTATCAGTCCAACTGAATTTGCAAAGCATCGCAGCCCCTCCCCCCCCCACCCAATGAAAGTATATACCGTATAATATTTATACTGTAAATATGTTTGGCTGGAAACAGTATTTATATAAGTGGAAACTAAATACATGAGATGAAAGTCGTGTAAATATAATGCTTTCTTGAATTCTATTTGCGTGTTTGAGGCCCGTCAATTTGTTCAAGCAACTGAGATTTTCTTACAATCAATTTTATCGTTTAAAATGAGACTGATAACACCGAGTGTAGCAGCTAACATTTTGAAATAAATTTATATGCTCCTATCTAATTGCGCATAATACGATATTTTTAGGTAATATTTTTCTTTATTACTGAAAGCTTTTCGCTGAATCAATTGTTTCATCTCAGTGAGTATAGTTTCACTAATATATCCGTTATAATCTAAAAAGCGCGGGAGTACATTACCGTTTTATAAAAGAAATTAAATACTGTGCGATATCGTGCTTACAAATATATTACCTGGTGCACTGCATACAATCTTGATTATTGGAATAAAGACACCAGTATCTCCACAACAGCGGAAGCGTTCCCATCTCATCAAGACAATGCGTCTTCTCACACCGTAAGCTTCGTACAAATATATGGTATTTCAGTTTAAAGTATTTACTATCAGCGAACGTAAATTTCCACATCGCTTGTCATTGTTAAGTCATCAGTGAAACGTAGAAGCAATTGGATCTTGTTATTTAAATCCTCTTTTAAAAAATCCTAGATTTACCGGGTGCGTCATCCCTGTCAGTTAAAGTGAATTGTGGAAAGCAGTTATGCCTAGCCAATTAATGCTCAAAGTACAAAAGTACAGTTTCATTTTCCGTAGGACTATAGTGTTCTTTTCTCTAAAAGGGCACCAATGGCTTACTGAAAATTTACTTCTTTCATAAAATAGTTAATCCTCTCGCTATGAACATTTGTGTTTGAACGACATTCACAAAAAGTTGTAGCGGTAAATTTAGCATTGCAAAGGGTTTCGATACGTTTCTAACTCGTGGAAGGAAGAAACAACTCGTATTTTTAAAAAAGTAATGTCTCTGTTTCACCAAGCGCTTACACAGTCAGAAAAAACTAACCACATACCCTTCAAATTACTACTGATCGCCCTTAGGGATCCGTGTTCTGCTGCGCAGCCTATTGTACCGTTCTCACCTCCTTCTTTTGCACTGAGCAGCAAAGATCGCCCGTGATACTGACTGCATTTTTCATCGAAACACATGGGCACAATGCAGCCACGTTTGGATAAAAAATTCGCAAATTGTCGTATCATTGTTTGGCGAGAAGCTTGCGCGATTCATAGCATAGCGCAGAGCGCACGCATGACTGTGAGGGGCAGCTTTTTGTGAGCTTCTGTTATTGCAGACGAATAGCTTGCGCTCGTGCTTGCTTGCCTCAGCCCGCTTCTCACTTGCTTCTTTGCACGGGACAATCTTACGCACCACTGCCTCCTCAAATTGCGCAAGAACCTCCGTGATTTGTGATGAGCACGAGCGACTTTTTTGGGGGTATACGCGGGGCACAACTTAAGGGGATTTATTGAGAACTCTTTTGCTGCATGGGTTGGAGATTCTGGTTAAGTGGGGCAGTTTAAAATGGGAGTTACGAAGTGTTTTGCTGCGTGATACAAGGCAGGACTTGGATGAACTGGTGTAAGTTTTTACTGGGTTTGAGTTTCTATAAGAAGGCCACAATTTGAGAGAATTTAGGAACTATCTTGGTGTGTTGGAATTTTTGATGAAACAGACCAAATTAAAAGAATATAGTTGTATTTCTATATAGCCATTGACAACGTTACTCTATTTCTGCTGCCTTCAACAAGTTGTATTTTTTCACTACAATCGACAAGTTGGATATCCACAGCCATCGCAAGCAACTGTATTGTCACCACCATCGACAAGTTGCTGTACTTTAGCTCCATCGGCCCGACTTCAACGTGTTGTAGTCGCTGCTCTGTCGACCTATTTCCGGAGCTGTTGAGAAATAATCACCTGTCAGCGCTCACCGCTTCTACAGTATACATCAAAGTTGTATATCAAGGGCGCGCGCACCAATGATATAACATGCGTGAAGCTATAGCAAAGCGGTTCTATTGCATTCATCTTCCAGTTCTATATGTATATCAAATGCGCTGTATTTGAAGGGATTAATTAAGCAGTTGGTGAGATGCGAGCCCATAGGTGACACATCGATCATAGCGGTGCTTAAAGTTCCTTGGAAAAACAGTGTAACTAGAGCACTCTGAGAGCGCATACCTCCGCCAAGAGAGGCAACGGTAGCAAAAAATTCAAATTGGCTCTGAAACCAAAATTTTCTTTGTATAAACTCCAAAATCTAATTTGTGCCATTTGATAGTAATAACAGCTTGTGCAATTTTCTTGAAGATCCGTTCATAAATTTTTGAGTTATACTTCTAACAAACGTTATGACAAACATGAGTCAAACATACAAACGAACAGACCGATCTGCACCAAAATATACTCATTTATTTCTATTAACATTACAAACAACTCTTATAAATTTCAAAAAGATCATTTCATTATTTTTTGAATTATTGTGATAACAAGCATTAAATTAAAAATAGTGACAAACAAACTAACGAGCAAACGGATCATTACCAATATCTGGTCATTTACTCTTTGTTATATACCTAACAACCCATGCTAATTTCATTAAAATCCATCCATTACTTTTTGTGTTATGGCATTGAGAAAAATGAGGCAGACAAACAAACAAACAAACGCATAGACAAATCTTCACCAATAGTTAATCATCTGTTTCTCCTACCATACCTAACAATCCCTGTAAATATCGTCCAAATCGGTTGATAACTTTTTGAGTTATCTCTGTGACAGACAAACACGACGAAAATATAACCTCCTTAGCGGAGGTAATAACAGCGGCTCATTAGTGGCTTATTCCCAAATTACGGAATCATTCGAGTGACTTTCCATGGAAATTGTATTGATTACAATGTATGAAAATTACTCGATTGCCGAACTAACTCTATTTCCGAACAAAACCGTTATATTTGATAGGTGAAACTAATAATGCCATCAAATTATAACTGTTTTTTTCGGAAGTAGAGTTAGTTCGGCAATTGGGTAATTTCCCTATGTATCTGCTTCGCTCTATACGCCCTACTCTCTTACCTGCAAATTTTCTACAATTCGCCTTAAAAATGTAGATGATCTCAGCCCGGGCACAATATTAAGTTCACTATATCAGTGCAAGATCACTCTTCCGTTTTTAAAAAAAACATCTGACTTGGAAATACAACAACCATTTCGCTATACCCACAGTTAATAGCGTAAGTTCTTTTTACATCTCAATACTACATAGAAGGGTATATCCTAATTTGTAATTTTCTACACATTGCTCTACGACGCAAAGATTCTCTTTCATCAGCGCACTCATACATAGTGCAAATTTTGAAAAAGAAGTACGATTAGTGACAGTTTTCTGCATTTAGTTTTAGGTATCACACGACTACCTACTGTAGTTTATTTTACAAAGTTATTTCTGTTTGAGCCATATAATTTCTTCCATATAAAGAGAAAGGCAAGATTTGATGACAGTTCAATTATTTCTTAGATAAGTAAGTATAATAACATTTTCTTCATTACAAGACGAAAGTTAAGACATGCATATGGATGTTATCTTTGCACAGAACCTACAAAACACGCAACTGAATCAACTTCTATACATGAATGCTGAGCACAGCAGTAGCTAGTGGTGTCTAAAATTTAAGTTTTATGCAAGTTTATCGTTCTCGTAAGAAGCGTAAAATTTACGCAAGCTTGCTTGGCCGAAGCCTGTAGCGCCATTTCTGAGCGAACGAACGGCTTTGAGAATACAAGGGCGACCATTGGCGTAGCTGCCACCTGAGATGCGTATCCAAATTAATGGAAATTTGCACTGGAATTAGAATTAGCAGTATATTTGAATATAAAGTATCGATCTTTGTCGGCGAATACCTAATCTGCGAAGGTCAGTAGAAAAAAAAAATTATCAGTGCTGCTCTTATACCTACACAAGGCCAAAACTACTGACTTTTTAATTAAAAAATAGTGATTCAACCCATACATAACCAAATCCTAAAGCCCCGAACAAAAATTGGATATTCCATTGAAATGGTGTTTTTTGAAACGGCCAAAAATATTTGACGCTTATACGTATAACGATGAATGCACAGAACTCGAAAAAATTAAGAGGTATGGGAGAATATGTAACGATTGTATTAGATACTTGATTCATTAATAAACGCACAATTGACTCTTGTATTCCATTATATTGCATATTTCTTTACGTAAAAACTCTATTTACTTTATCAGCTTCCTTTAGAGATATACAATGAATGTAGCTCATATTTTGGCTCAGCTTTAATACACGTTTTTGCGTTACTTCTAATCACAGCGTTATTCCACCCTGACCAAATTAACCCTCGCAAGGACGTCATCGAGTGGCCCTGTAAAACCGAGATAATCTAAACCCTTCTGTATTATGACTGTATCTAGGCTTTACTTGCCCGAAACTGCAGATACGAAAGTACGTTGGTTTCATCACTTATTTGAATCGTGCTGTAGGTATTAAAAGAAATCTGCTTATGTTTGACACGACTTGAAAGCTCGAATGAATTTCTTTTTCTTCATCTCGCGGGCTAACCGATTAACTGTTGGCGCTTGGAACTCGATTTAGCTGGCCAAAGCCAGCACACGTGCCTCATGTCCCGGACAAGCCAAGCCTCCTGGACTTTATTTAGTTCACCGACGCATTCTTACAATTCAATTCAGCGCTGCTGAATAAAGAAAAGTCCAGTCGGGAGTAACTGTCGATTATTTTTGTATCGGCCGGTTCCTGCAACCCCTCTCGCATCCAGAGAATATCTGCACTAGTTGCGTCTCGTTGAGCTTTGCAACACAAGCATTAATAGCTGGAGAACAGAATATCCTCAGCGCATAAAATTTCCAGTATATAACTCGCCTATGTGTTTTTTATTTAATTAAAAGCGGTATATACTTTGCGGAAGCATATGCAATTCTGCTGGCATTAATGAAAGGATGTTGGCGAATGATTTCACATTTATTTGAGGAACATATACTGCACATTCAATATTCAAAATTATCATTGCTCGGTTAATATATGAAGTACTGTGGCATGAACAAATTGTAATATAATGCTGAAATTCGGTGTTTCTAAGTGTCACCCGAGCATTGTACCATAATGCGTTCACATCCAAAATTTAATCTGTGTACTGTTTGAGCGATAATCTATATTGTGACTTGAGACGAAATTGATGCAGTGAAATTATATTTTACTATCACTGCGAATGTATCTAAGGATATAAAAAACTGATGTTCGTATGTTATAGGCCACAAGCTACACGTCGCTACAGGAGCTCAACATGTTACAGACAAACTGTACATACGTGCACCATCGAGAGATAAAAATGTTCTCGCTAACTGCAGCCTATTTTCCGCAGCTTTCTTTAGTCTTTCCATCCGCTCTACACTATGTCTTTCACATTTGCAAAAATTAACTAGGCATAATAAAAATGGTCTGGCAGTTATGTTGGAAAGAAGTATAACAATACAGATTAAGTGATCTCGCTCACAGTATCTTTTTTATAATTATTATTCAATTGGTATACCTATTCTAAATGTAAAACATACATAAGGTAAAATATACAGTGAGCGAATGTATATTGGTCTAATACTATTGAAAGGTAGGTGAAGAGATTATACTATGCAAAAGTCTGCTGTAGCATTGCTAAGTATTTTCTATGAGCTAATTTCTCCGTCAGTTCCAAAATATGAGACTGTACAGTGTGTTATAAGTTATAGCGTTGCAAACTTATATTCCTTCTAACAAAAGATTCCAAATTGTTAAAAAGGCAGAAAAAGAAAAGCGTTTGATGTAACTTCTACAAACAGGCTACAACTCTAACAAATCAAATCGATTATGGTCTATACTTTTTATCGACTTGCGTTTTAAAAATTGTCCCATCACATGCACGCGCTCATATTATTGTTTTCACCTGTAGAATATCAAATTTAGCATAATGTTTTGTAAGATGATGTGGAAACACATTTTTGCAATAGGTAGTTCACGACCATTAGTAGGCCGGCAGCAAAACCTCCTGCCCGAGAACATCAGTCTGCCATGCAAGTCTCAACTGGAGCAAGGTAGGCGAGGTAGATTTAAAAATTTCATTCAGTCAAGATAACAAAGCAGAACTCTGGCTGGCTGCTCGTGATATGGAAGGATTTGGGAGAATTTTGCTGGTTACAGAAGTCAAGGGATCACCAATATTCCATAGCAATCATTAAAACTAACCCAAATCGAGCGTAATCTTGGTTTGGAGAAATTGTATAAAAGCACGTCTTCTATCACTCGAGAGGGTTGGCAGCCCTTGCTCCTCATGCTCTCCTCTCCCCCATTTCTTAAACATCCCTTTTCCATTCTAGGATGAAGCGTATTTTTCACCCCAATGTCACCCCCAAGGTTGTTAGCTGAAGCTCCGCCCTCTGCTAACGTACCCCCAATCATCCCTCATATGACCCACTCCCCTAACAAACCCTCACCTCACCCCCATCCAGCCCGTCAGCTCTCTTTGGACCCCCACCCACCAGTTGCCTCCCACAAACAGCGCTCATTTTTACACCCCCACTTTTCTGCCCCATCCCTGCCCCTCCGAAACCCAAATCTTTACGAAAACCTTCTCCGGACTCTTGCTCCTCCGCCCCTCTGCCCTCCACCATCACCACCACCACCTCCTCTCGAGCTGCAGCAGAGCTCGCTCTCTGCTGACGCGGATATGCGAGACCTGTGAAGACCAAGCGACTTGCAGGAATTGAGTTGTTGTTGCTTCACTTCAGGATACTTTTGTTGTGCTCCGATTTTAGCTGATTTACTAAAAGTAATGCAAACGTCATAGTGACGGAGTGGTCGATGTTACTGACTGCGCTTGTATTCCCGACGTGAAGTGTCAGCAGATGCGACAACAATTCAGCGAACACAGGCATAGCAAATAACAAAGTGAAATTAAATGACTTTTATAAATGCATGAAACTTTTGTGTAACTGCTAATAATGACTAGCTAATTAACTGAGAGCTATTGATCGATATGATTTACTGCTCACGAATGAGTGATGATTTTCGTAGCGAATACTCGATATAAGAATAAAATTAACGACCGCGATCTCCGTTCAAACAAGCGACTGAATGTGGTATAGAAAGAGTTCGTGATAGTTTACTCTTGTTCAAGCTACGCTTACAAAACTAAAATTATTTATTGCAAAAGTGACATATCCATAGGCGGATCCAAGTGGAGGCCAGCGGGGCCATGGCCCCCCAGACCGAAAAAGGGGGGCCAGAGTATGTATCCCCCAAGAATGATGCCTCATACTCAAATTTTTACAATATATTGTATATTTTTAATACCAACATTCAGTATTGCAGCTCGCCATATTAATTTAATATTATTGTGCCTACCAAATTTCTTTTCTCAGCCCTTTCTACCAAATTATTGGACTAAATTTTGTCGTTTTTAGCGCGAAATATTTATATTATTTTCTCTTGTTGGATGCATCATTTACTAAACCCTAAAAACCTATTTAACCCTCTAAGTTTATGAGTAGGGGTGCAAAATGCTTGCCCCACATTTCGTATTTTACTGACAGGAAATATTTAATGCCCTTATGAACTTTTTCCCACCCGCGGTGAAAAACACCCATCATTTTCATCCAAATTCCTCTACTGCTCCGTTATGGTTAAATAAACTACTAGACTGATGTTCATAATTTTCAGCTCAAGACATTCGTCTTGATTTCCTCCTCGTTGTAGGCACCATTTTCTTAAGCCTAAATATTTAACGCTGTTAGAGCTGAAAATAGGGGCCAGCTGCTTGGCTCATTGGCTCACGTGTTTTTTTTTCTGTTGGAAAAGATTAGAAATATTAACATAAAATGTTTAATCTTATCCAATAGTTGCGAAAAACCCCCAATAAATTCTCTCAAAATGACCCGATTACCCGGTAGGGCTAAAAATTGCATTTACCCTAATAATTTTCTCGAAATACTGGACTGATTTGTATTATTTTGGTTCAAAATACTACGATTAATTTCCTTTGGTTGATGCGTTATTCAAGTAACTGACAAAATTATCCGCCCTACTCCGGTTCAAAGTATTTGATATAAGTGCTTGTCTCAGGTTTCATTTTTTACGTCTGGGAATAATCTTAGAAGCATCTTAATCTTACAAGCATCTTAGAAGCATTGTGAAGCATTTTATCTTATTCATACATTCACTGTTTATTCATTTGCAATTTACCCTTGGCCATTGCTCGAGCATGCGTGTTTCTTTCCAATAGATACATTCCTTGCGTCTTCATGAGCAGTTTATTTATTTATTTTTTCTATTTTTTGCCTGTAGTCGGAACGTTGAATGGAAGAAATTTTATCGAGGATTTATCAATTCGCCATCAGCCTCATTTGCGAGGAGTGGCCAGTCAAGGTATCTATCCTGTGGTCCATGCGTAGGGTTGAGGTAGTAATGCAAGCGACTAGAAGAAATCAGGACAAACGTTTTGAGCTAAATGTCTCGATAATCGGCCCAGTAGTTTGGCCTGTTTGGAGAAGACGTTCCAAAAGGATGCTACAACGATTGTTTAGGGTAAACACGTTTTTCACCCTGGGCACTGGGCAGCATAGACCCCATTAAGCATATTTTAAGCAACAAGTTATTAAGCAACAAGTTATTTTCAATCCACTTAGTGAGTACTTTTAGCAACGCGCGAAGGTGAAGGCAAGAAAGTGATTTGAAACAGACGGTAGTCACTTTGCCTCGCTAATTTGCTCAACTTTTATTATTACTGGTCCAATTTTTTTATTTATGAGAGGATAGTTGCGTCGAAGTTGGGTCGCTTTCTTTAAGCAGGTTGCCCTGCCTCCCAACACAGTATGGTTTTCGTAAGGGCATTGGATCTTATGATGCTCTGCTTCACATTTCTCACGTGTTGCAGCTGGCTAATGATAGGGTCGTGAGGCAAGGTTGGTACAGCTTGACTTCAGAGCTGCTTTTGATCGCGTGCTGCTCTTGATCGCTTTCAGTTGCTCCTTAAGCTAAGATAATTGGGTATTGGTGGTTCAGTTTTCGCGCTAATTAGTCAGTTTTTATCTGGCAGACGTCAATGTGTTGTTGTTGTTGTTGTTGATGGGAAGAGGAGTAAGTTTTTGGACGTAGTTTCTCGTGTCCCACAGCGTAGTGTTTTGGGCCCTCTGTTGTTCATCGTATATACAGGCGACATGTTTGATCTTGATAATAATTTACGAGTTGGTTACGATGGTGATGTTACTTTGTTATCTGTTTGCGATAAGCCTAATGATAGGTTGGAGGTTTCAGAATCCAATCAGCGGGATTTGGAAGTAATTGATTCCTTGTGTTCTGGGTGGGGGATGAGGCTAAATGCGGACAAGACTAAGACCATGCTCGTGCCTAGGTCACGTACAGTGAGACCTCCTTTCCCTGCACTCATACTGGATGGTGTGTCATTTCCCATCGTTGATGACTTGGTAATCTTGGGTGTCAGTTTTGATCCAAAATTGACGTTTGAGCCCCACATTCGTTCGGTTGCCTCACGTGCATCTCAAAAGATTGGTCTTATGAGGCGGTAAAGTTCACACGTTGCTGCTGTAGTTGCTATGTTCTCCCTCAACTGGAATACTACTCCGTAGTCTGGGGTTCTGCTGCCGATTGTCATCTATATGCCTGCTTGACAAAGTGGTTTGTCGATGTGCGTTCATGCTGGATGGTGTTGTGCCTTGTGATCTGGCATATCATCGCAGAGTTGGTGGGATTTGCTTTCTGTGCAAAATACATAATTGCCCTAGTCATCCACTGTCTGATTTTCTTCCGGAGCCATTTATTCGGGTGAGGTATACTCGGCGTACAGGTGCTCTTCATGAGTTTGCCTTGGACGTTGCGATGCCATACGGGCCATTATCTCATTCATTTTTTCCGTCGTGTGTGCATGTTTGTAATGGTCTTGATGGCTCTGTCTTTGCTGGTGCGGGTATTGGCAGCTTTAAGTGGTCTGTACCCAGAGCTATTCTGTGATTTCGGTTCTTCTCTTTCTTTTGTTTTTCTTTTTTTCTCTTCGCTCGCTGGGCTGGTTGCGTGCATGGGGGTTTGTTTACCTAGTGGAGTTTCTCCGTTCCCACGTCGCCAGTCTTGTGTAATTTAATAATTATAATAATGATATAAGCCAAAACGTCACTCCTATTGTCTTCTTCTCCTTTATAACACTCACTCATTTTTCTTTAAAACTTGCTAAACTCTGTCAGGGGTAAAACTGTGTTTCAGATATTGTATGCTTTAGATTTATTTCTGACATATGACAAGTTTTTGCTAGATAACCGTGTCTTGTAAACCTCTGTCACTCATTATTCCGGAAAATCTTTCTCGCGCTTCTTGGATGGAAAAATTACCCTAGGCATAGGCTATATATTAAGTATATTATTCTGTTTTTCTCAAAACCTACTCAGCATTCGATTTTGTTGATTTTTTTTCTCCAGATAACTGGCCCCGTTCATCTCTGTTTGCATTCTCTATAGACCCTAAATAATAAATTCATAATAACTCTCTCAAAGTAAAATATGGATAATGATGCAGTGCTATCGTGTTTTTAAAACGAACTATGATATTCTTGATTTCTTTTCGGTACAGAATGTTCGATCTATTTTTTCGTCAACTAACTTCATGTGTTCAATCCTCATTACACATAACTGATTTCTCAGAGGCAAGCACATTAATTACATTAATAGTTAGTGTAACGTTTCGGGATCTTCCCTACTTTTCAAAAAGAATTCTCCGAGTGGTCAGAAAGATGTCTCGCTTATTGTCTCAAAGTAAGATGCTCGGAACCCCGCCTTGAAGGTGAAGTCGTGATGCTCCGAACTGCAACGTCAACGTTTGTAACTTTCATGGTAAACTGCGAGAGCAACACCTTGCAGTATTGGGGCAATCGACGGGTTGAAGCTGGCCAAAGTTTTGGCGGTCACCCTAGTCCATCATCTTTCATGCCTCAACGTAACTTAACGTCGCAGTGTCACCGTCGGTCTGCCGCAGCTAATTGTGTTTGCAGTGCTACTTCAGCTTTAGTTTTTCTTTATTAACTATGTATTCATGTTTTACCATAACGGTAATAGCTCATAGAGGACCGGAGCGTGAGTCTCGGCTGCTCTTCTCTGAGCATGGGCCTGTTGGTCCGTCTGCAGGTATCAATCAAATCATTTGAGTCTTTTATCTCTCTTATCTCTGTGCTTCACTGCAGCTGTGCAAGCCTCTGGGCATTATAAATAACGCTATTCTTAGCAGCTTGAACCCGCACATATGCAGGGCATCTAGGTTCTAGCTATGAGTATGCAGTCAATGAGACAAAAGGCACGTTCAAGTGGGAGTAGAAATTAAACTTTTAAAACTTAGATTGCACAAAACTGTAGTCATTGTTTTGGCTTTTGTATGTCGCAAATGTTAGAAGGAACTTGCGTTATGTCGGCTGAAAACTCAATTTTTTCCGAGCAAAGTTGACTTTCTAAAAACCTCAGAACTAACCGGTTAAATAGAGGTCAATATTTAAATCACAATACACCGGATTGAATCCAACGTACCTGTGAGCAGTTTCAATCAGCTGAGCTAAGCTGATAAGCTGAGCCTAATTACGGCGCCAAGCCGAACTTGCCCTTAACAGCGTTAGGCAGACACGTTCTTAGCTCTGACTGGGCAATGGTGGATTACTTAGAAAAATCAACGTCGTTTTTCGCTGGCGAGAGTTGTGGGGAAGTGCCTCGTTGCAAAAATTTAGAACTTACCCATTTGTTGGAACAAATGAAGAACATTCAGTATAAAAGTGGCACGTCGATTTTTTCATAAGGAAAATCAAAATTAGTTTATGAAAATTTAAAAAATGAACGCTGGGAGAAGCATACGGACCCTTAATTTTATACCTGGCCACTCAATGGACAGGCATGAACTCTGATTCTTTCATTGTAAACGCATGAGCAACGCAAGTAGCACTGCAATTACAAGTACGAGCAACAATCAACTACCTAGGAATTATCAAAATCCATCTTACATTTCTGATAAGCTGATAACGCGACAATGTAGTGCAATGGTACTGATGCGACGTGACACTCTGTTTCAACACACATCGCAGGAGAAGTACGCTGGGGAGTGAGGGCGGCTCTCCAGCCATGCTGATTGCTACTGGACGGTTGGACCCCCCAATATTTTTGACGTTCCGCCGCCGCTGTAAGCCCCCATGACTGTGTGTGTTACGAGTAAGTTGAAAAGAGTGGAGATTTGCACATAATACAAACCAGCAAGAAACTATAGTCTATCAATAAATAAACAATAAAGTTCTACGTTAATAAAATTAATGTTATATCTCAGCCAAGTCTGCACCGACGAATAATTCATCAGCTCACTCCTGGCGCTAAGCTCCCCTCACTCTCAGTCTTGGTGACTGTTCTACTGCTTGGCAGAATCATACATTCGTAAAACTTTTTAAAATTTTCCTCTATTATTAAATCTCAGCCGAATTAAATAATTTCTTAGGTTCAAAGTAATGGCACATGCGAATAGAACAAATCGAACAGAATATTTTGAGCAAAAAATGCAATGTCGGTCCAGTGAACAACTATTTAGCTCTGAGAGGGAGAATAGCAACAATTCCGGTGATTTTACACTAGCCAAAATGTTGACTAATAAAAAATACTTTATATACTTGTAACGACATGAATATATACATGTAACGAACAGCACTATGCCTTAGCAGACTGGTAGACCCCTACCTGTGTTGGAGTATTGCTCACCGGTCTAGGCTTCAGCTGCTGACAGTCAATTGCGTCTGTTGGACTGACTTGTTCGTTCCGCCTGTAGGCTGTGCGCGGCTAATGATTTGGTAAACCTGTCCCATAGGAGAAGAATTGCCGAACTCTGTATGTTTTATAAGGTGTACAACAATGAAAGGCATTGGTTGTATTCGTCTGTCCCTGCACTTAAAGTATTTAGAAAAGAAACACGTGCTGCGGTCGGTGCGCACACTTTAAAGTTGGAGGATGTTAGATGTCGAACTAATCAGTTCGGTCGGTACTTCGTGCCCTGGTCAGTTGGGGTTTGGAATTCTTTGCCGGCATCGGCTTTCGGTCTTCTTGCCTGCAGGCGTTTAAGACACCTGTTAACGGCTTTTTGTCGGGTTTCTTTTAGCAGCTTTTCGGGCTTCCCGGTGTTGCAATGTGCTTCATATGGGTCGTGCTTCCTGTCCGTGGTGGCCCGTGCGTGAAGTTTTAATAATAATAATAATAGTTACACGTTGCTGCAGTTTAAAATTTTCGTAACACAGCTTACTGCAAATTCTGCATTCACACAAATGCTATTTTTTAGTTTTAATTTCATTTTTTCTTGTCTGTTGTCTTCTTCTGTTTCTTCCTTGGTGTTAGCAGTCATCTCGTAATTTTGCTTCTTATAAGAATTCCATTAGATCGTCCCACTGTACAAAGCATTAGTGAGCCCACACTTGGAATTTGCTGTTCAATTCTGGTCGCCGCATCTCTGTAAAGATATCGATAACATGGAAAGAGTCCAATTAGCGCAGAGCAACGAAATTGATACCTCAGCTGAGAATTAAGTCGTATGAACGTCGCCTAAAAGAACTGGGTCTGATCTCTCTCGAGCAAAGACGACTCAGGGGGCAACTAATAGAAACATTCAAGTACTTGAATGGCTTCAACGACGTACCCATAACGGGACTCTT
>LQNS02278097.1:13569095-13582803 GCA_001587735.2 Parhyale hawaiensis
CGAATATTGAACATTTATGCATAAATGTTGAACACTACATTCTTACTTGATAAACCTATTTTCTAAAAACATTAATTACTTTCCTATGTGTAGCTATATGTAGTCGTACAAATCTATATTTATGTATGTATTTTCTTTTTTTTTTTTGTGAATCCATGTTTTCATAACATCTATGGCTGAGCACCCTATGAGTATTTTAACTAATTTTGTCAGAAAATTCGTTGAAATTGTGAATTTTATATCTTAAGCGCATAAATAGATGAAAAGGATATATACTAAATGAAAAATAAACTATTATCTAGAGAAAATTGCGTGGAGGCTGGTGGAAACTCTTACAGCACTTGCGGTGAAATTTGGGCCTGTATGGCGACCTGATTTAACTTCTTTTTTTAACTGAAGCCTTATTTACACTTCATATTCAGTTCACAGTGCTCTTCACAGAACATAGTTAAACATATCACCGTATTTTATCGATTTTCTTCATTCAATCTCCCGCTCCTGACCGGTGCAGCTACTTGAGCTGCACCCACTCATAAAAAAAAGGGTAAAATGGTGTCAAGTATAGACAGTTCAAGCAATAACTGCTACTGTGGTTTCTCTCGCGTACAGAATAGAACGCTGTTTACATTTGTTGGCAAGAATTAAGAACCCAACCTACGAAGGCCTGAAGTCGAACACTTAAATACTTCGACTCGTCGATGTGACGCCATTCGGCTACATGCGGTCACGGCTAAGTTTTATTTTAGTCCCATTGAGTCCTCCCGTTAAGCTACACTCTTTGCTTCTTCATTCACAAACCAAAATGCTGTAATGACGATTGCGACACAGGTTATGGTGCCACTGGTCACCGCTCACAAGCATCTATTTCAAGCAAAGGGACCACAAAAATTATGCAAATAAGTAACGAATCAATTCCTTATTATTAAATCACATAGCTGGAACTTCCTTTGACAAAATAACAATGAACGCGGAATTCCAATAATTTTACCCCTACACCGCTTATCCATAGATGGCGCCCTAAAAATTATTTTTCGAGTTGGGTAACCTTTNAAATTATGCAAATAAGTTACGAATCAATTCCTTATTATTAAATCACATAGCTGGAACTTCCTTTGACAAAATAACAATGAACGCGGAATTCCAATAATTTTACCCCTACACCGCTTATCCATAGATGGCGCCCTAAAAATTATTTTTAGAGTTGGGTAACCTTTTTCAGGTTGCGGTAGCCTGGCTAGGTTGTGATTACAACACGCTTCATCTTTCTTTTATCGATCATAAAACTTTTTACTACAGATGATGTTGCCCACGTAAAATCTGGAATCGAATTTCAGGAGCTCACTACTTCATTGAACTTATGACGCTTTCGAGTGAATCGCCAAAATCGATCTAAGCCAAACCCACTCGGCTTTTCTGAGCCGTCATACAGGTGACCTGACTTCGACCTGTTCAATCCAGTTTCATACGTTGACCTTTAATTGATTACCTGTTATAATTCCTAAATTCAACGTTACTCCGTAGAATGGAGTTTTCAGTCGGCTCAGAATAATCGATTGCTTCTAGAGGCCTTAACTACGATTCATAGAGAGACGAAGTCGCAGCTTCTATGTGCAGTTCCGGACAAGTTAAGTCAAGTGGGCTTGGCGAAAAGCTTAGAATACAACAAAAGGGGAAACTGCACGGCAGGTTTTATCCCTGTCGCTTCAAAAGCGCCGCAAGTGGCGCTAGTGTCGTTTTAAGCAAAGAGGTGCAATTTGTTATATCAATCTCCCACATGTTGTGTCGTGCCGCATCCGATGCGTCGCAATCAAGACCCGCAAAAAAAAAAAAAAAAAAAAACCGGTAGCAGTTCCCTACCATTAACCATTATTGGGCAACGATATTTTTGATAATTACGAACCACAAATCAAAATATTTTATACCCAATGATGCAATATTAATTAAGGATAGGAGCTTAGAACTGGTTCTGCTAACGTTGATTAAAAGACAACTTCGAGTCAAGGATAATACCCAGATATTTTATTTCATTACCCTTTCCAACCTAACGTTATTAAAAACTATTTCTGAGAGTTCCGGAGTATCTTTTGTTGTCTAGAGCATTAGCTTCGTTTTACCTTCATGTGGTGTTAGCTTGTTGGTTAAAAGCTAGGCTGAAAGAAGTGAAATGAAGGTCATAACCCTACTTACAACTACCTTAAAATCATCGTCAGTAAAATAAAACACGGCATCATCGGCAAATAGTGCACAATTCGCGTCTGGTAATGAAGCAATATCATTTATAAAAACATTAAAAAAAAGGGCCTAGGACGGAACCTTGGGGTACACGAAGGAGTTCTGGCTTATCGTTCGAGCAAGCATTTTTGTAGGCAACATAATGAGAGCGATTGGACAGGTAAAACCGCAACAAATCGCTTGCATTGTGCGAGACACCATATTTTCTGATTTTCACGATAAGAAGATTTGAATTTATGCGGTCAAATGCCTTTCGAAGCTCAAGGAAGAGACAAAGTGTGTACTGCCTGCGATTACAAGCCGCTAAACAGTCAGAAACTACAGATAGTATTGCACATGATGTCGACCGGCCTTTTCTAAAATCAAACTGTGAGCATGATAAAATATTACAAGTGCTATAATACGAATCAAGACGATAAACAATATTTCAAAAATTTTATTGAACTAAGACAATGTTGAAATTGCTCTATAATTTTCAACAAGACCAGCATCGCCACTTTTAAAGACCGGCACCAACCTAGCCTGCTTAAGAATACTAGGATAAATGCCTCTTTTTATGCAGCTGTGGAGAATGTCAGGCAGTCTTCTAGTAATTATCGGCAATGCTTCGAGAAGTAATAGTGAGCCAAAATCACCATGGTGCAACTTTTTACCTCTAAATTCAGAAACAATGACTCTACTGTCATCACAGTTTGTGTTATGGAAATGACATGAGGCATATTGACCTCTGTTATTGGTAGCGGTTCACGAGCAGCTTGCTCAGGTAAATTTTTAGCTAAGTCCACAGTAATTTGTGTAAAATAATTATTAGAAATTTCTACTATGTCACTTGGATCATCAAGAGTTACTTCATTATCATGTTTCGAAACAATTTCACGATTGCTACTGGTCCGACCTATAAGTTTGTTGATAAAATTCAACGTCTTTTTTTTCGGTTGGATTTTCTGACATTCATAATAAAGTAGAGTTTTTCGCTTAATTTCAAAACAGTATTTAGTGAATTTCTGAACCATTTATAAAATCGAAAATGAATGATTCTCTCACGGTACAGCTTACGAAGGTTGTTTCGTTTTCTGATAAGAAACTTTATATCACTGTTCATCCAAAGAGCAAAATTAATGCGTTTTTACAGGCTTAGTAACTGTGGGACAGCATTTGTTGAACTCAGTCATAATCGCTTGCATATAATGGGTCATCGCTAGACAGGGGTCTTCAAGAGGAACAGTATTGAAATTTGTCTCATGTATACGTTGCAAAAATGCATCCTTCGTGGTTTGGTTCAGCAGCCTGTACGTTATCGACATGTCTGTTGATTCGATTGATGAAAGAAAGATAACATAATGATCAGCTACTCCGTAATCACAAACACCCGCTATTGTAGTATAAGCTAGATTGAAATTCATCCAATGTGATCAAGTAGACTATATTTAACTAAACCGCTTTCAGTGCAGTTTCAAACTACATTGCTGGACGTAACTTAATTACCTCAACGTCGGGCTTGTCTTCCTGTCTCTATGATTGTTTGTCTGTCATCAAGATAACTAAAAAAATTATGGATGGATTTTGATGAAATTTACAGGGATTGATAGGTATGTTAGGAGGAACAGATGATCAACTTTTGATAAAGATCTTCCCATCCGTTTGTTTCTCTGCCACATTTTTCTCGATGCTATAACTCAAAAAGTTATGGACTGATCTATGTGAAATTTACATGAGTTGTTAGGCATATTACGAAAAGTAAAAGACCAAATTTTGTGATGATTTGTTTGTTTTTTCGTTAGTTTGTCTCTGTTTTCAATTATACGTTTGTTAGCACAATGATAAAAAAAATTGTGAATGGATCTTTATGAAATTTTTAGGAGTTGTTAGTAATGTTAAAAGCGTACACCAACTAGCGACCCAGCACTTCTTCGTATGTCGAGTCTCTCATGACGCTTTTCTCAAGTTTTCTTTCATCATACAGGAACGCTTTGGAGGGAGCAGGAGGGGCAAATGCCTTCCTGGCTCTGCCGGTGAGAGCATGTGGGCAGCATGTGGGCTTTTCCGGAGGTAAAAACACATTTTATCTGCTAACTACACTAGTTTTAGTACCTACAGTGGCGCAAGAAAACTCCACACCAGCAATATTTCATTTGATTATAAATTACACTGATTTTAGGTATTTAACCGTAATAAACTACATAGCAAACGATGAATCAACATTTCCTCTTTTAATCACAGTACAGTTTTATGAAATACCAAAAAACTAACCATACCTTTTCGTCAGTAAAAAAAAATATTTCAGAGGAATAGAAACTCCGCATTATTGAAATAAGTTCTTGGAATATATTTTTAATCAATGTTATAAAGAAACCAACAACCATTTACAGCTGGTTATAATTAGTAGTGTAACCCTTCTGTGATTTGACAGCACGCAATGCCTCTGGCATCTCCCCGATTAGTTTCCTACCGAACTCCGGTGAAAGGGCGTCACGTTTTTGTTATTATTATCAAGATTAAAAACATTTTCTTCGCAAACCTGGTTAGCGTTATAATATCAAATTCCCCATTGGATCCAAGTCTGGCAAATGGGCTGGCCACTCTAACTATGCAACCTGTTAGCTCTGTAGGAATGTCCTGATTGTGTGTTTTGGAGAATTTCCCAATTCCGTTTGTCCTGAATTAAGATGAAATTCATTGGCGAATTATCATCATAATGGAAACAAAATTTCAAGCAACATGTCCAGGATAATTAAATCGGCTGTTTACACGAACTAGAGGCCTTACACCATTAGCACTGATTGCTTCCAAAACCATGACAGAAGCTCCACCTTGTAGCGTTGAAACGGTACACCTTGGATGAAATATTCCACCTATGCTTCGTCGAGTAAAATGCCTGCCATTACTGCCTAGCTTATTATTGTACCTGCTTTCGTCACTAAACAGCGGTATTCGCCAGCAAGTCGTCACGATCCTTTGCCGCTTGAAGAACTCCAAACACTTTCGATTCTTCATCACTATCATATGTTAGCGACCTGCGATACAACTTTCCGGCTCAAATTCATTGTAGCTATTCTTGCTTGTAGAACAGTTTTATGAAAAACCAAAAAACTAACCATACCTTTTCGTCAGTAAAAAAAAATATTTCAGAGGAATAAAAACTCCGCATTATTGAAAGAAGTTTTTGGAATATATTTTTAATCGATGTTATGAAGAAACCATCAAGCATTTACAGCTGGTTATTATTAGTAGTGTAACCCTTCTGTGATTTGACAGCACGCAATGCCTCTGGCATCTCCTCGATTAGCTTCATACCACAGAAGGGCTACACTACTATTTATAACCAGCTGTAAATGGTTGATGGTTTCCAAAAACTTCTTTCAATAATGCGGAGTTTTTATTCCTCTGAAATATTTTTTTTTACTGACGAAAGGGTATGGTTAGTTTTTTTGATTTTCATAAAACTGTGCTGTGATTAAAAGAGAAAATGTTGATTAATCGTTTGCTATGTTGTTTATTACGGTTAAATACCTAAAATCAGTGTAATTTAGAATCGAATGAAAATATTGCCGGTGTGGAGTTTTCTTGCGCCACTGTATGTACTGAAACTAGTGTAGTTAGCAGATAAAATNAGATAAAATGTGTTTTTACCTCCGGAAAAGCCCACATGCTGCCCACATGCTCTCACCGGCAGAGCCAGGAAGGCATTTGCCCCTCCTGCTCCCTCCAAAGCGCTCCTGTATGATGAAAGAAAACTTGAGAAAAGCGTCATGAGAAACTCGACATTCGAAGAAGTGCTGGTTCGCTAGTTATTGTTCAATGCTGAACAAGCATTGTCTAAGGCTAAATTAAGACGACGACTAGCGCAGCGAGTGTACGCTGCCAATGGTTTTCTCTCGAATTTTATGTTATTTGGAGCTTCAAGGAAAGGCGCACTCGGCCACCAAGACAACTCTGTTAGTGTTTAATTACCACTCAAACGAACTTTATGCGTAAAACTTGCGTTGTTCATCTATACCTATATGCAACCTATTCTTTACATCTATAGAATATTTTATTACGTCTAACTCTATATATTCTGGTACTTTTTCTACCATTTCTGGTATCACTATATTTTCATCCGTTCTTACCTGACGGGAGGGGGGCGCACGTGCCCTGTGCACGCCATGCATGAATCCTGAAGGTAGCGGGAAAACATAAATAGCCGTGTCGCCTCTCGACAGGCAGCACTTGATATTAGTTCTTATAGTACTAGTAACTCACAGCGTAGCTGCAGTGATGTATATAGCCCTTACTAGACTTTAGCCTACCAGTACTAAGCACCAACAGTAACCTTGTGGAATATACCAATTGGAGTTTACCTTCCTTTTCATTAATCATATCGAACAGCACCAGCATCCGTACTATTCCCACGATCCTACACTGACTGGGATTCTCGATATAAGGTGTTCTATTACCGTACCGCTCTACCGAAGTTAGACCGCGTTCGGGTAAAAACCCATAGCCCGAACACCACAATGTCGTCGTACGTCTCATTGACGCTCCCACATAACTGGCACCGACGGCCCCCTCTCCCTGCCCCCCCCCCTTGCGTACGCCAGTGGAATGGGTTCTTCTCATGTTTTTATCTTCGTTGGTTTGGTGTTGGGATTCTCCACGTATGAAGACAAAGTTCTTCTATCTCTCCATAGCTCCAATTGGCTATATCGATGACAGACACAAACCTTCCTCCAGGCCTGCAAGTTTGCAACAACACGCACGTTTCCGGTAGCCGTCAAGCATCCTTTTCTGGGCATATTCAAACTTGTAATAAAATTATTTACAGTTAATACTGTTTCATAGCACAGAAAAACTCGCAATTTCTAGCAAATTGCTTGAATTTAAGATAAATTTGGCTACTTTACTTGCCTAGTTCTGGTTTTCACTTATGTCAGAATTTATGTTACTTGAGAAATTAACAAAATCCTGTCCTGCAATGAAGCGATTTACAATTTAGTGTCTTCAGCATATTAAAAGAATTTATTTTGCAATTAATACGAGATTCGAATTTTCTCCTATCTATTCCAAGATCAGGAAGCAAAGAGCGTAATTACAGGTAAAATACGCGGTGATATCTCCCGACTGTTTTACATATATACTCAGACTGTAAAACACTATTCCATTATCAAGCTCTCTGGAAATGGCAATTGTGATGGTTTCACAAGTAGAATAGCCTAGTGCCTCTGCTCACCGTGTGGCGGTGGTACGGGTCCGTCCTGCAGGGCAGCATGGTCTGAGGCATGTACCGAGCGTCTCCCGCTGTTGGGTCAGGTGCCTCAGGTGGGAACGCTGCAGGGTAGCTCGCTACTGACGGTGTGACCCCAGTGGGAGGCTAGGAAGCGGGTGCAGGTACCCCACCACCTCCTCCACCCGCCTCCGCCACGCTGCTGCGCCTCATGGGGGGGGGGCGAAAAATAGTTGCATTCTTAGCTTCCTGTCCTAGATAGTGATGAAAAGACGGCGGACCAAACAAGCCAGCAACCAACAGACAAACGCGGCGGTTTTCCGCTTGTTCCGTCGCTGTAACATAAATCTCGTCTACCTTTTCGCATTTCCATACTTTTCAACAAATCTAGGCCATTCAAACGCCAAAATGCTTGTTTTCTATGACTCAGCCTTAGGACCAGCCATATAAGCGCCTTATAGGACTCATGTAAGTCTCTCAGTTACTCCATTAGGACATTTTACCCTAATTCAGCCCCCTCTATTTTTATGCATTTTTGCTCGATTGCAGCCGTTCTTGTGCCAAGCAGCTTTTCCTAACGTCATCTTAATTGGGTCATTAACGCATTTAGTCCCCTAACTTCTTATTTGTCCCTTTAGGAAAATTTGATTCTTTAAGGGGCACCACCTCTAATTTTTGCAATTTCTCCTCAATTTCCACCATTCAAACATCAAATAAATCCTTTAACATAATCTAGTGTCATCTGTGCTACTTGAGACCGTAGGGCCTCATTTGTCCCGGTTTGCCCCACTTTAGCAACGGCCCCACCTCCATATTTTCCAGAATTTTCATTTCAGCTGTTCTAACGCCGAATCACTAAATTGCCATAATCTAAGCTCATCAGCTCTATTCATAATCATAGCGCCTCATTTGTCCCAACAGCTTGCATCGCCTCTACTAATTACCGTCAACTACTTACCGTCAATTGCTGTCAACTACCGCCAGATGCCGTCATCTACCTACCGTCAACTACCATCTACTGCCGTCAACTACAGTATTAAAAAATAGAGCTCCGATAGATTCTGAGAGCCATTTAAATCTTAGAAATAATACAAAAAAAAGACCGGTATAAACTTAGGGTACGAAAAAAATACACGTCTTCTTCACTATAAAACTTGTAAAGATTTTTTTTTTTTTTTTTCAGATACGAAGTGTTTTTACTATCGCCTGAGACGAAGATTCAAGGTTTCCATACGCCGATGAGGACTATGGTAAGGGATTAACTCCAATAAGATATTGCAATAGTGGAAAGCAGATATAAAGGACGATGGGATGCTGCTATAATCAGATACTATAAATAATCTTTAATCAGCTATAATGTTCAACTAGGAATTATAGAAAATTTCGATCGTAAAATCACTTCGTATCGATATACAAAAAAAAAAAAAAAAATCAAAAGCTTTACAGTGCTGCAGAAGTGTATTTTTTTCATATCTCCAAGTTTATACAGTAATCTCATGTTGTATTGGTTCTATAACATTGTACTTCGAAAATGGCCCACAATCTGTTAAAGGGCTATCTTATTAATACTGTTGTTGACGGCAATAAATGGTAGTAGACGGTAATTAGCAGTGTCCGCTTGTACCATTTATGCT
Source organism: Parhyale hawaiensis (assembly GCA_001587735.2). NCBI lineage: Eukaryota > Metazoa > Arthropoda > Malacostraca > Amphipoda > Hyalidae > Parhyale > Parhyale hawaiensis. The sequence continues at coordinate 13,578,165 of LQNS02278097.1, forward strand.
CTAATCAGTTTTAAGATAAATCTCGTTGATCTCTTCTCATTTCCACACTTTTTAACCAATTTGGGTCCATTCAGACGCCAGAATGTATCTCTTTGACTCGGCTTTAGGAACAGCTTTGCTTCCTGAGCTATATGCACATTTCATTTGAGTCATGTAAGTTTCAGTTGCCTCATAGGACATTTTGCCCTAATTCATTTTGGAGTTAAAATGCCCTGAATCAATCGGTTGAAAATTATAGAAATGCAAAGCGGCCGACGGGATACCGCAAAAAAAAAAAAAAAAAAAAAAAGCCGCGCAAATTGATGCAAAAATTGCTACATTTATAAATTCAGTGCGTACTGTATTATGCATAATGCAGTTAATATTCGTGGAACAACCATTTCTTCCCTTTTTTTATCTTACCCAGGGTTACAAGCCGATTGCTCAAAAGTGAGATGGAAAATACCGTTTTTCTGGGGCAGGAATGTTGACAACCAGATAGTTTTTTGAAAACTGTGGAAACCGGACTATCAAAACGTGGCTTAGCGCTACCAAACTTACAGCGTAGACGATTTATGCAATTTTTATTGTGGAGGTCCTGGCAAGCATCTGTTCTTTTAAGTCTTCCTGACTTATATTGTTCATAATCGTACTTCATCATATCCTTTTCTAACTTAATCTACCACAATTAACCCTAAAAAAAAAACTACTAAAAGTCATAGCCAAAACCATCATCGAAACCATCACTGATGTAAGTCGCATCTTTAATGATCTTTTCGTGATGACACATATCTGAGTCGCGAAAAAGTGCCGCACGAAGTTGAGTCATATCTAGGAACTAATGCATCATAATTATGTATATCCTGTATTCAGTGATCTGAAATGCTTATTTCTAAAACAGAAAATATGAAAAATAAAACATTTTTAAAGAACTGAATGTAAGATTTTCTGCAATTGTTCTCATTCATCATATAGTTTTACTGTTTTTTTCAATATTGCGAAGTGAGGCATTTAGGGTAACTTTTATTTAAACAGGTATTTCTTTAGCTAAAACTCCTGCACCAAGAAGTAAAATCGTATTTTGGTGAAGATACCGTGAGGGTCAAATTTGTTATCTCTTCCTCAACAGAGGCAATATATTGATAGCACCATGTCAATGGAAAACGTGAAAGTTCACGCTGCTGCTCCTGAAGACGAGGTAAAAAATATTACCTGCTTGTTACCGTTTGGCCATTATCGAGGTATCATTACTACTACCTACTAGGCTAGCCGGCATTGTCATGGCAATTAGTTCTCCCGTTACAAATTACCATATTTACATTACTTAACTAGTCAACTTGAGTGGTTATGTTTAGCTAGCTTTGGAAAGTAATTGCCCGTTGTTGCAAAGCAAAGGCAAGATATGGTAGCATACCTAGTTAGCTGTGTTTGAGTTCTGCCCATTCTTTAGTTAGTTAATTAGCCTAGTTTGACCAGCCATGGTGGAAGTTGCTAAGTCTTGTTATTCCTTTACCTACAGGCATGTGCTGCTCTATAGGCTATGGCAGGGTTGTGGAGTGGGTTGTAGCCGCATTTCCGAGGGCGGCAATCTACTTGCCAAGATCTTGGCGAGAAGTGCCACGCTATGAAATAGGGTTCCACGGGTCGCGGCCCTCATAGGCGCCCACCCGCATTTCCGAAATTCCGAGGGCGGCAAACTACTTGCCAAGATCTTGGCGAGAAGTGCCATGCTATGAAATGGGGGGGTTGTAGAAGATCTCAATGGGAAAACATCTTGACAAGTGGTCGACTTCTCCAAAAACAGGGTTCGTAGTTTTCCTGACACTTTCATAGACTTTTCTTGTCACAATACTTAAACAGGGCTAGGCTATTATGTATTTGTAAGGTTGCGCAAAAAAATTATAAGAAATGTAGGTTTTTAATAACTTTTTATAATCATTAAAAGTAGCCAATTTAAAATATTGTTTTTACTTTCAATTACCAGCAGTGAAAGTTATTTGAATGCCATTATGTTAGACGCTAATAATACTGTTGGCGTAATCTTCCTCAAGCATTACGTCTCTTGAGCTGTTCTGTATTCTGTAGCTACAATTATCGGAAAATAGTTAAATACAAAGGCAAACATTAAATCAACATTATATAGTGAAGCAGCATGAGTAGGGTAAGACGGGGTGTTTTCGCCGCGGGGTGAATTCGCCGTGGGCGTTTTTTTTTTTTCATTATAGAGCCTATATCTCAAAATGAAACTGACATAGAGCAAATTTGGAAGTGTCCAGTGGTAGAGGAGTTACTAAGGATCAAATTAAGCTATTTAAGATGCTTTTCATTGCTATAGGGAGGGAGAGGGGCAGAAAATAATAAGAGTGACAATTTTTAACTTTTTAGGTGTTCCTTCTTTTTCATGTTTAGGTAATGTCTCATTATTCCCACAGATTATTAACTCAAGTAGTATTTTGGTTAAGCTAGAGGTAGTTGACTGTATCATCTAGATGGGTCAAACTCACCAGTCACCACTTGGCTGAAAAATTCACCCCCTTTCCCTCCCCCCTGCAAACAGTTTAAAGACAATTGCATTTGTCTACAAATTTTGTTTATTAAGGAACAATGCTGAGCCCATTATTTACATAAAAATTTCGCACTCACACGAACAGTTTAAAGTCTATTGACTATGTGTAAACTGATAAGTACAGACAGACGTTCGAAGTCACCCCACAAAAAACAAGACACAAAAATAATTTTTTTGAGCAAGTAGTTCTTGTTTTTTAGCAGTAGGAGTTATTCCTAACCATTGTCTTCTCAACAGAAGTCATTTTATAACAAAAAATGGGGGTGGTGAAAACACCCCCATAGCGGGGTGTTTTCGCCGCGCGTACCACTTTTTTTCAAGTCCTTATTACAGGTAAAAAAAAAAAAATTTTATAAAAAAATCAATAATGCACACTTATAGCCAAAACACTAAATGTATATAAACTGCACTAACATTTGCCATTATCCTCACCGTATTTTTGTGGCATTCAAAAAACGGCTTTTGTGGCGAAAACACCCCATTCTACCCTAGAAATATATATGACATTAAAGTGTTAACAACAATGTAGTTACTTGTCAAGTGAATTTCAGCTTAATAGGAGTGTTACAGTGCATTGTAATACCGATTGTTACACAACTCTATTAAGAGCAAGCGTAAATGTTTAGGTGAGTCATGAGTTGGCTGTGGTTTCATTCACAAAGTCAGCTCAGTGGTTGTACTTGGGATCATTGTGCTGCTTGGATGAAGTGAAGATGAGAGCACTTATCTCCAATAACAATTTGAGTCAGCTGTTCTAGCATATCCTCCAGAAACAGAAAACTGTATTAAATGAAAAGGGTCTTCAGTAATTTCTTGCTGTCATTTCTAACAGTGTTATGAATACTCTTAGAAGCCGCATTTCCAAGGGCGGTGAACTTGTCGCCACTCGCCAAGATCTTGGCAAGAAATGCCACACTATGAGCTGAGGTTCCACAGGTCGTAGGGCTCATAGCCTCATAGGTGCCCCCCCCCCTGCATTTCTGAGAGTGGCAAACTTGTCGCCAAGATCTTGGCAAGAAGTGCCACACTATGAAATGAGGTTCCCTCACCCTAATCAACATATATGTTCCTCCTGCTTCATCTTGCCCCCCGGGATACAGGCTCGACTCCTCCGCCCTATTTGCAGACTCCTCGGCTGACACTCTCATTATGGGTGACTTNTTATCTCTTCCTCAACAGAGGCAATATATTGATAGCACCATGTCAATGGAAAACGTGAAAGTTCACGCTGCTGCTCCTGAAGACGAGGTAAAAAATATTACCTGCTTGTTACCGTTTGGCCATTATCGAGGTATCATTACTACAACCTACTAGGCTAGCCGGCATTGTCATGGCAATTAGTTCTCCCGTTACAAATTACCATATTTACATTACTCAACTAGTCAACTTGAGTGGTTATGTTTAGCTAACTTTGGAAAGTAATTGCCCGTTGTTGCAAAGCAAAGGCAAGATATGGTAGCATACCTAGTTAGCTGTGTTTGAGTTCTGCCCATACTTTAGTTAGTTAGCCTAGTTTGACCAGCCATGGTGGAAGTTGCCAAGTCTTGTTATTCCTTTACCTATAGGCATGTGCTGCTCTATAGGCTATGGCAGGGTTGTGGAGTGGGTTGTAGCCGCATTACCTAGGGCGAGAAGTGCCATGCTATGAAATGGGGGGTTGTAGAAGATCTCAATGGGAAAACATCTTGACGAGTGGTCGACTTCTCCTAAAACAGGGTTTGTAGAGTTTTCCTGACACTTTCATAGACTTTTCTTGTCACAATACTTGAACAGGGCTAGGCTATTATGTATTTGTAAGGTTGCGCAAAAAAAATTATAAGAAATGTAGGTTTTTAATAACTTTTTATAATCAATAAAAGTAGCCAATTTAAAATATTGTTTTTACTTTCAATTACCAGTAGTGAAAGTTATTTGAATGCCATTATGTTAGACTCTTAATAATTCTGTTGGTGTAATCTTCCTCACAGGGTGTAATTTAAGATTTGGGACCCAGGATTGACCGGCTTGAAGCATCTAGACCGGCTTGAATTATCTAGACCGGCTTGATTCATATATAAATTTTTTTGAGTACCTAAGTTACCATATATTATTGCT